>VWZG01011229.1:106164-120487 GCA_013396735.1 Grallaria varia | reverse complement strand
TCACCTGGGGCTCACCTGGGGCTCCCAGGGCATCAACCAGCAACCTCAGTTCCCTGGGAGACACTCCTGAGGAGACCTCGGAGCACTGGCTCCTGGTCCTTGGGCACCAGAACAAGGGCTTTCCATCCTTCCATCCTTTGGGTTGGGAGAGGTCCTGCACAGTAAGAAAAGGTTGGATGGGGAGCAGTGAGGGGACAGTTTATAAAATCAGAGTATTGTTCAGGTTGGAAAAGACCTTTAAGATCATCAAGCCCAACTGCTCCCCCTGCACTGTCGTGTTAAGCCACGTCCCCAAGTGCCACATCCACACTTTTAAATCCCTCCAGGGCTGGGGACTCTACCACTTCCCTAGACAGCTTGTTCCAATGCCTGACCACCCTTCCAGGGAGGAGATTTTCCTTAAAATCCAACCTAACCCTCTCCAGCACAACCTGAAGCCTCTTCCTGCCCTCATTTGCCACATCCTCCTCCTGACCCTTCCAGCAGACGGGCATCAGACCCAATTCCGTGCGGTCCTGGTGGCATGTTTGCTTCTCCCCAGGGTCTGTCTCCTCCTGTGATGCCTTCCTGAGCCTGTTCCAGAGCCACGGGCTGAAGCCAGAGGCCATCTGTCCCTGTGCCACCTCCCCCGAGGCGATGACCGTCGCCATCCGCAGGTACCGTCACCGTGTTCGCTGCCTTGGCCCATCCAGGCTGGGCTTTGCTCACACATGGCTTCTCCAGGGTTGATGTAAGCCTGGAATGAGCTCCACTGGCATCTGCTGTGGGTGCTGCAGTGGCTGGACTGTTGGACATCCCTCCCCAGCCACGGGTGTGCTCCAGGCTGGGATGGGCTCGGCAGGGCTGGGCTTTTCCTGCCCCCGGTTTCCGCAGCCAGTTGGATGTTCAGAGGCACAGAGTTCTGAGTCTGAGGTGGGATTTGAGAGCACTCTGGGCATTTTCATGCTCTGTCTCTGTCCTTTGCTGCCTTCTGTAACAAACAGCCCTGCACTCATCCAGCCTGGGAGCTGGTGCTCAGCACTGGGTGAGATAACGAGCTGGCAGAGGAGCTGCACTGCCCAGGAACACAATTCCTTAGGCGTTGATCAGCATGGAAGGCAATTCCTACTGCCCATATCAGTGTTAGATGGCTCTGCAGGGCACAGACACTGGACACAGCTCTTGCTGCTGCTCTGGTGTCTCCACCTGACTGTGTTTATTCGTTGTGTGTCCTTCAAAGGCCTGGAGTCCCCGGGGCCCCTTTGCCTGGCAGAGCCATCCTGTCCATGAATGGGCTCAGCTTTGGTGTCATTCGGGTCAACACTGAAGATAAAAACTCTGCTCTCACCGTCCAGGACGTTGGGCACGTGATGCCAGGAGGTAAAACAGGCAGGAGGCTCCCAGGAGACCTTTTTGGGGCTGTTTGAGGAGAAGAACAGGTCAATGTTCTCTCTCATCCCCAGCCCTGGTGTGGGGGAGGTTGGGCAGGGCCGGACTCTGTCATTTCTGTCACCATTAGACATGTCAGTCCTCACCCAAGGCACAGTCTGGAGGCTGTTTTAACAAAGCCTCATCTGTCCTAGGCATGATGTGCATCGTGAAACCCGACGGGCCACCCCAGCTATGTAAGACAGACGAGATTGGGGAGATCTGTGTGAGCTCCAGAGCAGGAGGAATGATGTACTATGGGCTGGCAGGGGTGACAAAGAATACTTTCGAGGTATGGACAGCGGAATGCATCCTTTGTGCCCCATTTGCTCTGTAAAACTGGCAGCCTTGTGTAATCAGCTGGGTTTGTAACTGAAGTGTTAATGCTGAAGTGTTAATGTTGATTTTTAAAAATATACCCTGGAAGACTCCTTGCAGTTACAGACACTCAGCATTCCCCTTGCACAAACATCTGCCCCGCTGCTACGACAGTGACTCTCCTGAGGGTTCCCTCCCTTCTTCCTCATCCCTTCGCTCACATCGAGAGCTTTCCCTGTCCTCAGGCAGATCCACTTGGCTCCAGTGCCCTCCCTTGTGTTGCAGGTGATCCCTGTGAACTCCTCGGGCTCTCCAGTGGGGGAAGTGCCCTTCGTGCGCTCCGGCTTGCTGGGATTTGTTGGCCCGGTACGTGGGGCAGCCCCGAGCCCTCTGCCCTCTGCCAGTGCCCTCAGCATTCCAGGGAAAAGCCCCTGGGGCCAGAGGGGGGCGAGGAGAACTCAGGGGTGCCCTGCCTGTGTTGCAGGGCAGTCTGGTGTTCGTGGTGGGCAAGATGGACGGGCTGCTGACGGTGAGCGGGCGCCGGCACAACGCCGACGACATCGTGGCCACTGGGCTGGCCGTGGAGTCCATCAAGACAGTTTACAGAGGAAGGTGAGCTCAGGAACCCAGCCCTGCCCTGCCCACAGGCTGCTGCTTGGCATGGACTGGAACGGGGCATCAGGGTTTGCTTGGGTTTCTCCCACTGTAAGTCAGTAGAGTTTTGGTTTAGGTGGTGACTGGCCTGACCCTGCCTGACACAGAATTTTTTCCCAGTGCCCAGCCTTTTCCCCCTGCCTAGCCTGGCTTTCCTTCCAGTCTTTGTGCTTTAGGGGGAGGAATCAAAGTCAGCCACATGGAGGATTTACTTCTGTCTCTGCAGTTGCACTGATCAGCTGCTGGCTGGTGCTCTGCATCCAGGAGGGCTTTCATCAATGTCCAGAGGTCCTTGGGTTTTATTTGGCAGCTGTGGATGCTCAGCATGCTCAGACAGGGCTGGAGCTCTTGTCTCCAAGACTTGGAGGGAGATTTCAAACCATCCTGTAGGTGCCTTTAAAGCCTCTTGCCTTGGGGGTGTGCCACAGTTTGGAACAGGAGTGTAACAGGGGACTGTGCCATGTGGAAATGTCATCAGGAGGTGGAATTAACCCCTTAAAAACTACCCAGTCTTTCCTTTTCCATTTGAATTGTCCGATGTTTTTGCTCTGTCTTTGCCCCGTGGTTATTTTCACAAGTTCTGCCTTGGCTTGCTGCTCCCAGCTGGAATTTTGTGCCACTGTGGCTCTGCCCCTGTCCCTTAGGATCGCCGTGTTCTCCGTGTCCGTGTTCTACGACGAGAGGATCGTGGTGGTGGCGGAGCAGAGGCCGGACGCCTCCGAGGAGGACAGTTTCCAGTGGATGAGTCGGGTGCTGCAGGTGAGACCCCAGCACAGGGGCAGGGCAGGGTGGGCCAGGGTGGGCTTGGGGACAGAGCAGGGACCACTGGAATGGCCCAGAGGGAGGGAGAGTGGGGATGGAGGGAGCGCAGGGATGGAGGGAGCGCAGGGATGGAGGGAGCGCAGGGATGGAGGGAGAGCAGGGATGGAGGGAGAGCAGGGATGGAAGGAGCACAGGCTCCAAATCCCTGTTGCCACAGAGGGTTTGTGCAGGGTCACAAGCTGGTACATCTGTGCCCAAGCTGTTCCATTGTGTCCTGAAGGAACTGGAGTGCCAGGACAAGGGGAATGGCTTCCCACTGCCCAAGGGCAGGGTTAGGTGGGATATTGGGAAGGAATTCCTCCCTGGGAAGGTGGGCAGGCCCTGGCACAGGTTGCCCAGAGAAGCTGTGGCTGCCCCATCCCTGGAAGTGTCAAAGGCCAGGCGGGAGCAACCTGGGCTAGTGGAAGGTGTCCCTGCCCATGGCAGGGGGGGGGACTGGATGGGCTTTGAGGTCCTTTCCAAGCCAAACCATTCCAGGATTCTATGAAAGCCCTGGAAGAGCAAGGGGGCTCTGCCAATGCTGGACTCAGCTAGCAAGGGAGGAACTGTCCCCTCTTAGCCCTGCAAAGCAGGTCCATGTTCAGGTTCTGCTTTTAATCTGGATCATGTGGAGCTCAGAGTTTGGCTCTAAAGCCACCCTTGTCTATGGACATGCATTTTCAGCTCAGAGAGTTAAAGCAGCTGAGTGAGTGTGGTCCTAAAAGCAGGATGAGCAGCAAATGCTTCCTTTGAGAGCTGCCTGCACTGCATGTGTGTTATTCCTGGGAGTGATGTTCAGGATGTGAAATGTGCAGTCTCGGGAGGGAAATCAGGGAACTACCTGGTGCTGTGAATAATGGATCAGGTGCCTGGATGGTGAGGTGGGCAGAGAGGAACAGAATGTGATGGTTCAGAGGAGACAGATGGATGCAATCCCCAGATCAGAATCCTGTGATTCATCAGGCAAATGTGGGTATTTTGGGATTTTGGGCATGAAAGATTTAAAAATGGATTCGGTGTCTGTGAAAGGGGCTGTAAAGGCAGGGATGTGCCAGCACTTCAGGCTCACTGCTGGTGGTGCAGAGGTGAAATGGGACATTCAGGGATTGACTCCCTCCTCCAGCACCTTAGAAATACAGGGATCTGCTGTGGTGGCAGTGCAGGCAGTGAGAGCAGGAGCTGCAGTGACCCCCTCTCCTCCCCACAGGCCATCGACAGCATTCACCAGGTGGGTGTGTACTGCCTTGCCCTGGTGCCAGCCAACACCCTGCCAAAGACCCCGCTGGGAGGGATCCACATCTCCCAGACCAAGCAGCACTTTCTGGAGGGCTCTCTGCACCCCTGCAACATCCTCATGTGCCCACACACCTGTGTGACGAACTTGCCAAAGCCCAGGCAGAAACAACCAGGTAACCAGAGCCCCTTTTTGGGCCCTGTTGGTGTTGGTGAACTGAGGCTCAGCCCCAGGAAGGGGGTGATGTGTCCCAGGGTGATGTGTCCCACCCCATGTCCCATTCAGGGTGGCACCAGAGCCTCGTGCCTTGTGGCCAGGGTGTGTCTGAGGCCTCCCTTTGCATGTGTTAGTCAGGAATTTTGATTCCTACCTCTGAACTCGTTGGAATTCTCCCTGCTCATGAGTAGAGACCAGCAGTGCCTGCTGATGAGTAGAGACCAGCAGTGCCTGCTGATGANTGATTCCTACCTCTGAACTCGTTGGAATTCTCCCTGCTCATGAGTAGAGACCAGCAGTGCCTGCTGATGAGTAGAGACCAGCAGTGCCTGCTGATGAGTGGAGACCAGCAGTGCCTGCTGGACTCCACCAGTGGGGTTTCATCCCTCCCCTCTCTCATCCATGGCCGGGCACAGTGGGTATCTTTGCCCTGCTTTCCCCGAGTGCCCATTCCAGGGGGTTTTCCCTCTCCACAGGCGTGGGCCCTGCCTCTGTGATGGTGGGGAACCTGGTTGCTGGGAAGCGCATTGCTCAGGCCTCGGGCAGAGATCTGGGCCAGCTGGAAGACAACGATTTAGTTAAAAAGGTAAATCAGTGCTTGTCGCAGCTGGGGAAGGGGAAGAGGAAGGAATTTCCCCTCCATCCCTGTGCAGAGCAGCAGAGGCTGATGTGGAATTCCTGCCTGTGTGTTCCAGCACCAGTTCCTGACAGAGGTGTTGCAGTGGAGAGCTCAGGCCACTCCTGACCACCCGCTCTTCCTTTTGCTGAACGCCAAGGTACGCTCGGGGCTGAGCTCTTGGTCTTTGAGGTCCACGTTTATCCAGTGCCAGGTTGAGACTGTCTTTAACATCTTTTGCACTCTTCAGTGCCTCTCTAGTCTCTGTATCAGACTTGCCCATAGATTTGTGACTCAAAACTTGACCCTTTGACCCTGTAGGTCCCTCCAGTAAATGACCCTCACGGTTCGAGGCTTCATTTTAAAACTGAGCGTGTTTGTAGGTCCCACTGGTTCCTGTGTCAGTTAATGGTGTCCTCCCCTGTTGAGTATATTCTGGCAAGGTTCTGGTGCAAGAAGACCTGAACTTGACTCCCCGGAAGGTAGAATTTTCTAGAGCAGCTCTAACTCCATCCTTTGGTACCGTAGTGGATCAGTGGCTCACTGAGCGCCGGCAGCCTTTAGGTAGAGATAACTCGTAGCTGTAGCCCCTGCTAGCCCAGCCAGCTTGGCCTGATGTCACAGCAGCCACTCTGTGCTGTGGCAGCCCCTCTTTGAGCATCTCCTCGTGTCCTTTGCAGGGAACCACGGTGTGCACGGCCACCTGCCTGCAGCTGCACAAGAAAGCCGAGCGGATTGCCTCGGTGCTTTGTGACAAAGGACACCTCAACGCAGGGGACAACGTGGTGCTTCTTTACCCTCCTGGTAAGGGAGTTGTAGGAATGGCTGGGGGATTGCAGGCTGGGCTTCCTTTGGAATCCTGCTGGGATCTGGAAATCCAGGGCAGACACTCCCTGCTGGTGCGAGTTGGTCACCGGTGTGTTCTGACAGCCCTGCCAGGCAGTTCTCCGTGTCCTGCCTGACTTTGGAGCCAATTGACACTCAGGGTGTTCTTTTCCTGTATGATGGAGGCACTTTGCTGTGCTTTACCCTCCCAATCCCCTCTCCAAAGCTCCCCCAGCTCCCTTGCTGTGCTGCCCCGGGTGCCGATGTCACGCATCCACGCTGTGCACGTGTCCCCCTTACCCAGCAGCAGCTCCTGGAGGAGCAGCAGTGTCCCCAGGGTGTCCCTGCCCGGTGTCCCCTGCCCCAGCTGCCCTGTCCTTGCAGGCATTGAGCTCATCACAGCCTTCTATGGCTGCCTCTACGCTGGCTGCGTGCCCGTCACCGTGCGCCCGCCGCACGCCCAGAGCCTCACTGCCACCCTGCCCACCGTGAGGATGATCGTGGAGGTGAGGAGGGGGCATGGGGGGCATGGGGGGCACGGGGGGCACCCTGCCTGGGTGCCAGGTGCCTGCCAGAGCTGCTCCAGCACTGCCCTCCACAGCTGGGCAGGGCATGGGGAACAGAACGAAGGGCTCGTGGGTTGAGAGATGGACGGGGAGAGGTCCCTGCCCAAACACCATCATGGGCAACACGGGCTCCAGGAGGGTAGGAGCTGGGTTTATTCCTCACTAAATCACAGCAGGATCATGAGAAGTAAAATAAGTCTTAACATCTTCCCCTGACCCCTCCCTCCTTCCTGAGCTTTCCCTCCTCCCCTTCCAGCAGCACAGGGAGGGGGAATGGGGGTCACAACCAGCTCATCCCACGTTGTTCTTGCTCAGGGAGAGGAGTTGGAGTCCTGCCCCTGGTCCAGTGTGGGGTCCTTCCCATGGGAGACAGTTCTCTGTGAACCTCCCCCATGCAGGTCCATCCCTGGGAGAAGGCTGGATGTGGCTGTGCCACATTCCCTCCTGCTCTGAAGGTCCTGCAGGTTCTGGGCTGCGCTGGGGGCTCAGTGAAGGAAAAGCAGAGCAGAGGGTGGTGCAAAGGGCAGAGAAGGGAATTCAGGCTTGCTGAGGGGGTAGAAGAGTCTGTGAAGAGCCAGCCATGCAGTGGCAGTGCTGCTGGGCCAGCCCTTTGGCTCCTGCCTCAGTGGCAGTTTGTGTCTCCAGGTCAGCAAAGCCGCCTGTATCCTCACGACACAGACCCTGATGAGGCTGCTCAGGTCCAGGGAGGCAGCTGGAGCTGTGGATGTGAAAACCTGGCCAACCATCATTGACACAGGTGGGGCCAAAAGGCTTCGGGGACCCCTGGGGAGGGGTGGCTTCCAGAGGGTCCATCTCCCATTTCACTGGGTGGCTCTGGGGAGTTTGGATATTCACAAAAACTGTCCAAGACAGGATCTAATTGTGAGCTTGTCCTCTGGGAGCCCTTTGCATTTGCCTTTGGGAAATGCCTGTACAGTCAGGCCTTACTGCAGCCAACTTCATTCTCCTGCAGACAAGGGCGAGCTGGGCTTTTCTCCCTTTTCCTCAGAATAAGTGATTTTCTACATGGGAGCTTTGGCAGGACTCTTGCCATCCCTCAGCCTGTCTGTTATGGGAAGAGAATTACTAGGAAGCTTTATCCTCCCTCTCTGGCTTTTGGAAAGTTGTGTTCTCCCTTCAAGTAGCAGTTCAGGAACCCAAACTACCCCGTTTGTTCCTCTCTTGCACAGATGACTTGCCCAGGAAGAGGCTGGCCCAGATCTATAAGCCCCCCACGCCTGAAATGTTGGCATATCT
This sequence comes from Grallaria varia, assembly GCA_013396735.1. Taxonomy (NCBI): domain Eukaryota; kingdom Metazoa; phylum Chordata; class Aves; order Passeriformes; family Formicariidae; genus Grallaria; species Grallaria varia. The sequence goes on along the minus strand of VWZG01011229.1, from coordinate 112,593 downwards.
GGATTTTAGTGTTTCCACGACGGGGATGCTCACAGGAGTAAAGGTAACAGGGGAGGGTGTGGGAGGGTCATGTCTTGCCTTTGGCTGATACTCTGAGCCAGCTCCCCTTGACCAGAGCTGGTCCTTGTAGTTTAAATAAAGACCCTGATTTTCTTCTAACAAAGCTGTGGACTTCAGTTCACTGAGTTAGTTCTGCAGTGGAGGAAACCAGGTCTCTGGAGTGGGATCAGGAATTCTGCTGCTGCCTCCCACTGGAGAGCTGCCTGTTGGGAGAGCAGCAGAGCTCTGGGCTCCTGCGTTCCCCCACCAGGAGCAGAACAGGGATGCAGCTGGCAAAAAAGGAGGATAAAAACCAAAAATGAAAGCCTTAGACTGCCCTCAGTGCTCGGGTGTGTTTGGAGTCAGAGGTGCCTGAATCCCAGGACAGCTGGGGTTGGAAGGGCCCTCTGGAGGTCACCCAGTCCAAGCCCTGCCCAGGCAGTGTCACCTGGAGCAGGTGACACAGGGACACATCCAGGTGGGTTTGGGATATCTCCAGAGAGGGGGGACCCCTCAAGCTCCCTGGGCAGCTCTTCCAGGGCTCTGCCACCTCCACAGAAACACTCAGAGCTTTAAGCAGTAACTTGGTGTCTCTGGTCCTGGCTCAGAGGGCTGTGCAGCCTCAGCATCTGCTCGGGGCCACAGCCCCACAGCACTTGTCCCCAAAGCCCCTTCCCTCTGGGGCTGCAGCCTCCTGATGTCCCCTGTGTTGCAGATGTCCCACGCCGCCGTCAGTGGCCTCTGCAGGGCCATCAAGCTGCAGTGTGAGCTCTACTCATCCCGCCAGATTGCCATCTGCCTCGACCCCTACTGCGGGCTGGGCTTCGTGCTCTGGTGCCTCTGCAGGTAGGGAGGACCTGGGGGACAAGGGGCAGCTGAACTCTGGGCTGGGTCTAAAGGGAAAATGGGTCCTTCTGGGTGTAATCACAGATGTGCTGACGTGGCTGAAGTGAGTGATTTACAGTAAGAGGGGGATTTGTCTTTGTACTGACAGCAACATGCTCCCTTTTCCTGCAGATTATCCCCTCCTGATTATGTGTGTTTGTGCTGCCAAATGCTCCTGGCTCCTGAATGTTTCTTTTCCCTTTCTTCCTCGATTACGTGTTGCAATAAGGGAGATTTTGTTCTCTGTGGGGCTGAGCCAGTTCTCTCCCTTCACTGACAGTGTCTGTGCACGTCTGTGTGTGCACAAATTGTTGCTCTTGTACAGTAAGCTGCATTTTTAAAGTGCTGCTGCTCCAGTTTGCCTCAGCTGCAGAGTGCCACAGCCTGCTGCTGGTTTAGCAGGAATGTAATGTGCAAATACAGGAAATATTAATTTAAAGATAACTACAGCTGCACAAAAATGTTCTCTTCCTTTATGTTCTTCCCAGTGTGTATTCTGGACACCAGTCGATTTTAATTCCTCCTATGGAGCTGGAATCCAACCTTTTTCTCTGGTTATCTACTGTCAGCCAGTATAAAATAAGGGACACCTTCTGTTCCTATTCAGTCATGGAACTGTGCACAAAGGGACTTGGAAACCAAGTTGAAATGCTAAAGGTAAGTGGGTAAATTATTACAAGTTTTCCTGTTGCACGAGTCTCCAGGCCACGAGTGGCTCAGAAAGCAAATCATCTCCAAAACCTGTTTGCAGCCCCAGGAGAGGAAGGATTGGGATGGAGCAGGGATGTGTGGAGAGCAGGGAACAGGGTTGGGATGGAGCAGGGATGTGTGGAGTGCAGGGAACAGGGTTGGGATGGAGCAGGGATGTGTGGAGAGCAGGGATCACCTGTCAGGGAGTGCCAGGACTTCCTGAGCAGAGGGAGGATCCCAGCAGGGCTCTGCAGCAGCATTCCTTATGTAACAGTCTGCAGTGGAGGCTCAGCCCAGCACATGATGTACAGCACATGGATGAGCTGCTGGATGGAGGGGTGTTCTCCTTGGAGATGAGAGAAGGGAAAAAATAGCTCCGTGAGATGCCTGAGGTGGCTTTTTGCCTGGGGTTTAGTGAAACAGTGGCTCCATCTGGGAGATTCCCTGTGTGCCTCTCTGGGCTGTGTCACCACGTTGGACACCTGGCTGGTGGTGGTCAGTGCATTCCTGATGGAAATAATGGTGGATTCTGCTCCCAGTTTTGTTGAAGAGTCAGTGCAATCCCAGGAAAGGACTTTCCCCTACCTTGGTTTGGTTTCCATGTGTGTAAATGTGACTGCTCAGCTGAGCAGCTCTGCAGGAGCCCCAGAGGCTGCCTTGGGACACAGGAGGGAGCCCTGGCAGAGCAGGGCTGGTTCTGGGCACACACAGCTTGTACTTACAAATTGGAGCTCAAATTGCACATTTAATATGGTGGTGTTGCTGCTAATGATTAAAAATAGAAGCTGAAAATCACAAATTCAATATATGATTGTGTATATTATATATTGTATATTATGTGTTAGATATTATGTATTATATACTAGATATTAATATCTTTGTTATTCTAAACAACACCACCTATAATAACAACAACAACAACAACAAATAGAAGGTGAAAAGGGGAAGTAACTTGAACACAAGAACAGGGTTTGTCCTGCATTTCCCGAGTTCTTCCCAGGGATGAGGAGCAAATGTCACTTGCTGAGTGGTGACTTTCCCATCCCTGTGCCTGAGTAAGAATTCCAGGTAGAAGCTGACAGGAGGAAACCCCCTGCCCACAGGAGCAGGGTTTGTCCTGCCCTCCCCGAGCAGTTTGCAGGGGTAGGGAGGGGGTGTCCCCTGCCGAGGGGACAGTGTGCCACCCCTCCCGTCCCCTCTCCGTGTGTTCCAGGCGCGGGGCATCGCCCTGTCCTGCGTGCGGACCTGCGTGGTGGTGGCGGAGGAGCGGCCACGCGTGGCCCTCACCCACTCCTTCTCCAAGCTCTTCAAGGACATCGGGCTGTCCCCACGCGCCGTCAGCACCACCTTCGGCTCCCGCGTCAACGTGGCCATCTGTCTGCAGGTGACACTTGTGCAGTCCCAGAGCCCCCAAGCCCCCCGTGTGCCCACCCTGCTGAGCCCAACATCTGCCTGCACAGCTGGCGCGGGCCTTGAGCAGCTGCCCCTGTTCCCAGCTGCCAGGTCACGTCACTGAGGCTGCAAACACCCACCACGGGAACTGGGGAGCTCTTCAGTCCCACACTGTTGGTGTGTTCAGTCCCACGCTGTTGGTGTGTTCAGTCCCACGCTGTTGGTGTGTTCAGTCCCACGCTGTTGGTGTGTTCAGTCCCGCATGGACACTCTTGGTGTCTTTATTCCCACAGTGTTGGTGTCTTTATTCCCACATGGACACTCTTGGTGTCTTTATTCCCACATGGACACTCTTGGTGTCTTTATTCCCACATTGTTGCTGTGTTTATTCCCCCATGGACACTCTTGGTGTCTTTATTCCCACATGGACACTCTTGGTGTCTTTATTTCCACACTGTTGCTGTGTTTATTCCCACATGGACATTCTTGGTGTGTTTATTCCCACATGGACACTCTTGGTGTGTTTATTCCCCCATGGACACTCTTGGTGTCTTTATTCCCACATGGACACTCTTGGTGTCTTTATTCCCACATTGTTGGTGTGTTTATTCCTCCATGGACACTCTTGGTGTCTTTATTCCCCCATGGACACTCTTGGTGTCTTTATTCCCACACTGTTGCTGTGTTTATTCCCACATGGACATTCTTGGTGTCTTTATTCCCCCATGGACACTCTTGGTGTGTTTATTCCCACATGGACAGTGTCCTTCCCACCCTGGTGTTACAGGAAGCTCCCTGAAGGGTTTCCCTTTAGTGCAGCTGAAAACTGGGGGGCTCTGAGCAGGAATTCTGCTGTGGGAAGGCCCTGGAAAGGTCCCAGAGCTCGGGCAGAAGTTCCCCTGCCCTCTGGAGAGCCACTGATGGCTTTGAAATGTTTTAACTCCTCAGGGAACATCTGGACCTGATCCCACCACGGTGTACGTGGACCTGAAATCCTTGAGGCATGACAGGTACAGTAAGTTCTTTAAATGAATTTAACAGCTCTGTAAAATGCTGTGCTGGGGCTGAGCTCTCACTCTGCTCCAGAGGTTTTCACTCTTTTTTTCCCTGCTAATGTTTTCTTTCCCCTCAGAGTCCGTCTGGTGGAACGAGGAGCTCCACAGAGCCTGTTGCTTTCCGAGTCTGGGAAGGTAATTCCATGTCTTTACCCGGAGCCACAGCACGGGGCACTTGGGGCCACACATCTCTTCCATCCCTGAGAAGGACAATCCCATGGCATGTCCTGGGAAGGGTTGGGTTACCCTGTTCCTCTGGAAAATCAGGGGGATTTTTAATGAAGCGATGATTGAGGAGCCTGTTTTGCTGAGTCTCGTGGCAGAATTGGTTCTGTTTGCAGAAAATGAACCAAACCACGGGATCAGTGAGGTTGGAAAGGACCTCTGAGCTCACTGAGTCCACATCAGAAGTGGGGGCCGTGGCACCCTTGAAATCAGCCTGAATTTGGGATTTCTCTTGCTCCCTCATGGATTAACAAAAAGAAGCTTCTTTCCCAGTACTTTTTAAATTGAATTCTTCAAAACCAAGGTCTAGCAACAGGCCCAGAATGCCTTCCCTGTGTGGCCCTTGAGCCATGGAATCCACCCATACCCTGATGCTGTGCCTGTCCTGGCTGTGGGTGAAATCCTGCCCTGAACAAACGTGTTGTTGTGCCTGAGGATAATCCAGGGGGGAATGACACATTCCTTGTTCTGCTCCTTAGATCCTCCCTGGAGTCAAGGTGGTCATTGTCAACCCAGAGACAAAAGGGCCTCTTGGAGATTCCCACCTTGGGGAGGTGAGTGGGGGTTTTGCTCCTTGGGGACCTTCTCCTGCTGCTGGGGACAGTTTGAGGCTGGGACAGTCACAGGGTCTTTTAAGCTCAATTATTGCTGCAGTGCTCAGAATTTCTGTGTCATTTCACTGCCCAATTGAAAGAAAACCCACTTAGAAAAGAAAGCTTATTCTACTCCAAATCTTGCAAACTGGCTCCCAAATCATTTAATTTCCATTTGGCTTCCCTTGTCTTGATTACACACCAGTGTATTTGTGTGTGTTGGCAGATTATTGTCAGATTTTGGACTTGACATGTTAAAAACGTGCAGTTTATTTCCTCAGCGAGCCCTCGTTGCTGCAAGAGTAGATCTTCATGGTGCATGATTGACACAACAGGGGGTGTTTGGGGGTCCCATTGAAACAGACCCCCCTTTTTCCTGGGGTCAGACATGGCCGAGAGGGGAACCCTCCTCTGGGAGCTTCTCCCCCTGTGCGGGCGCGGGTGTGAGAGTCCCCCTCCCTGTCCCCACAGATCTGGGTGAACAGCCCCCACACGGCCAGTGGTTATTACACCATCTACGACAACGAGACGCTGCAGGCTGACCACTTCAACACCCGCCTGAGCTTCGGCGACGCGGCGCAGACGCTCTGGGCACGCACCGGCTACCTGGGCTTCGTGCGGCGCACGGAGCTGACGGCGGCCAGCGGAGGTACAGGGCAGGGCTGGGGCTGCCGGGGGCACAGGGACACCCGGGGGGGGACAGGGACAGCCAAGGGGGGACAGGGACATCCAGGGGGGGATAGGGACACTCATGGGGCACAGGGACACCCATGGGAGGACAGGGACATCTGTGGGGACACAGGGACACCCAAGGGGGCACAGGGACACTTAATGGGGGGACAGGGACACACACCCACAGGGACACCCCACGAGGACAGGGATGCCCATGGGGGGACAGGGACGGGAATGGCTTCCCACTGTCAGAGGGCAGGGTTAGATGGGATACTGGGGAGAAATTCCAGCCTGGGAGGATGGGGAGAGGCTGGGATAGAATTCCCAGAGAAGCTGTGGCTGCCTCTCCAAGGCCAGGTTGGAGCAACCTGGAATAGGGGAGGTGTCCCTGCCCATGGCAGGGGGTGGAATGAGGTGATCTCTGATGTCCCTCCCTGCCCCAGCCATCCCTGTTTTCCCTGACTCCCCCTCCTCAGAGGTGCCTTCCCTGTCTCCCCAGAGCGCCACGACGCCCTCTACGTGGTGGGGGCCCTGGACGAGACGCTGGAGCTGCGGGGGCTGCGCTACCACCCCATCGACATCGAGACCTCGGTGTCCCGCACCCACCGGAGCATCGCCGAGTGGTAACACGGCCCTGGGGGCAGCTACGTGGTGGGGGCCCTGGACGAGACGCTGGAGCTGCGGGGGCTGCGCTACCACCCCATCGACATCGAGACCTCGGTGTCCCGCACCCACCGGAGCATCGCCGAGTGGTAACACGGCCCTGGGGGCAGCGAGGCAGGGCAGGGAGGCAGGGCAGGGCTGCAGGGGTGCAGGGCAGGGCTGCAGGGTAGGGGTGCAGGGTAGGGGTGCAGGGCTGCAGGGCAGGGCTGCAGGGT
>VWZG01011229.1:81408-99731 GCA_013396735.1 Grallaria varia | reverse complement strand
CGTTTCTGTTCCCACTCCCCCCATTCCCACTCCCTATTACCCCCATTCCCACTCCCTGTTCCCCCTCTCACCGGGACTTCGGGAGTACAAAAGGGGTCTCTGGGGGTCCCCCCTGTGACAAACGGGGGCTTCACCGCTCATTAACCCGCCCTGTAATTAATGTCCGTCCTTGTTTGCCGTGAATTCTGCCGCAGCCCGCGCTGGGGGATCCCGGGGGGTGTCGGTGCTCCCGGGTGTTTCCCGGTCCCATCCCTGATCCCGGTGGGATGTTGAGGCTCTGCGGCCGCAGCTTTTCCTTGGGAAGCTGCTCCGAAATCAGGGATGTTCCTGCAGGGGCCGGGCCGGGGCGGGGAGTGGGAAAAGCCACGTGCAAAAGCGCCCCTGGAGTTTTGGGGGTGTCTGTGGCCGTGGGCTGGGCACCGGAGCTGCACCGGGCTCCTCACTCACGCCTGGGGGGAGGCGCTGCCCTTTGCTCTGAGCTTCGTTATTTCGGGAGGAAAAAAACGGAGTTCTGACAGTTTTCCGGGTAAACAAAATTTCCCCAAGTGTCTGGATTGCAAAATTAGGTAAATGATCTTTTCACTGCTGAAGGCAGCTGTTTTCAAGGCACCACAGACCCCCAAATTGCCCCAGATTATTTTGGTATCGTTTCAAAAAAATGTTTTAAATTCCTTTGTGCAATTTGTAAATGTCAGAATTTGTCTCCTGTCACTGAGTATTTGAGAACAAATTCCTTGTCCAGTATTCTTTGACTTCTGACTTTATAAAGCCTTTAAAATTACGATTAATTGTCTCTTACAATATTTCAGTGATGAAACATCATTTAGGCCTTTCCTGTGCTCCATTTAAAGGGGCAAAACAGAACTTGGTTTCTTCCTCTGGCTCTCTCTGTAGCATTTTAGGGAACGGAGAGAATTAGTGAAAGTTGTGGGAATGAGATTTTTCCTGGCCACTCCTGAGGCATTTCAGGTGTTTCTGGGCAGTTTGGGTGGTGGGTCACACTGTGGGGTTTGGGGTGAGGAGTGAAATGTGCCCACGGTGACCTGGGACATTCCTGCCTTGGTTGAAATCCTTGGCTGGAGGGAGATGATGCCCCGAATTTCAGGAGTCCTTGAAGGCCTTTCAGGAGCTGCTGTTGCAGAATCCTTTCAGTTCAATGACTTTTGAGGTGTAGCTGCCCTGGGGACTTTGGTTTGGCTCTGAAAACCATCACCTGTGCCTGTAAAATAGGCTGTAAAAGTGTCTGACTGTAAAATAATAATAAACCCTCTTGTCAGGGCTCTGTGACAGGTAAAGCTCTTCCTTCACCCCAAACTGAGCAGCTCTTTCAGCTCATTAAGTCTAAATTCAGCTCCTGGAGCAGTTTTACCCCGACTGTGCTCAGGAATTTCCCTTTTTGGTGCATCTTGTCAAAGCTTGAGACCTGCAGGTTGAGGTTTTTCCTTGGAATTTCTCTCTGCAAGCTGGTGGATGCCAACTGCTGCCCCAGGTGCTCACAGGAGGCCATTCCAATGGGAAATTCCTGATTTTCCAGCTAAATAGATTGTTTTAGCAAGGTAAAGGTTCTGTGGCAGTCACATCCAGGGAGCGTGTGAGGTGCAGGGGGAATTCCCACCTTGTTGCAACCCTTGCTAAGTCTTTCTATTCACATTATTGTACTGAAATCGATTGATGTTGGATGAATAATTAAATATCACAGAGCAAGCAGAGATGAAGCCATAAAAAAAAAAAATCATATTTCTGAGGGGAAATGGTGTATCTTTTATTCCTGTAAAGCAGAACTTCACACCCATTAGAGAAAGATCAGCAAAACCTCTGTGCTCCCTCCCCGGGGTGTTTATTTTGGGTGGTTTTATCAGTTTCACTGTTTCTTGCAGACTGTTTTGAGTCTTTCCTGGGACAACAAGGCAGAGAAAGCAGGGGCAGGGAGGGCAGGCTGTGGTTTGACACTACAGAAATGAATGGGGGGTTTCTGTGGCACTGGAAATTCATTGTCATTTTTGCTGCTGCCTGGATTTCGGTTTGAGGGGCCCGGGGACACTTTGCAGGGTGCAAAAGGTCGATTTTCCCTTATAGAAGGTGAAGCTGCATTAGAGGAGAGACAAAGTTGGGTCCCCTGCACGTGTTTGTCATTAATTGTGCTCTTCATTTTGATGTGGTTGGTGTTTGTAGCCACGGGGACGTTGGGAAGCTGCATCATGTGCTGGGAAGGGTTTGGTCTGTGCTGCAAAGGACTCATGGATTCATGGAATCCTGGAATGGTTTGGGTTGAGAGGGACCTTAAAGCCCATCCAGTCCCACTCCCTGCCATGGGCAGGGACACCTCCCACTGGCCCAGGTTGCTCCAGCCTGGCCTTGGACGCTCCCAGGGATGGGGCAGCCACAGCTTCTCTGGGAAACCCATTCCAGGGCCTGCCCACCTTCCCAGGGAGGAATTTCTTCCCAATACCCACCTAACCCTGCCCTCTGGCAGTGGGAAGCCATTCCCCTTGTCCTGGCACTCCAGGCCCTTGGAAAGAGTCTCTCTCCACCTTTCCTGCAGGTTCCCTTCAGGTACTGGGAGGCCCCAGTGAGGTCACCCCAAAGCCTTCCCTTCTCCAGGCTGGACAATCCCAATCCTCCAGCCTTTGCTCCCGGCAGAGCTGCTCCATCAGTCACAGTTTGTTGTATCTCCCAAGCACCAGTTTTCTCCCTCCCAAGCCCTGATGTAGTGCCTGTCTGGGGGTCCTGCAGTGGGACCCCCGGGGGCACTGAGGGTGCAGGACTCTGCTCTTGGCTGCCTTTTCCCCTTCGGAGCCTTCGCTGCGGTTCAGCTCAGCAGGGAAAAATCAATGACTCACATTTCCACAGAAAGAAATGTAATTTCCAGTCTCATAGCAACTGTCCTTTCAACACTTTCAAACCTTCTGTGACAAAATGTTTAACACTCACCCATCAGCCTTTAATGCTGCAGGCTGGTCCGCCCACTCCCCCCAGCTGAAAGCTGCACTTGTGCATCCCTGAATCCCCGATACCCGAGGGGGGGATGCTGGCAAGACATTCCACAGTTAAATATAAAACCCTAGGCATGAGAGAGGTGTTGGTGACTGCATTACATGGAGACAGAGTGGCTCTGGCAGGGCTTAAAAATTCGAAACTGTGTTCTCTCCACTTCGGTTTGAATCCCTGGTTTGTTTCTGTACACCTTCAGATGGTTTAAAATAGGTTTGGCTATAAAGTATTTTGGGGAATTATTTTACTTAGAGGAAGATATTCTTTAGTATAAAGATCTCGGTTTTCTTCCTGGTTCTTCCTTCCCACTGCCAGTGGAAAGGGTTAGAATGGGATTTTGGGGAGAAATTCCTCCCTGGGAGGGTGGACAGGCCCTGGAATGATTTTCCCAGGGAACCTGTGGCTGCCCCATCCCTGGGAGTGTCCAAGGCTGGGTGGGAGCAACCTGGAATAGTGGAAGATGTCCCTGCCCGTGGCAGGGAGTGGAATGGGTTCATGTTTAAGGTCCCTTCCAACCCACACCAGTCTGGGATCTTACGATCTCATGACTTGACCTTTTTTGCTTGTACAGAAGAAAAGGAAAAGCAGGAAATTCAGTAAATCTGTGTGGGAGCCCCAGGTGGGTCCCAGGAAGTCAGTGCTGACACACGTCGGCTGCAGGTGTTGTCAGGTGAAGCAGGAGCTGCCACCAGGGAGGGTCCCCCCGTGTCCCTGCCCACGTGTCCCCCTGAGGAGGCACAGCAGGGCTGGGGGTGCCGAGGGCAGTGCCACAGCTCCGTGCCTGCCTTGGTGGTGGCATCACTGGGGGGCAGAGAACCCTCTGAGCCCCAGGCACAGAGGGTCTGCAGGCCTGCGTTCTGCCCTGCGTTCTGCCCTGGGTTCTGCCCCAGGTGCAGGTCTGGGTGCAGGTCTGGGTTCTGCCCCGGGTGCTGCAGGTCTGGGTGCTGCCCCGGGTTCTGCCCTGGGTTCTGCCCTGGGTTCTGCCCCGGGTGCTGCCCCGGGTTCTGCCCCGGGTTCTGCCCCGGGTTCTGCCCCGGGTGCTGCCCTGGGTTCTGCCCCGGGTTCTGCCCCGGGTGCTGCCCTGGGTTCTGCCCCGGGTTCTGCCCCGGGTTCTGCCCCGGGTTCTGCCCCGGGTGCTGCCCCGGGTGCTGCCCCGGGTGCTGCAGGTCTGGGTGCTGCAGGTCTGGGTGCTGCCCCGGGTGCTGCCCCGGGTGCTGCCCAGGCTCTGGGCTCACCAGCTCTCCCTGGTTCTCCCCAGCTGATGATGGAAGAGGTGCACAAGGGCAGCAGCAGCAGCAGCAGCAGCAGCTCCGTGACGCCGTCCCAGCCCGCGGCCGCACAAGGTACAACCCTCCAGGCAGCTCAGCTCTCTCATATTGCTCAACAGGTAAAGCCTGGGCTGGATCTCAGCAAACCTTTCAGGGCCTTCAGAGCCTCTTTTTATGTGCCACAAACCATAGGTTTGTTCTTAGAAGCACACGGAGAAGAAAAGCCAGAGAGAGGTTGAGAGAAATGTGTTTGCTTGGTGGTGAGCAATGTAAAATTAATGGAGAAGTATTAAAAGGGTTGTTTTGGGGCTTGTACCATGCAGAAGTGCAGCCCAGAGCCAGTTGGGGCTGGTCAACCACAGGAGCTGCTCAGGAAGAAATCGAGGGCCTGGTTTCATTTTTTGCTCAGAAAGAGCAGCTCCTTTTGTAGTAACAGCAATCCTGGGTGTGCTCAGCACCGTGGAAACACTTGGATTTTAGCCCCAACATGAACCTATTTGATATAATAAATCCTATGAAGTTGGAAATGTGAGATTCTTCCTCCAGGGTAACATCCCTGTCAGAGCCCTAACCTGGACCCCTCAGGAGTCAGCTTGTCCTGCAGCTGAGAGGGAATCCTTCCAGAGGGGTTTTCCTGGGAAGCAGCAACGTTTTGCAGCTCATCCACTGCTCACCCTGTGGAGGCAGTTGGGATTTTGATGGAAAATGTAGATGTAAGAGAGGAGAGACTATCAGCAGGTGTCCTGGGGTTTGTTTCCAGGCTCGTTTTCTGCTCTGGTTTTCTATAAATTTCTCAATGTCCCTTACAATACAAAAGTAGCATGAAGTGGAAATTCAGCTGTGTGAGTTTTAATGGTCCCTTCATCTTCTCATGTATTTCAGAAATTTGGGGGGGAAACTGGTTATTTATTTACAGTCTGCATGTGTAATTTAAATTATTTTTGTTTTCTGAACATGTGAACAATATAAATTAAAGTGCAAGGACTCATGTCAAAACAACAAACCCTTAGGAAGTTGCAGTATTTACATCTTTTTAGTCTCAGTTTTAATCTCAATATGGGACATAATGTGACATATATGATTTCCTCCCAGTCAAAGGAAGTAAAAAACCGTTTCTGCCTTTTTCATGTGTAAATACTGTCTCAAAACTGTGCATCTTTAAAGGTACTTTTGTGACTTGATTAGAACTAAAAGAAGGTTCTGCCAATGCGTGTTCTCCAGCAGTCTCCCCATGTGTGTTGCAGTTCCTGGGTGCTGTGGCACGGGGTTTACTGGTGATTTCTGCTGTGTTGCAGATGTCTCTCAGAGGTTCTGCCCCCCTGACAGTGGTCCAGCTTCCCGGAGAGCAGGTCCAGGTGCAGGGAGTCATTCAGACAGCTCAGTCCTCTTCAGTGATCCACTCCCCTCAGGTGCAAACCGTGCAGGTAACTCCAGGATGGCTTCAAATACCCCAAAATCCGCCTTTCTGTAGGTGAGAGGATGTGCAAAGGCTTGGCTGACCCAGCTGGCTCTGCCTCAGGGCCCTGTGAGAGACAGAGGGGGATGCAGGGACAGTCCTGTGGGACACCACGTCCTTCCTGTGGGGCTGGAATCACCCCTGGCGTGCAAATTTGGCATCCCACAGGTGTTGGCAGGCAGGGAAGTGGGGCTTGGTCCCCAAGGGAGGGCAGTGGGGAATGGCAGAATAACTCAGTGGTGGATTGAAGTGGGTGTTTGGGGAGGGTGGGCCTGGGGGATGAGCTGCTGGTTGCTCACCTCGTGCACTCCGGGACTCCCTTTCAGTGGTACCAAGTCTCTGCTTGTGTCTCTTACTCACTCACCACGTGGTTTTTGTGAGTCACTTCCCAGAGGTGCCTGGGGAGTTCCAGGGAGGCTGTTCCTGCTCCAGTCAGTCCCTGCTGCAGAGCCCTCGGGGCACTGGAGCTGCACTGGGAAAGCACTGCCCTGGCACTGGGTGAGGGAGGAGTGCCCCGAAACACAGGGAGGGATTTGTCCCCGATCCTTGTCCCACACTCCTCATGCCACACTGAACTGATAACCTGGCAGGGATTGTCAGCTGTCACTGCTGGCACATCAGAGCAGGGAGGGGAGGACACGTGTCACTGCTGGAAGGGTCGAGCCTCTGCCTCGCTCGGTGCTCGTGTCTCCCTCAATCCCTTTCCTTTTCCTTCCCCTTCTGCAGGCTACCACTGACTGGATTCTTTCCTTTTTTCCCCCTGTTATTTATGAACATTGTGGCCTTGTTGGGGGAAAAAATAAAAAATACAAGATGAGCAGTTTTTTCCCTGCTGATCGTGGGCTGCTCTGTCTGTCTCTGCAGCTCAGTGGGAAAGGCTTTTCCCAGAGCTCTGTGCATTCCCCTGGACTCTCTGCTGGCACACAGATAAGAACAAATAAATGTTCTGTTCACAAATAAGGAGCATCAGAGACAAAATAACACTTTGAACTGGATGAGCACGCAGTGGAATGAAGAAAATTGTAGATAATGCTTTGCACGTTTACTCCCTGATACGCTGCTGCCTTAAATGTTGTTTTCACTGGACTGGTGTTCTCATCAACAAACTCCACTGCTCCCCTCCCTACGTAACCATCAAGTTTCCCTGTTTGTCCCTGCATCACTGGTGTTCCCGTTGCCTTTCCCACCAGGTCTCTTCCTTGTCTGAGAGTGAGGATTCCCAGGACTCCTCTGACAGCATTGGCTCCTCCCAGAAGGCTCGAGGCATCTTGGCTCGTCGTCCCTCGTACCGGTACGGCTGAGCTGGGCTGGTGCTTTTATCTGAAACCAAAAGAGCAGCTTCTTGCAGTGGTTTCCAATGCTCTGTCAACCTCCAGGTTGTTTCCTTTCCCTTGGAACACTCAGTGGGTCTCTGCTCAGGCACTGAACGTGTCACTGCTGCGAGGGAGCTGTGACTCCACTCACTGGAGATGGGCCTTGCACGATGTTGTGCAGGGGAAAATATTCATCAGCTGTAATTCTACCCAGGTGCATCATTTTACTGAGTGAGGAGTGTAGCCAAGTGTCAAACTGTTCTTTTTTTTTTTCCACAGGAAAATTTTGAAAGATCTTTCCTCTGAAGATACACGGGATAGAAAAGGAGATGAGGAAAGTCCCGGGGTCTCCACTGTCACCTCCATGTCCGTTCCCACGCCCATCTACCAGACAAGCACTGGACAGTACAGTATGTGACCTAAAACACTTGCACAGTTTTTATTCAGCTTGCCTCAAAATACAGGTTTTGTTATGTATTTGATTAAGATGAAACACGAAAGTTGGTTATTGTCTAGCAGTCGGTAAAGTTAGTACATGGAAGTAATTGGTATCTACAGACCTCAGATAAACTCAGTGCTTTTTAATCTTAATTAATCTTTATTTGTGCACATTAAGACAAGACGTTTCAGGCTGTTGGTGTGAAGCACAGGGCAGTGTTCTGTGCTGGATTTGACCCAAAGTGTCAGGTCAGTGAAGGCACCAAGATATATCTATATATATATACCTATATATAGATAGATAGATATAGATATATATATGTCATAGGCCACACCAGAAGGTTCCTGTGCTATCAGGGAGGCAGCAGAAGAACCAGGATTTGTCCCTTTGATGTCACCACCTGGTGTTTTTTGTGCTTCACACCTGCCCAGCCGGTGGGGCTGCCCCTCGGAGCAGGGAGTGATGGGCTCTGAGGCCCCTCCCGACCCCACCCGTCCCACCCATCAGTGATTTCCCGATGTTTGCTGCTGCCCAGCTCCAAACTGTGCCTGTCCCTGTCCCTTCCCGCAGTCGCCATCGCCGCCAACGGGCTGCAGCTGGCGGGGCCGGGGCCGGACGGGGTGCAGGGGCTGCAGACACTGACCATGGCCAACGCCGGCGGCTCCCAGCCCGGCACCACCATCCTGCAGTACGCACACACCTCCGACGGCCAGCAGATCCTGGTGCCCAGCAACCAGGTGGTGGTGCAGAGTGAGTACCCTGCGACGTGCTGGTGGCCCTGGCACGGAGAGGCTCACCTGCTGAAGCTGTCCCCTGCTGACACTGCCCCGCTGGTGTCCCCTGCTGTCCCCTGCTAACACTGTCCTGCTGCTGTCCCCTGCTGTCCCCTGCTAACACTGCCCCACTGGTGTCCCCTGCTGTCCCCTGCTAACACTGTCCTGCTGCTGTCCCCTGCTGACACTGCCCCGCTGGTGTCCCCTGCTGTCCCCTGCTAACACTGTCCTGCTGCTGTCCCCTGCTGTCCCCTGCTAACACTGCCCCACTGGTGTCCCCTGCTGTCCCCTCCTAACACTCCATTTGGTGTCCACTGTTGTCCCCTCCTAACCCTGCTCCACTGTCCCCTCTAACCCTGCCCCTGTGTGTCCCCAGCTGCCTCAGGGGACATGCAGACCTACCAGATCCGCACCACGCCCACGACATCATCACTGCCCCAGGCCGTGGTGATGACATCACCAGTCACTCTGACATCACAGACGAGCAAGACGGACGATCCGCAGCTGAAACGGGAGATCCGGCTGATGAAGAACAGGTTGGTGGGGGCGCCTGGGCTGGTCACTGTGCTGACACCAGAAAGCCCTCCAGGATCAGAGCCCACCCTGTGCCCGATGCCCACCTTGTCCCAGAGCACTGAGTGCCACGGCCAGTCCTGCCTTGGACACCTCCAGGGCTGGGCACTCCAAACCTCCCTGGGCAGCCCCTGCCAAGGCCTGACCACCCTCTCCATGGGGAAATTCCTCCTGATGTCCAACCTGACCCTCCCCTGGCACAGCTTGAGGTCATTTCCCCTTGTCCTGTCCCTGTTCCCTGGAGCAGAGCCCGACCCCACCCGGCTCCCCCCTCCTGTCAGGGAGTTGTGCAGAGCCAGGAGGTCCCCCCTGAGCCTCCTTTTCTCCAGGCTGAGCCCCCCCAGCTCCCTCAGCTCTCCAGACCCCTCTCCTTGTTCTCCAGCCCCTTCCCCAGCTCTGGACAGGCTCCAGCCCCTCAATGTCTCTCTTGCCATGAGAGCCCAGGACTGGCCCCAGCCCTGGAGGGGCCTCAGCAGTGCCAGCACAGGGGACAGTCCCTGCTGTGGGGCTGTGACACCCCATGACTGGTACAGCCCAGGTGCCCTTGGCCTTCTTGCCCACCTGGGCTCATGTCCAGCCTCTGTCACCAGCACCCCCTGGGCCCCCTCCTGTTGGTGAGAATGGGAACATTCAGAAAACAGACACATCTCAAATCAAAGATAAACAATCCCACTTGTGTCTTGCAGAGAAGCCGCCCGGGAATGCCGTAGGAAGAAGAAGGAGTATGTGAAATGTCTGGAAAACCGAGTGGCAGTCCTGGAAAATCAGAACAAAACTCTAATTGAAGAACTAAAAACTTTGAAAGATCTTTACTGTCATAAAAGTGTGTAAGAAAAGAGGTAAAAACCTTTGGGGACTGGTGAAATTTCAGCGGAGATTTTTTTTTTTATACTGAATTTTTTAAACTAGATGAAAGGTCAAAAATGAAACTTTTCTACCTAGATTTCACAGCTCAAAGACTCTATAGATTTTATTTACAACGTCTTGGTGACAGAGTACAAAAAGGAAACAAGAAAACCTCACCAAAATTCCTGCTGGCACAACTGGAAACTGGTAAAGTCAAGATTGCAGCTACAGAGGAAGGACAGTCATGTGTGACGAGGCAGGTGATGAGAGTTTCTTTGAAAATCCTACCAGTACCTCTAGTAACAGAGGCAAAATTTGGTTCCAATGAAAACGTGGATGAAATGGAATCCTTGCCATAGCTGACATTATTAGTAACATTTATAACCAGTGTATGTTTTGATTTCTTACTCTTTTTCAATCCTTTTTCCTTCAGTTACTTGTCTGTAAATATTTTTCTTTTAACCTGTAAGTTGGTATTTACAGGTACAGATGATAAAAAACAAAACAAGCTGATACTTTGCTCGAGGTATAAATTATGTTCTTACTCTTTCTCAGATGACAGTTTAAAAAGTTGGGATGATTTTTTTCCATGTTTGCTGTGTTTATCAGATTTGGGAAGGATCTGCAGAAGGCAGCGAGTGTCCTGGTCCTGGAAATGTCTGAGGCACAGGAAATTGTGTTGATTTTCTGCAGAGAATTCAACACATCCATGACTTTAAAGCACAGTGTGGTGGGATAAGGACTGAATGACAAGTTCTGAAGAATTTCTGAGATTAAAACTTCTGGAAGTTTAATTTCACAGGAGTTTGTTCTTAGTTCTGGGCATGGGGAACATCAATCACTGAAAATTAAATTGTGTGCTGATCATACAATTAAACACTCAATGCTTGTCCTGGCTGGGGATTCTCCTGGGCTTTGGAACATGAAACCAAATAGAAGACAAATGATGGAAGTGAAAAATGGAAGGTCTGTACCAAAGGGTTACGAGGTTCCAGTTTCTGGTTTATTGCTGGAATTGGTGCAAAATTACCATTTCCAGCCTAATTTTGTAAGGTAGGAGCTATTTTGCAAAGTAATGGTGTCTTTGTAAGCAAATATTCTATTGCAAACAGGGAGATGGTTGGTATATTTTGTAGCTAAATTGTGATCTTTACAAAACCTGAAATTGAGTTTCTATATGTATTTTGACAGTTTATATATTTCATTTTAGTAACCAAATGAAATATTTTGTGAACCAGATTTTCAAGGATATATTTTTATGGATAGTACAAAGTCAAATGAGATCCTCTTTGGTGTAGGAGATATTTGAATTAATTTTGTATGTCTGTAGGCAACTCGCAAAAAAAAAAAAAGGATCCTAAAGAGTATTGGGGAAAAAAGAAAAAGAATAAAAAAAAAAAGAATCAGGGCTTTTTACTCCCCACAGTTGACAATATCTGCACATTAGATCTGATTGTGTCTGAGAGTCCAGTTCGTGCAATTTCAGTTTGTTTCAGGTGAAAATTACATGTTTGACAGGATCAGGATACTTTTGGGTGGGAAATCTCCATTCTTGGAGATCCCCAGAGCCATCTGGCTGTGGGCCTGGTGAGGACATGGCCCAGGGCAGGGCATGGTCCTGGTGAGGACATGGCCCAGGGCAGGGCATGGTCCTGGTGAGGACATGGGCCTGGGCAGGATGTGACCCTGGTGGGCAGGTTGTGGTCCCAGGCAGGTGCTGTAGGTGCCTCCCCTGAGCAGGGGGTGAGACGAGGGGACCCCCAGAGTCCCGTCCCCCCTTGGCCATTCCAGGATGGCTCTGGGATCAAGACCTGCTGTGTCCCCAGCGCCTTTGCATGAGTAACAGCGCCCTGTTCCCATAGCTGGGATTGAATCCTGCTTCCAGTGCTGTGGGTGGGAATTGCTCCATGGGCTGGGCTGTCCCACAGTGTCAGAGCTCCCTGTGTGTCGTGCTGGTTCGGATCTGGGTGGAATTCCAAGCTGTGCTCCCCCCCTGGATGTGTGATGCTTATCCCATGGTCAGTCAGTGTTTTTGGGTTTACTCCTTTGGGAATTAATGGACGTGTAGCAAGCAGAGCTCTTTGCCATGAGGAATCTGCATTCCAGAGTCTCCTGGTTAGTGGGCTAGAAAAGGATCTTTTTCCCTGGAGTTCCTAATCTCGGATTGTTCTGTACACAAGTCCCGGTGCGTTTCCTTTAGGCCAGGCTGGAGTGGGACTCCTGGTTGCCCTCCTGTCACAAAAGAGCCTTTTGGCACATCAGAAACAGGGCTGGGGGAGTCCCAACCTGAGGGAGCCGCTCCCAGAGAGGTGTCAGTGGAATTTCAGGGCAAATGAACAGCCTGGAACAGGAACCTCAGAGAACTGGCCCTTTCTCCGCTCAGGTGTGTGTGTGTTACCTGATCTGGGAACTCTGTGGTAGCTGATCCTTACTGCGTGTTCTCCTTTGCCTTTTGTAATATGGAATAATAATAAACAAAAACTACCAAGTGTTAAGACTGTAAAAACCTGGTGGCCAGTTCTTTCTGTATCCAACACCTGTCCTGCTGCCAGACACACCAGGAGTCATTTTTACCCTCTTAAAACAGTGTTTTGGAAAGAGCAGCTGATTTTTCATCATGGGAATATTAAACAGTAACACAAATTCGCTCTTTAATCACTGATCACGAAGCTCTTAACTTGGATTTACTTTAAAAGCTCAGTTGTAAAGAGTAAAATCTCATTCCTGAGGGTAAGAGATGCAGCACCCGATGCTGTTCTGCTGGTTGGTTCCAAACAGTCCGTGCTTTCCATGAATTGTAAATATTTGTTGAAACAATTAATGGTTGCAAATTTTGACCTTGGTAAATAAAGTCGCCAAAATATTATAATTCTGATGGTCCCTATTTATTTTTAACTAACACAGAACTGCAGTGGTGGGAATACCTGTGTGGGATTGGATCATAAAGTGGCCAGGAATAATTGTCAGTTTTAGTGGATGAAACAGCACCTCTGTACAGCTGAGATGATACAAATCGTGAGTGCAGATCAGCTTTTACCTTCCTGCAGGGGCTTTTTACCTTCTTACTTTTCAATGAGCCACAGTTAAGGTTTGGTTAATTAAATGGTTGATTAAAAGCTTTGTGTGCTCTGCTGGTTTTTAGCCGGCAGAGGGAGCATCTGCCAGCCACAAACCCTGTGTGTTTAACCTCCTGGAGAATGGAAAGGCACAGAAATAGGGCGGGAGGAAAGTGTTTCCAGTTGATAACGTTCCTATATTCAATTATCATCACTAGGGCCACCATTTCCTCTCCTGTCAGTGTGGATACCAGAGGCAGAAAACAAAAAACACAATTGCAAACATGACTCCTAAAAAGTAAGTGCATGTCTTTTGGCTCTTGGATTTATTGTGAGTCAGGAGGGAGCTTGTTGTCCAAACCTTCCCAGGCAGGGCCGAGCTCTGTGGCAGTGCCAGGATGGTTTGCTGCTCTAGAAGGTGTGAGTGAGCAGCAGGAGTGCCACGGGGAGCAGCAGGGTGAGCGTGGTGCTCGTGGGCCTTGGAGTGCTGCCGATCAGCTGCAGGGTTGATTTGATCCATGGCCTGTACTGGGACAGCCGGACGTAGATGCCGGGGTATTTGGGGCGGCCACAGCCAACTCCAAAGCTGGTGATGCCGATGAGGTAATACTTGTCGGGGTGGTAACACACCAAGGGGCCGCCGCTGTCACCCTGCAAATCGGCAGCACAAACAGCACTGTGAGTGCAGCATCCAGGCACTCCTTAATCCATTGCTTTACCTTGAAGCAGCTCAGTGAACTGGACAGCAACGGGCAGCATAGACAAGGCAAGGTAAACGTGGTGACATGGAGTCAGAAAAGCCCTCCAGGATCAGAGCCCACCCTGTGCCCGATGCCCACCTTGTCCCCCAGCCCAGAGAACTGAGTGCCATGGCCAGCCGTTCCTTGGACACCTCCAGGGATGGGAACTCCAAACCTCCAGGGGCAGCCCCTTCCAACCCCTGATCCATGCAGAAATTCTTCCTGCCCTGACCAGACCCCCAGGCCTGCACTGCTTCAGTGTCTTTAAAGTTCTCTTGTTTTCTCTCTGCACCTTTTCATGCCAAGTCTTGTCTCCCTGAACTTTCTCTCTCCTCAGTTAATTGGGCATGTGTTGTCCACACAGTGTGGAAGCACCAAGACACAGGGTAAGGAACACACCTCCTGCATCTTGGCCGTGTCACCTGCTCAGGGAAAACTGAGGGAAGCAGGAAGTGTATCAGACAAAGCACTTAGGAATACATTATGGGGTTTAATTATAAATGTCTCCATGTCCCAGCTGGTGCTGCAGCCTCTGACAGTGCTTCAGACCTGAGAATTGGCTTTTCTGAGAAAGAGGTGGTGATTACTCAGCATGGAGATGAAAATCCTGCCACATCCCTGAGCCACATCCCTGTCCAATGCTGCTGCTCACTTCCAAAAGCATAAAAACAGGTGAGACAGTCGTGTGCTTTACACACACTCCATGATGCAGCCACATGTGTGTCTGTCCAATGTGTTTGTGTCACATACAATTTACTGACACCTTTGTGGCACAAATATGTTGCATCCTTTATCCTCTCCCTTTGCTCAGTATTCCCAGATTCTTGTCCTATTTCCCACATCACTAAATATGTACATGAGATATTTTTGCTTTGCAATCGCCGCCCCATCCCTCTTCCTTTGCATTTGGCCTGTTTTCTCGCTGGTATTTCTGCCATTTTAATAAATCATGCTACGAATCCCACCCCGCTGAGGCTCTGGCTGGGAGCTGCCCAGGGCAGGTGTAGTGCCTCTTACCCTCACCTGGCAGGTGTGGTGCCTCTTGCCCTCACCTGGCAGGTGTGGTGCCCCTTGCCCTCACCTGGCAGGTGTGGTGCCCCTTGCCCTCACCTGGCAGGTGTCGGTGCCCCTTGTCCTCACCTGGCAGGTGTGGTGCCCCTTGCCCTCACCTGGCAGGTGTGGTGCCCCTTGCCCTCACCTGGCAGGTGTCGGTGCCCCCAGCCCAGGCGCCGGCGCACAGCATCTTGTCATCAATGAGCCCCACGTAGCCCTCGGAGCTGTTGCACAGGCTGGGGGGGAGGATTTCCACCTGGGCTTCCTTCAGCACAGCTGACATTTTACCTGCAGTGGAGGCAGAATTTAGAAAGGTGAAACATGCTGGGTGTGGAGCAGTTTTTGCTGTGGTTTTGCCCTGTTTTCCAGATGAGGTGTGTTCCTGGCCTTGTCCAGACACGGCTGTGACACAGGTCCTGCCTGCTCCCAGTGGCTGGGACTGGAGTGGGTTAAGGGTTTGCAGACTTGGGTTTGATGTGGATTTGGCAATTTTTCCTCAGCAGAAGCATCAATGGTAACACACCTGCCTCCCTCAGAGTATCAGAGGTGACGTACCAAACAGGCTCCAGCTGACCCCAACATTCCCACACACCAGCTGGCATTGAGGTTGTCCCAGTGGGATTAAAGAGAGAACTGGGAGGGATGTAGTCATTCATAAATTCCTGGAGAACCCTCAGTTCACAACCTGCAGCATCAGAATTGTTGCTTTTCAATAAAAAAAGCTGTTTCCAGCAGACCATGTTGAGTTGCACCACAAATCTCAAAGTCAGGTGAGTTTATTTTCCTTTTTTTATGTTATACCTGGAAGAAAGGCTGGGAAATGTATTCCTGTGGTTACAGCTGTGTGGATCTAACCTGGCTGTGATGGAAAAACCCCCTGGAAGCAGAGTCTCACTGCAGAGTTTAATGAAATGTGAGGAGACCATAACCTGAGTAGATCCCAATTAGAATCACAGAATGGTTTAGGGTGGAAGGGACCTTAAAGACCATCTCATTCCAATCCCCTGCCACGGGCAGGGACACTTCCACTAGCCCAGGTTGCTCTAACCTGTCCATGGACAGTCCCAGGGATGGGGCAGCCACAGGTTCTGTGGGCACCCTGTGCCAGGGCCCCACCCGCTTCATAGGGAGGAATTCCTTCCCAATATCCCATCTACCCCTGCCCCCTCTCAGTTTGAGGCCGTTCCCCCTGGAAAGGGGCAAAGGCCGCTGAGGTGCAGGCACGGGGGCTGTTCGGGAGGCGCCGGGGGTGGAGCCGGGGGCGGCTCGGAGGGCAGGGCCGCTCACCCTTCTCGGCGGTGCGGCCCCAGCCGCTGATGTAGCAGTCGGTGCTGTTCTCCACGTGGGGGCTCAGCGGCGCGGGCGGGAGGCAGATGGGCCGGATGTGCAGGCTCAGCTGCACCGCCGACTTCAGCTCGAACACCGCCAGGTCGTTCTCAAAGGTCTCGCTCTGGAACTCCGGGTGCACCAGGATCCTCTGGATCCTCCTCTTCACCGTGTGGGGGCCGTGCTGGTGCAGGTTGTGCAGGCCCAGCACAGCTCGCCAGAAACATGGATTCCTGCCAGAGAATCACCTTGTTTTACCTGGTTGTTTTTATGGAACCTTAAAGCCCATCCAGTACCAGCCCCTGCCACTATCCCAGGTTGCTCCAACCTGGCCTTGGCCACATTCAGGGATGGGGCATCCTCTGGGAAATCCATTCTAGGGCCTTCCCACCTTCAGGGAGGAATTTCTTCCCAGTATCCCATCTAACCCTGCCCTCTTTGGCTCATGCACTTTTAGGTATATTGAAAATTACATAGTAAATATTTTCTGGAATAAATTTTCCTCTTTACCATTCTGTCCCTGGGCACGCTCACTTGGCCTAATGTTGGTTTTATGGCTGTTAAGGCAAATTTGGATTCATGATTTAAGCAGAAACTCGGATTTTCCCTCCCACCCCATCTCAGCAGAGGCCACCAGGAGATACTCTTCTGAAAAGGCTAAAAACAGGGATTTATTTTGCAGAAAGGAAGGAGGCTAAGCCCCACAATGCTTATAAAGACTCTGCTTGTATCTAGATTTGGGAAGTCCATTAACTAGAAGTCACAATAATGAATATCAATTTAAATTTGGAAATAGAGATGGAGTCATTCAGACCTAATTTTTAGTTAAGTATGTTGAAAGAAATCTTGTTTAGTGGGATTTGAATTTGGCCTGGGATGAGCTATAAGGTTCTGATTAACCTCCATAGTTAAGGTAAAAATTACACTGATAATTTAAAGAGGTGTTATATTGCAAATAAACGATTGTTAAATTCAGTTAAAGAAACGGGGAGCTGATGTAACAAAGTGCCGATGAAGGATGAAATTCCAAAGTTCGAGGATTTTACAGTTCACTTTCCCTTAGGTCATAGTTGTGTCAACACAGTCCATGTCAACTGGTGTAGATTGTGCAACTGTGGTAAGGGCCTGCCGTGGGGCTGTGACACCCCGTGGGTGGCACAGCCCTGGTGCCCTTGGCCTTCTTGCCCTCCTGGGCTCATGTCCAGCCTCTGTCACCAGCACCCCCAGGGCCTTTCCTCATGGGCCATTTCCATCTTCAAAGGACAAACAGGAGTCTTGCAGATTGACTCTACTGATTGTGCTGCACCCAGCAAGTGGAATTTAGGAGATCGAGGCCCAAACCTGGGAGGTTGTGACCCAAACACTGGAGACTTTGAGCCAAATTTGGGAAAATTGTGAGCCAGGAACAGGAGATTGTGACCCAAACCTGGGAGACTGTGACCCAAACACTGGAGACTTTGACCCAAATTTGGGAAAATTGTGAGCCAAACACAGGAGATTGTGGTCCAAGAACAGGAGATGGTGACCCAAACCTGGGAGACTGTGACCCAAACACAGGCGACTGAGGCCCAAACATGGACGATTCTGTCCCCAAACATGGACAATTCTGCCCCAAACATGGACGACTGTGCCCCAGACACGGACAATTCTGCCCCAAACATGGACGACTGTGCCCCAGACACGGACAATTCTGCCCCAAACATGGACGACTGTGCCCCAGACACGGACAATTCTGCCCCAAACATGGACGACTGTGCCCCAGACACGGACAATTCTGCCCCAAACATGGACGACTGTGCCCCAGACACGGACAATTCTGCCCCAAACATGGACGACTGTGCCCCAGACACGGACAATTCTGCCCCAAACATGGACGATTGTGCCCCAAACACGGACAATTCTGCCCCAAACATGGACAATTCTGCCCCAAACATGGACAATTCTGCCCCAGACACGGACAATTCTGCCCCAAACATGGACGATTCTGCCCCAAACATGGACAATTCTGTCCCCAAACATGGACAATTCTGCCCCAAACAAGGACGATTCTGCCCCCAACAGGGACAGTTCTGCCCCAGCCATGCCCTTGAGCTGCAGGCAGCCCTTGCCCGCGCGGTCGGTACCTGCGGCCGGTGACGCAGTGCCCGGCGGTGAGCACGGCCCTGCGGCTCAGCAGGACGCCCCCGCAGAGGTGGATGAAGCGCACGCCGCCCCGCAGGGCCTGCAGGCTCACCACCCATGGCCAGGCGCCCTCCGGGGCCTCGTGGCCACCCAGAATCCACGACGTGGCCATCCGGGCCAGGGGCAGCTGCTGCTGGCACTCTGCAAAACACAGCGGGCAGTGTTAGGGGGAACAGCAGCTGAGGGGGCATTTTAGGGGGGAAAGGAGCTGTGGGAGCATTTTAGGGGGAACAGGAGCTGCCAGGTGCATTTTAGGGGGGAAGGGAGCTGTGGGGGCATTTTAGGGGGAAAAGGAGCTGCCAGGTGCA
>VWZG01011229.1:26370-73650 GCA_013396735.1 Grallaria varia | reverse complement strand
GGAATTGCACTTTCACAGGCTTTTTTTTTCTTTTTTTTTTTTTCCCGATTAGAAATCTGGGTGTCTCTGTGCCCTCCCCTCCCCCTGCGCTCTGGTGCAAGCGATGCCCAGCTGATGTGGGGGTGGGGACGCCGGGAGATGCTCCACGGCCGCCGCTGCGGCTCGGCCGGCCCGGAGCGGGGAAGGCTGGGCCGGGCAGCGTGTGCGGGGGCCGGACCCACCCCCGGGGGGCTTGGAGGGGCTTGGGGGCGTGGGGGGCTCCGCCGCGTCCCCCCCGTGCCGTGTCCCCGCGGGAGGGTCTCGGGGCGCGGGTCGCGGCTGTGCCCGGTGCGAGAGTGTCCGCCCCGGCCGGCAGCACTGCAGCGTTCCAGCCGCACCGGGAGCCGTGACCGGGACGTCCTCGGTTGGCACCGGCAGCTCCGCTAGTGAGGAGCGGGCGGGCGGCGGGTCCCAGGCCCTGTCCCCGTCCTCGTCCCGGCCCTTGTCCCGGTCCCGGTCCGTGTCCCGGTCCTTGTCCGTGTTCCTGTCGTGGTCCCGGTCCCGGTCCTTGTCCGTGTTCCTGTCGTGGTCCCTGTCCCTGGCCGTGTCCCTGTCCCGGTCCCTCTCCTGCTCCCTGTCTCGATCTCTGTCCCGGTCCCACCGGTGTCTCTGGGGTGGATAAGGAGCAAAGCGCTTTTCCCCGGCAGCCCTGCAGGGCTGGGGCTGGGGCTGGGGCTGCTCCTGTGTCCCGGGGTGGGTGATGGAGGTGCCGGGATGCGCCGGGGCCGGTCCCTGCAGCCGCTGCCCAAGGGCCGCGGGATGGGCGAGGCTGGAGGGGCCGGTGCTGAAGCGGACAGCTCCGGCGGGCTGCTCCCGGTGCTTCCCGGCTGCTCCCGGTGCTACCCGGCTGCTCCCGGTGCTTCCCGGCTCTTGCGGGCTGCTCCCGGTGCTTCCCGGCTCCTGCGGGCTGCTCCCGGTGCTTCCCGNCCCGGCTCCTCCCGAGCCGCTCCCCGCCCGCGGCCGGACCCCCGTGCCCACCAGCGCCCGTCCCTCGGGGCAGGGGCTGTCGCCTAAGGTCGGTGGAGCTCTTGGGCATCTCTGTCCACTCCCCCTTGGAGTTACACTCCGTCGGGATGTTCCCTGGATGGGTCCATCCCGAGGTCTCCTGGAGCTCGGGTTTTCCATCCTCCGTGCGTTCAGAAAGCCCCTGTTCTTCCCTTTGGTTGGTTGTGTATCAAATGAGCAGCGTGGCCAAAGGGCAGCTTGGTCATCCAGGCTGGGTTTCCATTGGAACTGCCCAGTCTGAGTTTCCATTGGAACCACCCAGGCTGGATTTCCATCTCAACTGAGGCTTGCTGGGTTTCAATGGATGGGAGGCCCCAAGGCTGCGTGGATCCATGGGCTCCATGTGGATCCTTGGTCTCTGAGTGGATCCATTGGGTTCTATGTGGATTCTCTGGCTCCATGTGGATCTCTTTGGCTCCATGTGGCTCTGTTTGGTTCCGTGTGGATCCCGGGGCTCCATGTGGATCCCAGGGCTCCATGTGGATCTGTTTGCCTCCATGTGGATTCCCTGGCTCCACGTGGATCTGTTTGGTTCTGTGTGGATCCTGGGGCTCCGTGTGGATCTGTTTGGTTCCATGTGGATCCTGGGGCTCCGTGTGGATCTGTTTGGTTCCATGTGGATCCTGGGGCTCTCTGTGGATCCCAGGGCTCCATGTGGATCCCCAGGCTCCATGTGGATCCCAGGGCTCCGTGTGGATCTGTTTGGTTCTGTGTGGATCCCGGGGCTCCGTGTGGATCTATTTGGTTCCATGTGGATCCTGGGGCTCTCTGTGGATCCCAGGGCTCCGTGTGGATCTGTTTGGTTCCGTGTGGATCCTGGGGCTCCATGTGGATCCCGGAGCTCCGTGTGGATCCCGGTGCTCTGTGTGGATCCTGGGGCTCTGTGTGGATCCCGGAGCTCTGTGTGGATCCCAGAGCTCTGTGTGGACCCCCAGGCTCCGTGTGGATCCCAGGGCTCCATGTGGATCCCCAGGCTCCGTGTGGATCCTGGGCTCTGTGTGGATCCCCTGCTCTGCTGGGCTCCTGCTGTCACGTGGTTCCCATTCACTATCGATCGCCTTCCCCCGAAGCAGCTGCGACTCCACTGACATGGACAAGTGCAGTGGGATCAATAATTTATTGTT
This sequence comes from Grallaria varia, assembly GCA_013396735.1. Taxonomy (NCBI): domain Eukaryota; kingdom Metazoa; phylum Chordata; class Aves; order Passeriformes; family Formicariidae; genus Grallaria; species Grallaria varia. The sequence goes on along the minus strand of VWZG01011229.1, from coordinate 71,482 downwards.
GGGCTCAGAGCAATGGGCTGGCTGAGGGAGAAGAAGCAAAACAAAGAAACAAGAGGGAGTTGGGAGCAAGCACAGGGGGGAACTGTTTTAAGGCCTCAGAGAGAGGGAGGGTGTGCGAGGGCTCGTGTTGGTGGCCGTGCGTTGGGGAGCTGGTCATTGCCGGCCACTGGCTGGAATCTGGTGGGACTCAGGAATAACTGAGCTCCCAGACTGGCCCCCTGTGTTATCCCATTTGTGTGCAGAGCAGGCAGTGGCTGAGCTGGGGAGCACAGGCAGGGAAGAAGTGGAGTGTGTTACAAACCCACCCTCTGGCATGAGCTCAGGTTCCAGGCTGGCTTTTAACACTTCACCTGCTCTTCTGTGTTAGGCAGAACTGTCTTCTTTCCAGGAGGAATTTCTGCCTGGAAAGGGTGGTCAGGCCTTGGAAGGGTCTGCCCAGGGGGGTTTGGAGTCCTCACCCCTGAAGGTGTCCAAGGCATGGCTGGACATGGCACTCAGTGCTCTGGGCTGGGGGACAAGGTGGGCATCGGGCACAGGGTGGGCTGGATGGTCCTGGAGGGCTTTTCCAACCTCAGGGATCCTGGGATTCTGTCTTTAAATGCTGTTCCAAAGTTAGAGCAACTTCTGCCTTCCCTCCCCTTGGCCTTGTCCTGTAGCTGTTATTCCCCCTCGTGGAGCACTCCAGCTGTTGGGATATTTTGAGGAGAAGGAGCAGCCAGCAGGGCCTGGGCTGTGGCAATGCTGTGACATCGCTCCTTTCTCAACAGAAATATTTCAAAAAGCAAAAATCTTGGTACCTGAACCCTAAAAGTGCCGTTCCATGTTTCTCGTGCTGCTCCTGCCCCAGCAGGAAGGTGTGAGCAGTTTAGAATGAAATCTGCTGAGAATTGGTTTGAGGAGGAATGTTTCTGGTTGTTGAATAGTGTTGTAACACCCAGTGAGCTGTCCAGGCAGTGGCTTTAAAGTTACAGAAATAAACCCTTTGTTGCTGCAGAAGGGAGGGGAGAGTTGGACAGAGCCAGAAGGTCCCCCCTGAGCCTCCTTTTCTCCAGGCTGAGCCCCCCCAGCTCCCTCAGCTGCTCCTCAGTGGCACCCAGGTGGAAAAGTGCTCTGGAAACGTGAGGCTGAACAACAAATATGGCTTTTCCAGGGGTGATTCCAGCAGGAGGTGAACTTTTTATTGGCTGCTGAGGGAAATCAGTCACAGGGTGGTGATGTCAAGACAACCGAGAGTGACTGACATCAGGGGAGGGAGGTGTTTGGCTCATCAGCTGAGATTTGCAGGAGTGATAAGGAGGAAGACACTCTCCCTCCTTAAGGAAACCTGGGTTGTGTTCCAGCACGTGGCAGAAATTCCCAGATCCATGTGGTGTGAGAGCAGGGCACTTAGAATGGGGTTATTTATTCTCCCCCCTTTCATATTTGTCTCATTTGCACTGGAACCATCTGAGTGCTGCACCACAGGAAATTAATTCCCCCCAAATGATGGTGTAAAAGAACCATTCCCTGGCTCCTGTTTTATGGGTCATGGATAGGGCTGAATGAAGCGAGCAAGGAATTAAATCTGGGTTAGTGGCTGAACTCTTGCACAAGAACTGTTTTAATCAGTTCTTTGTTCAGAAGTTGGGCTTTAAAAGGGGAAAGTTGAAGCACTTGAGGTTGTTCAGTCTGTGAATCTCTGAGTTCTGTGTGAGGTTGGTGATAACCAGGAGTCAGCTGTGAGTAACATCTATGTAGAGGATGGGGCTTAATTGGCTAACTGGGATTAACTGGGTTTAGTTCTAGTAACTTACTGAGGATGTTGGAGAAGCCACATAGCCACTGGGAGGGATAGAGGGCCTTGCAGTCTGAGGTATTTCATTTTTCAAGTATTTATTAAAGCCTAGTTGAATATTAATATGTTTTCTGTGTGTTCAAGTCTCTAAGGCCAGGTTGGACAGGGCTTGGGGCAACCTTTGCTGGACTTTAAGGTCCCTTCCAGCCCAAACCTTTTAACCATTGTGTGATTCTGATGTTTTTCTGTTGCCGTTTGTTGCTTCTTCTCTCTTCCCTGCTGTTTCAGTTCATTATTTTTACCTTTAGAGGGGTTTGTGTGTTCGAGTTCAGGCCTTCCATGGCTGTTTCAAGACCAGGAGCTGTTTGAGTTCCCTGCCCTGTGCTGAGCCTGCCCTGGAGCTCCACTTGGAGCTGAGTGCCCAGGGAACTTCCCCAAGGTTTGTAGGGTGGGGAAATGCCCAGCAGAGGCAATAAATAAATTTTGAGAGTGGAATTATTTCCTCTTCCACTTTCTAGCAATAAATATGCCATGAGACCTTTCCTGAGGAAGAAGTCCCTCCTTCTCCACAGCCTGTTGCATCCCTGAACCTTTTCATTGATAAAATTGGCCTGGTCTGGGCAGAGGATTCCCTGCAGTTGGGAATCAGCCACTTCCAGCCGTGGATGTTCCCATGCATGGATATTTTGTGTTGGCTTGAAGGTTTTTAGGCTCTCCTGAAGCAGAATTTCAGGGGAATGTTCATCTGTGCTGTGTTTTCCTTCCTGCCCTGACTCTCATGTTGAAATCAGAGCCACGTGTGCCTGTGTGGGTTATACAAAATCTCACACAAAAGGTCTCTCTCTCTCTCTCAAAGTCACCCTGTGAATGGCTGAATCTTGGTAATTAATATGGGAAGAAATGTGTTAAAGCAAGGAAATTGCCTCAAAAGTGTTTTTTAATTTATTTTGACAATCAGCTTGAATAATTTATTGGAATATTTCATAATGTACCAGTAAATGGACTGCTGGGATCATTTAGAAAAAATAATTAAGCTTTAGCAACTGGGTCCCTCCGTGCAGTGGTTTCTGGTGGGAAGTGGTTGAGGTTTGAAAAACGTGGGTGTAAATACACCATCTGGGCGTGGGGAGTTGTGTGCACCCAACTCCAGGTGTCCAGGGCAAATTCCAGGGTCCCCCAGCAGCGCAGTGTCATTCCCAGTGCAGTTTTCCATGGATCCATAACCCACCCCCCTCCTTTCCAGCTCACCTGCAGGCCCAGGCTGTGTCACAAGTCTCAGAACTTTTCTCCTGTTGGAGGCTGAAGAGCCCCAAAGGGCCAAAAGGAATCCTGGCATTTGTCCCTACCAATTTCTGCTGTCTCAGCAGGACCGTTCCCAGTTGGAAAATAACATTTACAGGGTTTTTGGCCTCCAGAAGCTTTGCCAGAGGAGCAGCCCAGGCCACGTGTGCCAGACCAGGCGTGGAAGTGTCTTCATTGATGAAGATGAGCCACATAGTTTGTTTTGCCCATTCTCTTAACGTGGGGTAATTTACTGGGAAAACAAGCAAGAACTTCCCAGGGAGTGAAAGCCTCAGGTCACTTTTGTGTGTTGATATTAAACAATAACAGCCCTCTGAGTAATTCCAAAATGCCAAAACCCAGAGAAGCTGCTGCAGCTGTGAATCAGATTTGGGTTTGTTGTTTTGGTTTGTTGGTTTTGGTTTTGTCCTTTTCCTTTAATGGCAAGTTGAGTCGGTGCCTCCAGTTGTGGGTTGTGTAATTGTGCACAAACTCCTTCGAGCCTTCATTTTTTTTCCCTTTTTACTGCTGTGTCCCTGAGCTACTTTGGTTTCTAAATTCAGGCCTTACATATTTATCTGTGCCATTCAATTAGACCACATCCCCAATGCTGCTCTATAGTTTCACAGTATGTGGGAAATTTGGTAATTAAATGCATGCAAATGCTGCAAGAATAGAATAAATTAATTTTCCTTAATATCAGCAGGCCGCTGGGTGATTTCTCAGAGATAATGTGACCAAGATACTGGTTTTTCTCTCACCTTTTTGCCATCTTTATTGAGTCTTTGCTGTTATTACTTTAGAAATACCTGGTCAGGTTTATGGAAAGAGAATCCCAGCCCGGCCACGCTCTGGGATTACATAAGGAGGGAGATCTCTGCATCAGGTTTTTTGGCTCTCCAAATAAAACCTGAGCTGGGAGCAGCATTTAATGCCTACATGGGTGGTGGTGCTTTGGATTGGCGTGCAGGTTGGGAGGCTGGGAATGGTCGTGGCAGAGCTGGAGTGGAGCAGCTGCAGGGAATAACCTGAGATCCCTGGGAAGGATACCCTGCCCTGGGCGTGCTGGCTCTGGGAAGTGCTCTGGGAAGGGCTGGGATCTCTGGGTGTTCTTGCCCAGGCCTCCGGGCTTTATCCCTGGGGTTATTCCTGATGCCTTCTGCATTCCAGGGAGTTGTGGTTCTCCTTGTTGGTGGCTCCCAGAGCTGCTCCCACGTGAGTCCAGCCCAGCCCTCGGAGCTGTGGGTGCCTCAGCTCCTGCTGACAGGGCTGGATTTTAATCCTGCTCTGCAAGGAATCTGAAAGTCATCCTGCTGGAGGTTGCAGCTCTTTAATAGTTCCTTGGATGCTGTGTTGGTGTCGCCTTAAAAGCTCTGACCTTACCGGTGATTGTTGTTTCCCTTCCTTGAGGGACCTCATCCCACTTAGCCTTTGGATTTCTTCCGTGCCTTTTCCTCCTGGTTCTCCTGCCTTTCCTCTTGGATCTGCTGTCTGGGTCCCTCCCCGAGTGCCGTGGCAGGGCTGGGTTCTCTTCCAGCCTGCAGCACTGCAGTGCTGTTGCATCAGTGCAGGGTTTCTGTCATCCCTCTCCTGCCTTGGCCTCCTCCTGGAGCGAGAGCAGCCTGAGGAGGGACCAGCAGCTCAAGAATGCAAGATATTCCTGCTGCTGGTTCTGGAGCCAGAGCTTGGCACGAGGAGTGGAGCTGCAGAGGGTCTGTGGGCGGCTGGATTCCCAGGAACCAACTTCCTCACAGCTCTGTGTTTTGGGGGAGTGGGTGGAGGAGCACGAGGGGCTCCTGGTGGGAGGGGGCAAACCCTGCCAGGGTCTGGGCCACTTGACAGGGTGGGAGCTCTGCCAGCTCACCCTCACCTCTTCTCTGCACCTCCTCCCTGCTCCTTTATTATTTGTGTTGCTTGTGATGCCAAGAAGAGCCTGTGTCTAACCCACATACCATAGGAATTTCACTTTCAGGGATTCCTCTTGTGCTTGATCAAAGTGTTTTAAAGTGGTTTCATTGTTATGGCCTGAAATGAATAGAAACCCTGATAACTGATGGAATCATGGAATGGTTTGGGCTGGGAGGGACCTTAAAGAGCATAAATTCACCCCCTGCCATGGGCAGGGACACTTTCTGCTGTCCCAGGTTGCTCCAAGCTGGCCTTGGATGCTCCCAGGGATGGGGCAGCCACAGGTTCTGTGGGCGCCCTGTGCCAGGACCTGCCCACCCTCCCCAGGAAGAATCCCTGTGTGTAATTCTGTCTCTGTAATGAAGGGATGAGCTCTGACTTCCCACCACAGAGCTGTGACATGCTCGGGGTGGGAGAGGCAGGTGAGCCCAGCGAGGGCTTGGTCCTTCTCCCTCCCACGCTGTTCCAGTGCTGAGGTGGTGAAGGGAACTCCTCACAACTGCACCAACACCAGGTAGGGCACCAGGGGGCATTTTTTGGGACTGCTCAGTGCACGCCACTCACATTGGCACCGGTTGGGGTGCCCTGTGCAGTTGGACTGGGTGATCCTTGTGGGTGCCTCCCAGCCCAGCACATTCCATGATTCCTGGGGATTCCCGGGCCAGAGCTGCCTGTGGCTCCACAGCGCGGTGTTCCTGTGTCCATCCATGTGTCCATTCCTGTGTCCCTGTATCCGTCCGTGTGTCCCTGCTGGTGTCTGTGTGTCCATCCATGTGTCCATTCCTGTGTCCCTGTATCCGTCCGTGTGTCCCTGCTGGTGTCTGTGTGTCCATCCATGTGTCCATTCCTGTGTCCCTGTATCCGTCCGTGTGTCCCTGCTGGTGTCTGTGTGTCCATCCATGTGTCCATTCCTGTGTCCCTGTATCCGTCCGTGTGTCCCTGCTGGTGTCTGTGTGTCCATCCATGTGTCCATCCCTCTGTCCCTGTGTCTCTGTCCCTGTCCCCACACCCATGTCCCTGTGTCTGTCTCTGTCCTTGTGCGTGTGTCCCTCCCTGTGTCCGTGTGTCCCTCCCTGCCTCCCTATCCCTGTGTCCCTCCCTGTGTCTGTCCCTGTCCGTGTGTCCCTCCCTGTGTCTGTCTCTGTCCCTGTGTCCCTGTCCATGTGTCCCTCCTTGTGTCTGTCCCTGTGTCCCTCCCTGTGTCCCTCCCTGTCTGTCCCTGTGTCCGTGTGTCCCTCCGTGTCCGTGTGTCCCTGTGTCCCTGTCCGTGTGTCCCTCCCTGTGTCTGTCCTTGTCTGTGTGTTCCTGTGTCCCTCCCTGTGTCTGTCCCTGTCTGTGTGTCCCTGTGTCCCTCCCTGTGTCCCTCCGTGTCCATGTGTCCCTGTGTCCCTCCCTGTCCCTGTGTCGGTGTCCCTGTGTCCCCCCACGCCGGTTCTCACGCAGTGCCCGCCTTTGCCCCCCGCCAGAGCTGAGCCGCCCGGGGTGCCCCATCGTGACGGCAGCTGCTGCAGGATGAAAAGATGGCAGCGCGGCTGCTCGCACCACCAGGCCCCGAGAGTTTCAAGCCCTTCACTCCGGAGTCTCTGGCCAACATCGAGAAACACATCGCGGAGCTGAAGAAGAAGCAGCGCTCGAAGCAGGACAGCAGCCACCGCGATGACGACGAGGACAGCAAACCCAAACCAAACAGTGACCTCGAGGCGGGGAAGAATTTGCCTTTCATCTACGGGGACATCCCAAAAGGGCTGGTTGCTGTGCCACTGGAGGACTTTGACCCTTATTACATGACCCAGAAAGTGAGTCTGGCGAGAAAGGAGCAGCTAAAGCGCCTTTTGGCCTTGGGAAGTGGCAGGTTTGGGTATGGTTGGAGCAGAAGACAAAGAATGGAGTCTTGGATGGGGCTGGTTTGGTTTGTTTTATTTATTTTTTTTTAATGAGGTTTAATTATTCTGTGGTCGGTCCTTAAGGATGGAGTTAAGAGAACAGGGTCTGGAAAGCACAAACAGATCAGGTTGTGTTGATGTGCCAAATTTACCTGTCCGGGCAATAAGGAGGGTTGAGCTGAGGGTGATTGGGATGGTGTGAGTGTGCATTTCATCACTTGCACGGAATTCAGTGTGAATGGGGTGGGGATGAAGCAGTGGGACACGGGAGCTTTCATCCTGATAGCTTGTATTTTTAAAGTATTTGGAATCAAGGTGATGGGACAGGAGGAGTTGATGGGGTGTACTCAGAAATGGTGTGAGTGGAGTGGTGAGATGAGAAACTGCTGGAGATGGAGGGGTGGGATCTCCTGGGGGTGGGAGAAGGGAGGAGCCTGGTCACAGGTTTTCTCAGAAGGCTGAAACTGAGGTTCTCTTCAGTTTAATTTCATTGCTTTCTTTGATACAACCTTAATTGGAGCAAGCTGAGGTAGTTGTATTCTCTAACTGAGGCTCAGCTGTCACTGAAGGAGCTGCAGGTCTGGCCACTGGGTGACAGGAGCTGTGATGTGACTGTTCAGACCTGGGGACAGTTGGCTGTGTGTGCAGTCCCTGTCCTGGGTAACAAATGTTTGGTGGGTTTGTGTTGGGACAGACGTTTGTGCCACGCTCAGCAGCGACTCTGAGACTGGCAGGGTGTCATTCCCATGGAATCAGCTGAATTTGGGGAACGTTGGGTGTCAGTGACTGTTTTTTCCTGTTGTTACAGTGGTGGATTTGGTGGTTATTTATTGTGTTGGGGTGCTGGGAGCAGCTGCTGACTGACCTCAGGGCTTTGGAATTGGGTGATCTGTGTGTGTTGGGTCCCACGCACAGTCCAGGGGATGTGGTGCCTCAGGAGATGCATTGCCAGGAGCTCCTAGTGGGAGGAGGCACCTAAGTGATCCTCAGGAATGTTTTTTTTCCCTTTTTATTTTCTCTTTATTAAACCAATCTGCTGTTCCCTGGTTTTGGTGAGAGCTGTTCATAGAATCCCAGAATGGTTTTGGCTTCAGCTCACCCAGTCCCGCCCTCTGCCATGGGCAGGGACACCTTCCACTAGTCCAGGTTGCTCCCAGCTCGCCTTGGACACTTCCAGGGATGGGGCATCCTTTGGGAAATCTATTCCTGGGCCTGCCCACCCTCCCAGGGAGGAACTTACCCTTTACCCTCCCACTGCTTTGGGCTCCATATTTGCCTCCCACACAACACTATTAAAACCCTTTAAATTTGAAGGGACAGAGAAGCCACGTTCCCATCTCTGGCAGCCTCTGTCCCATCTCCAGGAGCTCCGTAGGTTCCTTGAGGAGTCATTGCCCACTCATGGAGTGGAGATGGAGGGAAGGTTCTGGAGATGGGAGACAAACCCATCCAGCCCTGTCTCTGCTGTGCTGGGAGCACAGCTGGCTCTTCCCACAGAAGTGGATTCACGCTCTGCCCACAAACCCTGGATTTGTGCTCCATTGCTTTCCACCCTTCCCTCTGTGGCCATTCCTTAGGTGTGACCTTCCTGCTGCTTCCCACAGTCAGAGACTTCCCACCAAACACTTTTTTTAAGGCCATTAAAAAAGGCCCTTCTCTGAATCATCAGGAATTGTGAATCTGCTTGAATCATGGGAAGTTTTCCAAGATTTTTTCCCCCCGTCTCCAGAAGGCTTTGCATCACAGGTCTTTGCTTCTGCAGCGTGCACAGCAACGAGGCAGCCAGTGCTTTTTTTTGCAGGAGGACATGGTGATCTTGGTTTCTCTCAGGAAACTGAAACTGCATTTTATGGGAGCAGCTGAACTTCCAGTGGCCTGTTAACTGAGCTTTAAAGGTGAATCAGAGTGACCTGGAAACAGGACTGTGGCACAGGGAGTCACCTGTCCTGGCTCTGGAGCCCAGTGATGGTTCTGAGGTGCTGCTCTCTGCTCAGTTTCATCTAACAAAATGGGAATCACAAATTCCTGGCCTAAGGAGTGGTTGAAGCAATACTGGCCATGATATTTGTGGTGGAAACCCAAAACATTTCAGTTAAAACCCCCAGAAGCCTGGTATGTGAAATTCCTTGTTCATGTGCCAACAGAATTCAGGAGCACTCAGGGTCTCATCTCCCTTCGGTGTTCTCAGAGGTGAGAGCTCAGGACTGTCTTCCTCTGTTATTGCCCCAACTGTATCAGGATTTCTAGCTTATGATGTTTTGTCCATCTTCTACACCTCCCTGTCCTTCTGTTCCCTTAATGGCCCTGCCCATCCCTCCTACAAACAGCTCCTCACCCCGTTCTTCCCCACTGGACCTGACTTTTCCCAGGCTGGGGTTGTTTTCCTCGAGGCCCTTCCGTGGGCAGGAATCTCATCCTTGCTGCAGGACGAGGGGAAGGTGCTCGTGCTCCTGCAATTGGTTCCCTTTCTGAGGCAGCAGGAGGTCCCTGAATGTTCTGGGAGTTGAGACTGTGGATAAGCTTAGCTGGGTGGATTCCAGTGGAGAAAGGAGGTCTGTCCATACACCGAGGCTGGAGTGGGACGTCCGAGGTCACCTCTTGCCGGCAGAGGAGCACCTGAGGATCTCGGCAGGTTTGGTGCCAATGGAGTGACTTGCAGCTTCCCCCAGTCACATGCCTGGTTTGGAAATGGGCCCTTGGGCCCAGAATGTCACCTTGGCCATGTGGGCCTGGGCAAATCACAGGGATGTGAGGGCCCAGCTGCGGGAGCCACATCTGCCTCTGGAATGTGACGTCTGCAGGGAGGGCTGGTGGCTCTGCAAGGTCACGGTGCTGCTCAGGGCTCTGCATCTCAGTGAAACAGGGCCAGAACCACCTCAAAAATCAGCCTTTTATTCTTGTTTCCAGGGTCTCATTGCCTTTTCCAGGTCTTGCAATAGCAAGGCAATACTGGCGGCATATTTGTTGTCGAAGTAAACATTCCAAGTAAAAACCCCAAAAGGTTGGTAAATGAACTTCCTGTTCACACGTGGCAGCAAAATTCGGGAGAACTCCCTGTGTGAGCAGGCCCAGCCCCTGCTTTCCAGGCCTTAATTAATGGGGTTTTATCTTCCACTCCATGTCTCCAGTTGGCTTAAAAAGAGCAGGAAAAGTAAGTGGGAAAGGAAAAGATGGAAGGAAGGGAAGTGTAATCCCTGTCCGGGTCTCTCCGGTGTTGGAGGGAAGGCAGAGTGGGATGGAGCTGTTGGCTCTGTGTGGATCCAGCCCCGAGGATCCCATCTGGAATCAAGGAATGCCAGGTGTGGCACGGCCTGGGGAGTGGTGGGATCTCTGCTGCCGCCCCCTAAATTTTTTCCCAAATTCCCAGTGCATTAATTTTCCAGCAGTGACTGCTCTGGGTGTCGCCGGGAAGTTGTTGCTCTCCCTCTTGCTCAGCACTGAGTGTCAGGCCGTCCCCATGTCCCTGCTGCAGGAATGTGGCTCCATATGTTCCCAGGCTGTTCCTGGAGCTGTTTCCTTCGGAGCTCTCCTGCCCACTCCTCCTCTCTCTCCAGCCACCACGGAGTTGCTCGGCGTTAAATCTGCAGGAAGCAGGAGCCTGGTAGATCTTCCCAGAGCTGGAATGTTTCTTACCATCCTTCCACCATTTTTTGTCCTGCTCTTCAGCACAGTCACCCTTTTTCAGATCAATTTAGGAAATTTGGGATCTTCCTTCTTTTATGGGAGCCCCATTTCCAAGGTTTCTGTAGCACGTGGGTCCCACTGGCTTTGAAGTGGATGGAGATTTTTCACGGCTCTAACAACAAACCAAGACTTTGGGAAGTTCAGCCAGGCACAACCAGCTCCTAACCCGAGTGCCACGTGCCTTTTTCCAGGTGCCACCTTCCTTGGACTTCTGAGCTTTGCCTCAGCACCTCTTAAAAGCTCTTAAGGACGTTCTTGGCCCGGCCCCAGTGAACGTTTGAGGCGCTTGCAGCCATTTCGAAATGGAGTTTTAATATGTCAGCAGCAGAAAGAGAAACGGAGAGAGGCTTTAAATTGCCAAACACTTCTTGGCTTTTGGGCTTTTCTTTCTATAGTGGGACTGGTTGGATGTTTACCCAGGATTTTGTGGGATACACGGGGGAATGGTGGGTCTCGGAACGGGTGGAATCGATGAGCAGACTGGAATTGGGGCACTTTATTGGTGTGAGGGTTTTGCTGAAAGGCCCAGGGGTGATGGACTTTACAGGCAGGAATAGTTCAACAAGTTTTGTGGTCTGAAAACGTGGGCAGAGCACGGAGAGGAAACAAGGAGCTGCCTTAGGTACAGACACAGAACAGGTGGGGGGCGAAGAGTGCCAGCAGAACGTGGAGTTCATGTTTGATAGGAAATGGGGTGAAACAGCTGGAATTTCCTCATGGAAAGGGTGGTCACGCCTTGGAAGGGGCTGCCCAGGGAGGTTTGGATTCCCCATCCCTGGAGGTGTCCAGGGAGTGCCTGGACGTGGCACTCAGTGCCAAGGTGGGCATCGGGCACAGGTTGGACGCTGGTCCTGGAGAGCTTTTCCCACCTCGATGATCCCATGATTTTACAGCAGGGAATGGCAGATTTCTGGGTCAGTCCTTGTGGAACAGCTACTGAAGGTGTGTCCCTGTGTGATCACTCCCACATCCCAGGGCAAAAGGCTCTGACCCATCCCCGGCTGATCCAGCTGGCTCTGAGTCTTGGGTTGTTCTGGCTCTGTGAAGCAGCACTCCTGTGTCCCCAGGGGAGGGATGGTCTCACTCCTGCCTCCTGAGCGAGCCATGGGCTCCTCCACAGGGTTGTTCCCATGGGAAATGGAGGCACAATGGAGCTGAGCCACGTCTCGGGACCACTGAGTGGTTTTTTGGGGAATTCCTGTCTTTGTGCAGCTCTCCTGGTCCCACGGAATGCTCAGCTCAGAGGTTTCATTGCTTGCAGGACGTGGGAGCGTTGGGAGCTCAGGAGCATCCCAGTGGGGTGGGTGTCCTGCTCCAGAGCCTTAAAAAGACATTTAAAAAGGAGTGGGATGCCAACTTTGGAAAGTTTGTGGTGTCAGGGAAAGGAAGAAAACTGGTTCCTAGAACTGGGTGTCCCTTGAGCACTTTGTAGTCACAATTTTGCAAAACTTTGGGCCTTTCAGAAGGTTGTTCCATGCCAAGGTGATCTGGCCATTAATTCTTGGTGCTGCAATTGAAGAGCTGTCTGGGGTTGCCTTCAGATGCTCCTGGTGGGGATGCATTAGTGGTTCTGCTAACAAATCCTTCCCACTCGGTGCTCAACCACAACCTGATTTGGGTTTCCTTTGCAAATAATTTACTGCTCAATGGTCTAATTGAGCCAAACGAGCTCAGATGGGTTGTTTCACTTGCGAGGAGGGGAAATGACAAATTTCCCCGGATGAGTCTCCGGGGGAAGCCGGTGTTGGCAGCGAGCCCTGGGCATTCCCTGGGGTTGGGCTCCAGGAACTCGGGGCTGTGCCAGCTGGGGGGCTGGGGACGAGTCTGAGGCTGCCCTGGAGAGGAGAGAAACAGGATAAAGGTGCCAGGGAAAGGGCTTTGGCTTCTCAGTGCACTCAGAGTGCTTCTTGCCCTCCCACTCGCGTGGTGGGTGCTTTGGGTGGACTGCAATGAAGCACCCACAGATCCAGTTGGGCCTGGGATGCTCCTGATGTTCCGTGGGGAGATGGAGCAGGGGCAATGTGGTTCAAGGCTGGGGAATTCTGCCTCCCGTTGACAGGAGTCATTCCACAGGTTCTGTGTAAAGAAATGAGCCTCAAAATCTCAGATTTCCCTCTAATTAAAGGCAGGGAGACCCAGGGCTGTGCCAACCTCTTCCTGCCATTCACCTGCTGCTCTTTGCCCAGGTGAGATGCTGTCATTCCTGGGCAGCATTCCCTGGGCAGCTGAGATTTGGGCAGGAGGCCCCGGCTGTGCCATGAGGAGGGGCCCTGGGGAGGGCTCAGCTGCCAGATCTGCTCCTGCATCCTTTGGGCCCCCGTTCTTATCCCTTAGATGGGCTGATGGTGCTGTGGAAGAGGAGAATATGGGCTGGGCTGGGAGGTTTGGCTTCTGCTCTGAAACCTCTGCTGAAATGGATGTTTGGAGTGGAATTATCCAGGATGTGCTGGTAAGGATGTCCAGGATGTTCCTGGTGGGGATGTCCATGTGTTGGTGGGGATGGCCTGCTAGGATCTCCACGATGTCCTGGTATGTCTCACCCTAATGAAAGCTTCATTCTTTTAGAAAAAAAAAAAAAAACAACACAAAAAACCCCCAGAAAGTGCAATTTTTTACTATGGAAGTGGTTTGGTTTTCCTTTTTTGTACAATTCCTGCTTTGAGTTTCCTGCATTAACTCTCTCTCTCTCTCTCTGTTTCTCTGCAGACCTTTGTAGTACTAAACAGAGGGAAAACACTCTTCCGATTTAGTGCCACACCTGCCTTGTACATTTTAAGTCCTTTTAATCTGTTTAGAAGAATAGCTATTAAAATTTTGATACATTCATATCCTTTTTATTACCGAGTTCTCTCTGCCTTTGTGTGTCCTCTGGAAATCTCTTCCCTGTCAAATCCCTTCCCTCCCAAACTGTCTTTTGCTCCAGTCCCATCTGTGAAGGGCAGTCCTGCACATGGGGAGGTGGATTGGCCTCAGAATATACACAAAACCTGCTTTTTTTGGATGAAAAATTGCTGTCTTTGAGCCACATCCAACGAAGGAAACTTTTCCTTTATTTTCCCCGTGTCCATTCTCCCATCCCACACCCGTGGATGAGTCTTGGAACAGATATGATTTAAAGTTGTGTTCATGGGAAGAGGAGTTGAGCTTTAAAAGCTGCTGAAATGGCTAAGTAGAACTGAAAAAGATTTAAATAAACACTAAGTATTAAATGGGATTATTATCTGGAGAAGGAGCTAGAGCCACCTTGTTTGTAATTAGGCACTGACTGATTTCTTGCTCTTTTGGCACCTCTAAAACATCCTTTTCCAAAATGTTCCTCTGCAGGGCTCAGGCAGCTCCAGTGGCTTTGGGAGCATCAGCTGATGGTGTTATTAGAAAAAAAAAAGGTTATATTGACTGAGCCGCTTTGCCCTGTGTATTTATGTATTATGTGTGATTATTATTAGATGTGACTCTGAAACAGAAGCACATTTATTTGCTGGTTTCGAGTTTTCTGCGCCCTCCATTCCTGCTTCTCAGGTGGAGGAAAAGCTTTTCCATCTTGGGAATGTTTCCTTTGGCTCTGTGTGAGTTCTTGTGGCCTTTCCTCCCCCTGGATGTCTGGGATGCAGCCAAGGGATGCAGATTGTCAGGCTGAGCCCAAGATGCTGCTGGAGGCTCTTGGTCTGAGATCCATTGGAGTCTCCTGAAATAATTTTGGAAGTCAAACAGCTTTGGATCCGAGCTGGATTTCACCACCGTCCTAATAATTCAGTGGTTAAAATCCACTTGTAATTGGGAAATTGTGCTGCTCCAATGAGCCACCAGCACCAAACACACCGAGGGCAAAGATTCCCGTGGTTTTCTCGGAGCTGAATCCCCCTCTCTGTGGGTTTCCCATGGGATGTGGGAGCACACAAGATGTTTTCATGCTACTGCAAAACTGGAATTATTTGGGGAGATGTTTTCATCTAGGCCTGGAAACTGTTTTAATTGCTGGGACACACAAGAAAACAGAAAATGAATTGAATGGCAGCATAAAATGCTATTTATATGCTATAAGTATAGTGTACGATATATGAATATATACTAGTAATACCATGTATTTTTAGTGCATAAATAGCATATGTAGATAGTATATATAGTATATAAATAGTATGTATAGTGTGTAAACAGTGTATATAGCGTGCAAATAGCATATATAGTATATAAATATACATAGTATATAAAGTATGTATTGTATAGTATAGAAAATATATATAAATATTGTATGCTATCTATTATCTGTTCTATATTATGTATTATATATTATATTAGAATATAGTTTATAATATACAAGCAGTCTTATTCCCCACGACTGCTGGAAGCATCTCAGCTCTTCCCTGTGTCCCAGAGGGTAGAGCCTGGCAGTGGCTGAGTTTTCCTGCCCCTGGAATTCTGGGGGCCCCAGGGGGGTGGGAAGAGCCAGCCCGTGTCCCGTTGCTCCTTGACTGTGCCCCACAGTGTTCAGCATGATCATCATGTGCACTATTTTGACCAACTGTGTGTTTATGACTTTTAGTAACCCGCCCGAGTGGTCCAAGAACGTGGAGTAAGTACCTTCTGTGGTGTGGTGGGACCTCCCAGAGCGCCCAGTCCCTGCCCTGCTCCTCCTCACCTTTGGTTGCATGAACACGTTGCCCTCTGGGGCCGTTTTCTTTGCACAGAAGTGCTTGGAATTCCCGTTTTTCCTGCCGAAAATGCCCTTTTCCTGCCGTTCTCAGTGCGTGCCTCTCCCTCCCCTCCCAGGTACACCTTCACTGGGATTTACACCTTCGAGTCACTCGTGAAAATCATCGCCAGGGGTTTCTGTATAGATGGATTCACCTTCCTGCGGGATCCCTGGAACTGGCTGGATTTCAGTGTCATCATGATGGCGTGAGTTTTGTGTTTCCAGGTTATCTCGGGGCTCTGGGGGAGAGGGGGGACGATTCCAAGGAAAACCCAAACCGAGGGAGACAGGATTCCTGCCCTGGGCTTTCCAGAGGAAGTTTTATCCTGGTGGAATCTCAGCTCCAAACTGTGACAACAGGGAGCTGGTGGAGCTGCTGCTGCTGCAAATGAGAACTGCCTTTATTAATTGAGATTTTCGGTGGTTCACGTGCCCGCGGGGCTGCTCAGTGTAGGACCAGCAGCCAAATATCTTTAAATTCCAGTCCCTGCCATTCCTTCCTCCTTGGGCTGGTGTTTGAAATATTCCTGGGCTGCAGCTGGAGGTTGGACAGTCATTAATAACCCATTAATAGCCCATTAATAACCTGTGGTTATGAACCCATTTCCCAAGGAAAGTTCAGTGTCAGAGAAAATCCCTGGATTTTCCTTCCTTGTTCCTTTCTCTTATGCCAGTTCAGCTCCCACTGTCTGATGCTGAGGATCACAGGGATGCTGAGTCCCAGCAGGAGATACACCCCACATTCCTGGATTTTTCCTTATTGTCCTGAGCTGATCCTGGCTCAGGCTTAGTCCTGCTGGTGGAAACCAGGTCCGTGTCAAGGGTCTCTCAGTTGCTGGTGGAGGAGATTTTCTCCCCTTTTACATTTATTTTTGGGGTATTGCAGGTGCACCTTATTGGGCTCCCACAGCCACCAGCGTCTGAGGGAACAGGGATTGTGTAGGATGGCTCAGGAGTCAGATTTCCAAGGGCTCAGAGAACTTGAGTTGTACTGAAATGCTTGAATCCTATTAAATGCCTATTTTTGCCTGGATTCTGCACCCAAGGTGGTGGAGTTCCCCAAATTTCTGCTCTTCTTCTACTTCCCTTTTATTACTTATTTAAATTACGCACAAAAAGCCAATAACCAGCAGCTCCTTGACACTGGAGTTTTACTTCGGAGCAGTTGGGGATCTGCTGTGGGCAGTGTGAGCTCACCTCTGTGGGTGCACAGAGATCAAACCCCACCTGGGCATTGGTTATGTCCTTTATTTCGCCATAAATTGCCAAGTAGCAGCTTTAAAGGGCCCAGGGCACTGGGCTGTAATAAATGTCCTGAATCCCCCACTGATCCCTGTAACCCCCTCCTTTCCAGAGGCCAGGCTTTTCCTGCACCTGGGCAAGCTGGTTGCAGAGAGGAGAGACCTAAACTGTGTTTTGCCTCTGCAACTCCCTGCCTGTGTGTTCCCAGTGCTGGTTTGGAAGCGTTTTAAATGATGAGCTGTTTCCTTCAAGCAGACGATTTTTGCACAGGAAGGTGACCCCAACGGTGCCATTAACTCTGGTTTAATTCTGCAGGTATATAACAGAGTTTGTAAACCTAGGCAATGTTTCAGCTCTTCGAACTTTCAGAGTATTGAGAGCTTTGAAAACTATTTCTGTAATCCCAGGTAAGGCCCCGGTTGGTGTTGAGCTGTCGGGTGCAGGCCCCTGTGAGTGATGTATTGCTTTGTCTGTAGTTGTTGTTTGATTTTGGTGTGTGTATTGTCATGGTGTTTTTTGTGTGTGACCTCCCTCATTGCAGATATGTCACAGAGTTTGTGGACCTTGGGAATGTCTCAGCATTGAGAACTTTCAGAGTTCTCCGAGCTTTGAAAACTATCTCTGTGATTCCAGGTGAGAACCCTTTGGCATTGAAGGCTGGGCTTGTGTGTGTCTCCACATCTCCCCTCCCTCCCTGCACTGCTCGTTCCTCGGAAGTGGCTCTGGGGTTTTTGGATGGGGTTTGCAGTCTGTGGAGCAGAACAGTTGGAAACTGAGGCTTCTGGGCCATCAGTTATGGGGTGAACAGGTTGTTCTTCCACACTTCTCTGCCCCTGTGTACACCCGTGGTGTGCCCATCTCCAGAATTAAAGCCAAGCTCCAAGTTTAATTGCAGATGAATAAAGGATCAGGCTGTCCCTCAGGCTGAGCAGTTTCTGCCTCAGGGAGTCCCCCTGTTAACACCAGCACTGCTGGAGCTTTAGGGATAGCTTTGTAAGGCAAGAGAGTGAAACCCAACCAGGATCAGAACCTTTTGCCCATTTCCTGAGCCCTCCCAAAGCTGCTTCTAGACTTGTGACTCCTCTGGGTGCCACAGGGCGAGCAGGGGCCCTTCCTTTGTTATGGGACACCACAGGGACCTTAAGGACTGGGAATCACAGAATTCCAGAGTGGTCTGGCTTGGGAGGCACCTTAAAGCTCATCTCATCCCATGGGCAGGGACACCTTCCATTAGGCCAGACTGCCCAGCCTGGCCTTAAACACTTCCTGGCCCTGAGTTCTTGTACAGAAAAGCCTCATGCAGGTGGTTTCTGAAATTTTAAGGTCAGGCTCAAGGCTCAGCCCTCACAGGCACTCAGGAATCTGCAGGTTTCCAGTTTTCAGGTGCTCCACCAGTCCCAAGACAGGCCCCCAAAATAACCCCTGGACTGATCTGCAGTTCCTTTGGGATTTGTTCCCTAAGGCATTCCCTGATAATGGAATGGTGGCTCTGCTTTCTCAGGCTGCCAGGGAAGAGCCTGGGCATTTGTAGGGCCCGTCCCTTTTTGTCCCATCCCAGACTGCCAACCCCATGTGCTGCACCTGCCTGTTGTGCATGATGATGATGATGGTGATGATGATGATGATGCTCTCACATGGCACTGCTTTCCTTGCACCCAATGAGAACGTGCTGGAGTGGTGTTCCTACTAAGCCTTCCTTAATGTCTGGGGATAGTGAAGAGAAAAGATGACTGGGAGTTGCCCTTGGCAGTGCCCTGGTTGGGTCTGAGGTGCCCCTGAGCTTCTCTCAGCCTGTTCCAGGTAGAAACTGCCTCGCTCAGAGAGAAACATCCACCTTAAAAGCAGTTTTGCCTGTGTTTTGCTTTCTTAATTCATCACAAAGCAGAGATGGTGCCTCAGCTGGAGCCCTGGATCAGACTGGCCCCAAATCCAGCTGGATCTGTGATTTATGTGTTTTCTCTGCTCATTTATAAGTTACAGGATCACCCCACTTCACACTAGAAGGCTGAATAAAGTTCTGCAGTGCTTCTGCATCCAAAATTCTGGCTAGTTTAGATCTGTCCTAAAAATTAGTGCTGACTTCTTCCCCACTCACAGGGGGTTCCTCTCACAGACCAGACTGGTTTGGGAAACCAGCAGGATTCTTGGTTTATGCCTGAGCTTATTTTTAGTTCTGAGTCTATTAATGATCCCGAGGGCCTCAGTACATCCCAATACACCAGGGGAAATCCTGCCCTGGCTGGGACAAACCCCACCATCCAAGGGGAAGATTCAGCTCCCATGAGGGAAGGGAAGTACTGGGACAGTTTAGATGGGCAGGAGAAATCCAAGATAAGAGAGTTAAAGGTTTTTAATTATTGCAAGTTGTTGTAGCCCGTGCTGGTGAGCCCAAACACAGCTGAACATGTCCACGAGGGGTCTGTGGCAGCAAATCCCAGTTTAACATCCCTGTGGGACAAACCCAGTGTGTCCACGAGGGGTCTGTGGCAGCAAATCCCAGTTTAACATCCCTGTGGGACAAACCCTGAGTGCAGGGCAGTGATTCCTGAGCACATTCCTCAGCTTTACTGCAAAGCTCTGGCATTCTCAGGGACAAACGTTGGGATTTTGGGTTTCTCTGACTGTTGCTCCTTCACCACGAAACCCTGAGCTGGTTCCTCCATCCTGGCCTGGAAAACCCCAACTGCACATGGGGGTTCCCAGAACCCACCCAGTTACAGTCACTGTAGAGTTGGTGGGAGGTACTGGGATGATTTGGGACTTGCAGTGTCTTTCCCTTCTCCAGGAGTGATTTCTGGTCTCATTTCCTTCTCCCCAGGCTTGAAGACCATCGTGGGTGCTCTCATCCAGTCTGTGAAGAAGCTGTCAGATGTGATGATCCTCACAGTTTTCTGCCTCAGTGTCTTTGCCCTCATTGGGCTCCAGCTGTTCATGGGCAATCTGAGGAACAAGTGTGTCATTTGGCCAATTAACGTGAACGAGACCTTTCTGGATAATGGCTCCAGGGGCTTTGACTGGGAGGAGTACACCAACAACATGTGTAGGTGTCCCTGTGCCCCCTCCTTTGGCTCCCACTGTGCTTTGGGTCCCTTTGGGCAGTGAAAACCCTGTGCTCAGAGGGTTTGCAGCTGCTGAGAACCCAGTGAGGGTGTGTCTTGTGGGGTTCACCCTTTTAAAAGGGTTTGGCTGTGCTCTTTGGGTAAAATATTTTGTCCAAAATGTGTTTTTACTGATAAATTTCTCAGTAGGGGATTTGGGGGGCTCATAAGTGAAGTTTTTATGGTGTTATGGTCTGTTAAATCCTCTAACTCCATATGTATTTGCCTGTAATCTCTTCATTTTCATCTTCCCCAGCCAATTTTTACATCATTCCTGGTGCCCCGGATCCTCTGCTCTGTGGTAACAGCTCGGATGCAGGGTGAGTGTTGAGGGTCCTTCCTGGTGTTGGCTAATGCTGGCAAAGCCTTTGAGACATTCCCTGTCTCTTCCTTTGCTGGTTCTGGTGTTGTTTCACCAGCTTTCAAATTCCTTTCCCAGTGAATCCATTGCTGGGGGTTTCCCAAGGCACCTCAGTGGCATCATTTCCCTCTGAATCCCATCTCAGGGATCATCAGAGAAAGGGGGATGGAGGCTCAGAAAGGGGAATTTGCCTTCTGCTGTTGCCTCCCCTTGGTTTTTTCCCCCCAACCTTCAGCTCTGAGGGCACTTTTGGCCCAAGCTGGTGCTTTTTTGTCCCTGTCCATGCCCTGACCTGGCTCCTGTCCCTCCCCAGCCAATGTCCCGAGGGATACACGTGCATGAAGGCAGGACGGAACCCCAACTACGGCTACACGAGCTTTGACACCTTCAGCTGGGCCTTCCTGGCTTTGTTTCGCCTTATGACTCAGGACTTCTGGGAAAACTTGTATCAATTAGTAAGTAAAAGCTTCGCTTTGGTGTTTTCCACCCTGGGAGCTTGGGGATAAACAGGAAAGGGAAATGTGAGAAGCTTTATTTTATTCCTGTTCTCTGGAGGAGAAGCTGCACGGGGAGATGTTGTGTTGGAGGAGGGACAGGACCTTACCTGTCAGCAGGAGTTGGACTTTGCGTGCAGAAGGGCTGGTGGGTCCAGCTGAGCTGTGAATTAATTGTGGAGGAAGCTGAGGACCTGCTGCAGGGCTGGGAGAGCTCAGCTCTGCTCACAGGACTGCTCAGGCCCTTGGGAGGGCAGAGAGTTTCCTTGTGACCTGAGGGTGCTTCGGGGACTTGCTGAAGTGGCTTTTCCTTGCTTTGGGTTGTTTTAAGGGAGCCTGAGCGTTGAGTTTCTCTCCATCCCTCCCAATCCTTTTCCCGTTGGATCCACTGGATGTTCCCTCAGGAGAGGGAGGGGAATGTCACCCTTTTGTGCTCGAATTGCAGCTCCCCAGGGCTCTGCAGGGGAAGTGCTGAGCTGAGCTTGGAACACTCATCCCTGCTGGATTTTCTTGGAAACATCCAGGTCAAGAGGCTTGGGATCAGCTCCTTGGAATTGCCTCCCTTTCCCTCTTCTAATCCATTCCTTTCCACTTCCAGACCTTACGAGCGGCAGGAAAAACCTACATGATCTTCTTTGTGCTGGTGATCTTTGTGGGGTCCTTCTACCTGGTGAACCTGATCCTGGCTGTGGTGGCCATGGCCTACGAGGAGCAGAACCAGGCGACGCTGGAGGAGGCAGAGCAGAAGGAGGCAGAGTTCAAGGCCATGTTGGAGCAATTGAAAAAGCAGCAGGAAGAGGCCCAGGTGAGAGAGAAAGAAAGAAAGAAAGAAAGAAAGAAAGAAATTCCTCCCTGGGAGGGTGAGGAGGCGCTGCAGGGGCTTTCCCAGAGGATGCCCCATCCCTGGAAGTGTCCAAGGCCAGGTTGGATGCGTCTTGGAGCAACCTGGAATAGTGGAAGGTGTCCCTTCCCATGGCATGGAGTGGCACTGGATAGGCTTTAAGGTCCTTTCTAACCCAGACCATCCTGGGATTATGTGTGAGAGTTTTGGCTGTGGATGCATTTGGCTGTTTTAAGGTTGATTTGCCTGTTGTTGCAGGACAGAGATGGACAATCAAAGAGGGCAGCAGTGCCCTGGCACCACATCCTCTGCTCACCAGAGCACCATCAAGCTCTGTCTCATCCCTGCTGCTTTCCCTGAACGATATCAGTGTAGTGGAAAACTCCCCTCAGTTAAAGAAACCTGAAATGGTTAAGTGTGGGAATATCTTTTCAAGTCCATCTTTGCTGTTCCTTTATCAAATGCTTAACAAGCAAAGCTGAGAGACCCAGGGGGGTTTTCCTCCAAGCACATGTAGATGACAAAAGTTTGAACAAATCCTGTCTCCAAGTTCCTTCCAGGAGGGAATAAACAGCTCAGTCCTGTCCCAAAGGCTTCTGCTCACGTGCCCTGAGCCCAAATGCCTCTCAAAGCAGAAAATCTTGGCAAGGGGTGATTTGTTGGCCCTCTCTCCCTCCACCCCCAGGCTGCTGCCATGGTCACCTCAGCCGGGACGGTCTCTGAAGATGCTGTGGAAGATGATGGAGGGGGGAGGATGTCCAGGAGCTCCTCAGAGATTTCCAAACTCAGCTCCAAGAGCGCCAAGGAGCGTCGGAACAGGAGGAAGAAGCGGAAGGACAAGGAGCTGTCGGAGGGAGATGAGAAGTGTGACACTGAGAAGGTGTTCAAGTCGGAATCCGAGGATGGCATGAGGAGGAAAGCGTTCAGGCTCCCGGATAACAGGCTGGGAAGGAAGTTCTCCATCATGAACCAGGTAGTTTTAACTTCCTTCTCTAATATTTTTGCTTGCCTGAGGGCGGGATAATGGTCTGGTTTAGATCCTGGTTAGCACATCCAAGGATCTGCCCACTGTCTTGAAGTGCAGCAGACCAGGAGGACACTTAGGGCCCAAGTTTCCAGCCCTCACAAAATTCCTGGCAGGAGTTGTTTGGGAATCCTTCCCTGAGGCAGCTCACTCAGCCAGGAGGGAGCAGATCTTACAGTGTATGGGGTGAATGGTCTGTGCAGACATGGAGAGGGAGGGAAACACCTGGAGACTGTTCACAGGGACCTGGAGGGACAGGACAAGGGGAATGGCTTCCCACTGCCAGAGGGTGGGATTAGATGGATATTGGGAAGGAATTCTTGGCTGTGAGGGCGGGGAGGCCCTGGCATGGGCTGCCCAGAGGAGCTGTGGCTGGCCCTGGAAGTGTCCAAGGCCAGGCTGGAGTAACCTGGAAGGTGTCCCTGCCCATGGCAGGGGATGGAACAGGAGCTTTAAGGTCCCTCCCAACGCAGGCCATTCTGTGATCCTGTGAAGCCCCATGAGCACTCTGTGTCCCCCCTCCTCACCCTGCTGTCCTTCCCTTCCCCTCCTCAGTCTCTCCTCAGCATCCCGGGCTCCCCTTTCCTCTCCCGCCACAACAGCAAGAGCAGCATCTTCAGCTACAAGAGCCGTTTCCGCGACCCGGGCTCGGAGAACGAGTTTGCGGACGACGAGCACAGCACGGTGGAGGAGAGCGAGGGCCGGCGGGACTCGCTGTTCATCCCCATCCGCGGCCGCGACCGCCGCAGCAGCTACAGCGGCTACAGCGGCTACAGCCAGGGCAGCCGCTCCTCGCGCATCTTCCCCGCCCTGCGCCGCAGCGTCAAGAGGAACAGCACCGTGGACTGCAACGGCGTCGTGTCCCTCATCGGGGGGCCGCCCTCCAGCATGCCCGGGGGGCGCATCCTGCCCGAGGTGAGCAGCGGTGAGAGGGCGCTGAGCTCAGGGTGTCTGGTCTGGTGGGCTCTCCTTCTCCTCCTCCGTCCTTCTCTTCCTTCTCCTCCTCCGTCCTTCTCTTCCTTCTCCTCCTCCATCCTTCTCTTCCTCCTCCTCCATCCTTCTCTTCCTCCTCCTCCATCCTTCTCTTCCTCCTCCATCCTCCTCTCCTTCCTTCTCCTCCATCCTTCTCTCCTTCCTCCTGCTCCATAATCTTTGTCCCTGATGTGGTTCAAATCTCTGGTGGCACAGAAGAGCAAGGTTGGAAGGACCAAGGTTTCTGGTCAGAGGTCCTTCTGCTTTTGCTTCTTCTATTTCTTCTCCTCTTCATTCTCTTCTTCCTCCTCTTCCTCCTCCTCCATCCTTCTCTCCTTCCTCCTGCTCCATAATCTTTGTCCCTGATGTGGTTCAAATCTCTGGTGGCACAGAAGAGCAAGGTTGGAAGGACCAAGGTTTCTGGTCAGAGGTCCTTCTGCTTTTGCTTCTTCTATTTCTTCTCCTCTTCATTCTCTTCTTCCTCCTCTTCCTCCTCCTCCCCAAGTGGAGCACAGTCCCAGTGCAGGATGGGTCGGTCTGTCCAACCACAGACAGTACCATCCATCCTGATATACACCCTGGGCTCACCCTGCCTTCCTCCTCTTCTTCCTTTTCCTCCTCTTCCTTGCCCTCCTTTTCCCTGAGCAGACCACACTCCCAGTGGGATGGGTCAGTCTATCCTGATAAACACCCTGAGCTTCCACTGCCCCTTTCCTTCCTTCCCACCAACAGCCCACCCTCTCCAGCTTCCTGGGAAGAAAAAGGGTTGGAATTGAATCCTTCATTAAAGGACTAACAACAGTGGGAACCTTGGAGTGTTGTTGGGGCAGTTTGTGTGGAGCTGTTTTAAAGCCCAGGAATGGGAAAACCAACCCAGCTCACAGAGGTTGTTGCAAATATTCTCCACAATAAGATAAAATCTTTGAGGGTTAAAGGGAAATCCAAACAATCTTTTCACACTCTCTGAATTTCACAAGGGGAGCTGTTGGTAAAATAAGGATTCTTCAAAATACTCTTTTTTGTTGTTGAATTCTCCTTGACTGTGGCTTTTTGGGATTAGTTGAATGAATTGGTGTTGAGAAACCTCTTAGTGGATCAACATTTCAGAAATACAGAATTTAGACAATATGGAAATACAGAATAAGTGCTGTGTTTCTGGGCTGAGGGTGTGAGAACGTCTGGGGAGGCTCAAGAATTTGCATTAATCATCACCTGAATTTTGCAGGGTACCACTGAAATTGAAATCAGAAAGAAACCTGGAGGGTCTCTCTTAGTCTCCATGGACCAGGTGAATGCGTCCTACGGAAGGAAGGATCGGACCAACAGTGTCATGACCGGGTTGACCAACACCCTTGTTGAGGGTAGGTGTGGTCAGGGGCTCCAGGGAGACTTCAGAGCCCCTTTGAGTGCCTAAATTTTGAGTCATTACTGATACAGAAGTGTTTATTAGACTTGGCTTTATTTAGTTTTTCATCTGGGTTACATAGAGATGGAAGTAAAGGCAACAAGGAGTTGTAACTTTACAGCAGTGAGGATGCACAGAGCAGAAGAGTAAGACAAGGTCTGGTCCATGTGTTCTGTCCTCTACCATCTCCCAGGGACTGGAAAAACCCTCCTTTGCTACAGTCCATGGGAGGAAAAGGGTTGGAGCCACACCAAGAGCTGCAATGTGACAGCTGTCAGAAGGGAGAGGGGCTGCTGGATGATGGGAATTCTGGAATGGACAGCACATGGAGACGAGATTTCCAAACATGTTATGCGGGAGCCAGCGAGAATTTCTGAACAGCAGCCACATGAGGTTGATGATCTCAAATTCCTGCTGTCTTCTGCAATAAAATTGTATGAAAACTAAA
Organism: Grallaria varia; assembly: GCA_013396735.1. Classification (NCBI taxonomy): domain Eukaryota; kingdom Metazoa; phylum Chordata; class Aves; order Passeriformes; family Formicariidae; genus Grallaria; species Grallaria varia. The sequence goes on along the minus strand of VWZG01011229.1, from coordinate 46,377 downwards.
TATACTTAGAAACAGAGCAGGGCTCTGCTGTGCTTCCCTCCTGCGCAAACGCCCACGGGCTCCAGAGCCACGGGCCTCCTTTTAACTTCCCAAATTCCAAGGCAACTAAATACTAAGCAACCAGAGAACCAATGGGAAGGAGAGCACAGTGGTCCTTTCCCTACCCAGGAGAAATAAAAGTTGGGCTCTCACAGCTGCACAGCCTGACTGGAACCACAGCAAGTCAACAAATGGAGCGGGGAACTCTGCAGTTGGGAGGTTTTTTCCCCAAAGCACTTGAAATAAAGCAGTTTAAAACAAAATTAAAAAGTGGCCATGGCATCATGTTGGATTTCTGTAAATGGATGTGGTTTGTCTTAATCAGGTTATTCCTGTTGAGGATCCTTCGCAGCATTATGTCATCTCTTTCCTCTTTTAGACCAGGGCCGTGTTCAGCACAGAATTCATCTCAGTTATTTCAAAACTGGCACCAAAGGCAGTTTGGAGTCTGTAACTTTGATTTAAACTGTTTTACCTTGATCGGTTCTGAGTTAAATATAGCCCTTCATTTGGAGTCATTTGCATTGAATCGTAAAATTCGGGCGGAGCTCAGGGTTGGAACTGCAGGTTTGGTGACCTGGGGCAGGTGTGGTGCTGTTTTGTGGAGACAGAGAAGTCAGTGGAGCTCAGGACAACCGTAAAATCCCAGGATCAGTGAGGTGGGAAGGGCCCTCCCAGCCCTTGGAGCCCACCCTGTGCCCGATGCCCACCTTGTCCCCCAGCCCAGAGCACTGAGTGCCACGGCCGGTCCTGCCTTGGGCACCTCCAGGGTCGGGGACTCCAAACCTCCCTGGGCAGCCCCTTCCAAGGCCTGGCCACCCTCTCCATGAGGAAATTCCTCCTGATGTCCAACATGTCCAAAAACTTGACCCAACTCTTCTGTCATGGCCGTGGTCAGAAGGTTCATGGCTTTGTAACTCTTTGTCTTCAGCCTGAGGTGAAACCTGAGCTCTGTGTTGTTTTGCCCCTGCAGAGCTGGAGGAGTCCCAGAGGAAATGTCCCCCTTGCTGGTACAAATTTGCCAACACGTTCCTGATCTGGGAATGCCACCCGTACTGGATGAAGCTGAAGGAGATCGTCAACCTGATTGTCATGGATCCCTTTGTTGACTTGGCCATCACCATCTGCATCGTGCTGAACACGCTGTTCATGGCCATGGAGCACCACCCCATGACCCCGCAGTTCGAACACGTGCTCTCCGTGGGAAACCTGGTAAGGAAAACACTCCCTGTGGATCTGCTCCTGCTGGGATGTAGAGGTTGATACAGACTTAGAACAAATTGCATTGCTGGAGATCAGAACACTAACGAAGGTGACTCTTTGCCTGCTCTCTGTATCTCTCCTCCCCACTGCAGGTTTTCACGGGGATTTTCACAGCAGAAATGTTCCTGAAGCTCATTGCCATGGATCCCTACTATTATTTCCAAGAGGGCTGGAACATCTTTGATGGGTTTATTGTCTCCCTCAGTTTAATGGAGCTGAGTCTGGCAGATGTGGAAGGACTTTCCGTGCTGCGATCTTTCCGATTGGTATTCCAAATTCCAGTTCTTTTTGAATGCTACTGTCATGGAGCTACTAGAAAGCTTAGAGTCATGGAATGTCCTGGGGTGGGAGGGACCCACGAAGACCATCCAGTCCAACTCCTGGTCTTGCACAGACATCCCAACAATCCCACCCTGTCCTGTTGTCCAAAGGCTCCTGGAGCTCTGGCAGCCTTGGGGCCATGCCCACTGCCCTGGGGAGCCTGGTCAGTGCCCACCACCCTCTGGGGGAAGAGCCTTTTGCTGAGATCCCCCCTAACCCTCCCTGGCACAGCCCCAGCTGTTCCCTTTACATAAGAAAAGGAAACCCCACTTTTTTCTAGGTGTGGTGGGGACAGCAATGAGATTGTGCCATTTTTGTGGTCTCTTCTTACTTTACAAGCTCTGACTAACAGCTTGTTGCATTTGGGCAGGGAAAGGTGACATTTCCTTTGGGAAGGGAGGTCAGTGTGTGTGGGATGATGAAGGATAAAACACACGAGTCCAGAATCCAAGAGGGGTTAAACATTCCCTGCTCCCACTGACCTCAGCAGCAGAAGCACATAGAACAAATACCAGATGGTTGTTGTTTAGGAAGCTCTGCCTGATTTTTCTCTTCGTTTAAGATGAAATTCCATGTAATTTGTTTTGCTTTTGTTTTTTGGTTCTTTTTTGTAGCTGAGAGTCTTCAAACTGGCCAAATCCTGGCCCACTCTGAACATGCTGATAAAAATCATCGGTAACTCAGTGGGTGCCTTGGGGAACTTGACCTTGGTGTTGGCCATCATCGTGTTCATCTTTGCCGTGGTGGGGATGCAGCTCTTCGGCAAAAGCTACAAGGAGTGTGTCTGCAAGATCAATGCGGAGTGTGAGCTACCCCGCTGGCACATGCACGATTTCTTCCACTCCTTCCTTATTGTCTTCCGTGTGTTGTGTGGGGAATGGATTGAGACCATGTGGGATTGTATGGAAGTGGCAGGACAGGCCATGTGCTTGATTGTCTTCATGATGGTCATGGTCATCGGAAATTTAGTGGTCAGTAAATGGTTACTGATGGGCTTTCTTGGTTGCCTCTGGGTGGGGTAGAGCTTGGGGAGACCACAGGATGAGAGAGTGGTGATCTGTGAGCCTGTTCCTGCTCTCTTGGGGTCCTTCATGGCCTTTGACTATGAACAACCCCCTGGACTTGGGTAGCAAAATATTCTGTGCTTGATGAGGGCCTTCAGCAGTTGCCCACAAATAAAACATCGGGGAATTTTGAGGAACAAACCCTCAGCCCATGGGGACAGACCCACACCTGGCCAGAGGGGTAAAAGAAGCTTAAAAAAAAAAAAAGGAGGAAACCCTGGTATTTTAAATTACCAGGAAACAAAACAATTTGGGGCACAGGGGAAGGCCCTGAAGTGTTAAAATGAGGTTGGAGGTGTGTCTTCTGCAACCTGCCCACCGGCTCAGTCACGAGGTGCCATCGTGTGCAGGGATGGGCTGTGAAGCAGCACGGCCCGTTGCGTGGGAGGTTGGACTAGATCAGGATGGCTCCTTCTGGGCTGCAGTTTTATGGGGAAAAGTCTGTGGAGGAGAATGTGAGCAAGAATGAAGTCACATGAACAGTTGCAAGCCTTCCAAGAGGTGTTGGGAGCTCTCTCTGAGAAGACCTGGCTTGCCAAGGGGTTTTGGCAAAATCAGTCCTGGGGATTCGATGTGGGCAAGGAAACAGAGCTGGGAGTGATCCCTCACATGGCCAAGATTTGGCCTGTTTTTTTGAGCCAGAGATGGGTCTAAACCAGCAAGGCTGAATTTCAATCCCTTGGGTGCTGCTGCTTCAATCCCTCCAGTCTGGAGCCTGCAAGGGGCTCCATGGTGAGACCCCTGGGGCTACCCCAGGACCCCTCCGAGCCCTGTGACCCCTCCAGGGTCAGGGTCTCCTTCCTGGAGCCTCGGGCCCTCCGGAGGTCTGTGGGGCACCGGAGCCGTTCTCAGTGGGGTTTGGAGCTGAAGCTCCATAGCAGGACGCGAGTGCTTTGGGAACACGTCCCCGTGTGTCAGCCCAGCATCACCTCTTCCCTTCCAGGTGCTGAACCTGTTCTTGGCCCTGTTGCTGAGCTCCTTCAGCGCTGACAACTTGGCAGCCACGGACGACGATGGGGAGATGAACAACCTGCAGATCTCGGTGATCCGCATCAAGAAGGGCATCGCCTGGACCAAGGCCAAGGTGCGGGAGTTCATGCAGACCCACTTCAAGCAGCGGGAGGCGGACGAGGTGAAGCCCTTGGACGAGCTGTACGACAAGAAGGTGAACTGCATCGCCAACCACACGGGCGCCGACATCAACAGGGACATCGACTTCCAGAAGAACGGCAACGGCACCACGAGCGGCATCGGCAGCAGCGTGGAGAAGTACATCATCGACGAGGACCACATGTCCTTCATCAACAACCCCAACCTCACTGTCCGCGTCCCCATCGCCGTCGGGGAGTCGGATTTCGAGAACCTCAACACGGAAGATTTCAGCAGCGACACGGATCCCGATGGCAGCAAAGAGGTGGGATGTGGGAGGAAGGCTGGAGGTTCATCCCGCTCGTTTGACACTCTGTGAGGGCCTGGAAGAGTCCTGGGAGGGAGAATTGGGTGGTTCCAGCCCAAAATTTCTGTTTGTGTTATCGTGTTGTCTTTGTGCTCAAGGCAGAAGTTCCTCATGGGAGTAGCTCTATGGAAAAGCACAAATACTTCTATAATATTAAATATATAGATCATAGAGCAGCCTAGACTGGGCAGGACATTAAAGATCACCCAGTTCCACCCACCCTGCTGTGGACAAGGACCACCCTTCATAATATCAATACATAATCCTGGGTGTCCTGGCAACATGAGGTGTAGGGTGGGTCAGAATCTCAAGGAGCGAAGGGAGGAAACAACTTTCATCCCAGTAGATGTGAGCAAATTGTGCCTGGGTCGTCGTGACTTCTGTTGGGAGGTGATTATTGATGGGCTTGGGGGTTGTTCTGTGTTCAGAAACTGGACGACACCAGCTCCTCTGAGGGCAGCACCATTGATATCAAGCCTGAGGTGGAAGAAGTCCCTGTGGAGGCACCAGAGGAGTACCTGGACCCCGATGCTTGTTTCACAGAAGGTGAGAGGCCTCTGAGCTGTGCTGGGGGCTGGGCTGCACCAAGCTCACCTTCGGGTTAGGCCCCCCTGGCTCAGGGCTGGCTCTCAGCTTATTCTGAGACTCTCTTTGGGTGCTGGGGAACTAATTTGGAGGAATTTGGGAGACACAGTTGCCATTGCCAGGGTGTAGATTATAGAATCACAGACTGGTTTGGCTTGGAAGGGACCTTAAAGCCCATCCCACTCCACCCCCTGCCATGGGTAGGGAGACCTTCCAGTGTCCCAGGTTGCTCCAAGCTGGCCCTGGACACTTCCAAGGACGGAGCTGCCACAGGTGCTGTGGGCACCCTGTGCCAGGGCCTGCCCACCCTCCCAGGAAGGAGTTTCTGAAGGATCACAGGTGACCTGTAGTAGAACAAGATGGTTTTTGTACAGCTGATGCCTTGAGCACTCAGACGGAGAGTACTTTTCCCCTCCTGTCTCTGGCCTCAATGTCTTTCAGCAGCTGATCCATTCCAGGTATTCCCATGGCAAAGATGCTTTAAATGGTTCAAGGTTATTTTATCAGTGAGTTTTCCACTCGTCCTCTCGAGTGCCTGGACCTCACCAGGCAGAATGAGCTGATCTGTCCCCAAACTGGTCTTAATTCAGGCCCAGGAGTGGCAGAACGACCCCCAGATCCTCGAGGGCACTGGAGTTTGAACTGCAACTCGGTGTGTTTAGTGTTGGTGGCATCCCAAGTGCCTCTGGAGGTGGGAGTTGTGTCTTCCTGCCCGGCATGCCGTGTCCCCTGAGCCAACTGTGCCCTGTCCCCTCGCAGGGTGCATGCAGCGCTGCAAGTGCTGCCAGGTCAACATTGAGGAGGGGATGGGCAAGTCGTGGTGGACCTTGAGGAAAACCTGTTTCCTGATCGTGGAGCATAATTGGTTTGAGACTTTCATCATCTTCATGATCCTGCTGAGCAGCGGTGCCCTGGTGAGTACCAAGGGTGGCCCCGGGGTGTGCTGAGCTCAGGGGTGTCCAATATAGGGAGGAAATCTGTGGGAAAGCAAACTGTGGGGCTTCTTACCTATAGAGCAGCACAGCTCCCTCAGGAAGCCTTTAGTAATGAGTTTAGTTTGGTTTAAATTAAGAACAAAGCCTGCACATCTGGGTTCTGGTCGTAGTTTGACCAGAAATGGGAGGACCTGGGGCAAAGTCAGCCTGTACTGAAGTCCCATTTCACAGAATCACAAGATCCCAGAATCACTGGGGCTGGAAAAGCCCTCCCAGCCCGTGGAGCCCACCCTGTGCCCGATGCCCACCTTGTCACCCAACCCAGAGCACTGAGTGCCACATCCAGTCTTTGGCCACCTCTGGGGTGGGATCTCCAAACCTCCCTGGCAAGGTCAATTTTCACATCAATGTCCAACTACTCAAACAGAGAAACTTCACTGTATGGGAAACATAATTCATTTGACTTTATGATATATTTATTTTTTTATATACATTATATATATTTAGCTCCTCTAGAGCTGTGTATTTAACTCATCTCAGTATCATTTGAATAAGCTCCTGGATAACAGCTTTGGGCTATGGAATGAATCCCAAGTAATGACACGAGCTCCTGGTTGTTCCCCAGGCTTTTGAGGATATTTACATAGAGCAGAGGAAAACCATCCGAACCATCCTGGAATATGCAGACAAGGTCTTCACCTACATCTTCATCCTGGAGATGCTGCTCAAGTGGTGTGCCTATGGATTTGTGAAGTTCTTCACCAACGCCTGGTGCTGGCTGGATTTCCTCATTGTGGCTGTATGTATCCTCTCCTCCTTATTCCTGCTTGGAAAAATACGTGGTGGGGAGTGTTTCCTCCCGAGGTCCAGCCTAACTGAATCCCAGATTTATTAAGGATTCAATCCCAAATACCTGTGAGTCTGCACATCAAGGATCAAGGCCTTGAGCCCTGTGGGTATTTCCAGGGTTTCTGGTGGAACTGTGGGATTTCTGCCCCCCAGAGCCCAAAGTTTCCCAGCCCTTGGATCTTTTACTCAACTGGAAATAGAGTTTTTAGGAGACCTGCCCTCGTGTGGAGCTGCTGGGAGGTGTTACCAGCTGTGATATCCAAGGAATGACATTCCCTGTGATCATTTTCTCGTTTTATTCACAACAAGGGGGTGATGAGGCAGCAAAACCTCCCCAGTGCCCCCCAGGGCTGTTCTGAACCCTGGCATGGGTTTTTGTGGGAATCTCAGTACTTGGAAAGCTTTGAAGTTCAACATCATCCTCCTTCTGTTCAAAATGCCCAGGAAAGAAAAGGCAGGACCTTTTGAGACAGGAGGTCACAGCAGGAGCAAGGGACACGAGGCAGGGGGGGATAGATCAGCCCTGGAATTCCCTCTTGAGAGGGAGGAGAAATGGGGGAATTAAAAAAGGGAGGAGAACTTGGAGAAGTGAGAAGGAGAAGAACAATAGAGGGAGGGTTTAGCAATAGATTTGGCTCTGAAGCACAGCAAGGGAATTTAAAATAAATGGAATTTCTGCTGCTCAAAGTGTCAGAAAATGGTGGAATTCAGCAGGGCTCGAGCCCAAAGAATTGCATGAGCAGGAACTTCAGGGTTCCAAGTGCTTGGATTCTTTTAAAGCATTTCACCACATGCAGCTGGGAATCAGCAGCCGTAGTGAAAGCCCCCAGAGCCAGTAATTTAAAAAAGAATTGACAACTTTTCCAAGCTTCTCCTTTGGTGTGTGATTCAGTTGCTGTTCAGCGCCATTATCACTCTGGAAATATTCCTGAGTAGGTGGAGGAGCTATGCTTGGAATTCAGGGGCAGAAGTGACTCAAACTCTACGTTTCCTGTGGAAAACTGAAATTTTTAAGTTGCTTTTTTAAAAAAAAATCCTCTCTGATCCCCTCCACACCTTTCCCTGGACACACATGCCCGTTGTGGGTCTCATTTTCTGGCAGTAACCCTGGATCTCTCTCACTGCCTGGAGAGGAGGTTCAAGTTTAGTCCCAGTTGTTGGGAATGAAGTGCAGTTTAATGGCCACAGATTTATTTTTCTTCCCAAGAATCTGGTGGAGTAAAGATCAGGAACTTCCCAGGCAGGTAACACAGGTACAGAGAGGGAAGAAGGCTCTGAAATTCCTAGGGTTTTAGGAGGAATGTCTTTCCCCCCATGGTGTCTCAGACAGAAAAATTGCACATTTTTCTCTACCACGAGTCTGAAATGTGACTTCGAGATGCCAAGATATCCCTTGACAAAATCCTGGCGGGTGCCTCATGTCCTGTATCTGTTAAATCACATGTTTTTACCCCAAATTTTGGGATGTGACGTGGCTGGGGTTGGAGTGAGCCAGGACAGCAGGGAATGAGCCTTTGCACCCTAACAACGCTCTTGGATGTTATTTTGCAGGTTGGTAGTGTTGTCCAATCCCCTCCTCCTCATCCCCAAAGCTTCCTGGGTGTGTTTGTGAAGACTTTTTCTGGGTAATAATGGAGGATTCTGCTTTTCAGTCAATCTGGGATTCCCTTTGTCCGACCTCGTGCCTGCCGTGTCTTCCCTCGGAATGTCCCCAGGGAATAATCCTGAGAGAGCCCTGAAAGCTCAAACAGCCTTTCCCTCTCGTGGTCTTAGTGCCCTGCTGGGGAGTGAGGGGTTATCCCAAGGGGAAGGAGCTTAAAAATGGGGATTCAGTGGAGCCTGTGCTCATAGAATCATGGAATCAGGGAATGGTTTGGGTTGGAAGGGACCTTAAACATCATCTAATTCCAAGTCCCTGCTGTGGAGGGTACACTTTTCATGTGAAGATGGAAAAAGCACATGTGAGGCACATGCACCAAATCTCAGTTTTCCCACGTGTTTATGCATTAGAAACCTGGTTCTGAAATGCCCCTGGAATATGTGTGGAATAAGAATCCTCCTTATAATTAATTTCACATAATTATTCCTTTTAAAAGAGAATGGTACATAGGAAGTGTCCTGTTCTCAAAACTCAGCTCAAACCCCGCCTGTTCCAGGGGGAGTTCTCGTCTTTTTCTGTTCCTTGTTGCTTTTTATTGATGTCTTTTTTTTCCATAAAAAAGGTTGGCATGTCTGTTCCTTACCTATGTCCGTGTGACAGCAGCAAAGATGGGAAGAGTGGCAGCTGCTGGATGGTGTCTGTAGTTAGTTAGTTATTTACACGTGGCCAAGTCATGGCTGTTGTAACTGGGTGGATTGGAGGATATTTGAGAATTCCCACCTGTAGGGCCTAAATCTGACTCCAGGTTGTCCTTGAGATGGGAGAAGTGTTGGAAAAGTGTTGGAAAATGGATCCAAAGGTTGTGTGGTGGTTCAGCGTGCGAGTCCGTGTGTGAAAGGGGCACATCCTGGGAATAATCCTGGGAATAATCCTGGGAATTGGGGCAGGCAGGGAGAAGAGCCCCCGGTGGCTGTGCAGGCAGCAGGAGCCGGAGCTGCCCTGGCTGGGGCTGAGCTGGGCCCAGGTGTGCAGTGTGTGTATTTATCTGTATTCTTTCCCATAGGTCCCTTTAACATTTGTCTGGCTTAAATTTCATGGGCGCCGCCGGGATCCGCCGCCGGGGCAGGGCGAGGGTAAGGCTTTTGTCCTCGTTTGGGCTCCTCCTGCCACAGCCCCTCTCCGTGTGTGTCTCTGCCTCTCTCTCACTGATCTCTCCCCTCTGTTCTTTTCTCAGCCTCATTATTTCCTTCCAGGTCGGTTCAGTCAAGTGCAGTAGGCAGCTGGTGTCATGGCTTCGGTATTGGGGGTGGCCCAGGTGGCTCCTGGGCTGGGCAATCAGGGTTAGGGGATCCAATCTAACAGTCTGGAACCTTTTTTTTCTTTTTCCTTTTTTTTTTTTTTTTTTTCCTTTTTTTTTTTTTGTTTCCTTTTTTTTTTGTTTCCTTTTTTTCTTTTTGTTTCCTTTTCTTTTTTCTTTTGTTTTCCTTTCTTTTTCTATTTTTTTCCTTCTGTTTTTTTCTCTTTTGTTTCCGTTTTCTGTGTAGGTCTCTTTAGTCAGCCTTATAGCTAATGCCCTGGGCTACTCGGAACTAGGTGCCATAAAGTCCCTTAGGACACTAAGAGCCTTGAGGCCTTTAAGAGCGTTGTCCCGATTTGAGGGGATGAGGGTAAGACTCCAATAGCAGCTGATCCTTCTGCATGCCCGTGGAGCGGTTTTTTTTGAAGCATGCTAGAACTGATCAAAACTGGTGGAAAGAAAATTCCAAAGAGAATCATGATGCAGCTGCTGACTCGGTCACCTCTACGTGGATGTCCCCTCACCCTGCCCACCGCTGCACCCTCCCCTCTAACCAAGGGAGATGCATAAGCTGCCTCATTACATTAATTACTGGCCCAACCCACCTGCCATTCGTTAGCCGATGTCGACACTTGGCTGTTCTCATTTGGCCTGGCTTTGACCTCGAGCATCCGAGGGGCTTCTCAGCTGGAACCTTTTTTTTTTTGGTCTAGGGAGAATCACCAGGTGCAAAGAAGCAGAACTGGAACCACCTCAGGGTGTCCAGCCCCTCCGAGTGTTGGCTCTTGGTGGAATTGGATTGAAAGACTCTGTCGGAGGGGGTTTCACAAAAGCAATTTGCCTGCCAGGGGGAAAAGCTGCTGCCTCTCGGGGGTCGCTGCAGGAAGGGACTGGGGGGAGCTCAGCTGGTTCAAAACTTTGGTTTCATTCCTCTTGTTGCACCTTGTTGTTCTCAGTCCAGTCTGGTGGTGACTGGCAGCCTTGTCTGGTAGTGAAGCTTTTCCTTTCCACCCCCTCCTTTTTTCCATGCTTTTTGGTCCCTGTCCTGTCGCTGTGGAACCAGAACGAAGCACAAGCAAAGCATTGAACTTAACAAGCTTTCCTCGAATTGGAACTGGCACCACTCCCTTGGGGATGTTGATTAGTGCAGTGTCTCGCTGCTTTGCCACTAATATTCTGTGTTTTCATGCTTTTTGTCCCCCCCATTTGGGATTGAAATAGTCTCCTATGAACATGCAAAAAAATAAAACTGTGTAGTAGAAAAATTAAATAAAGGATATTTTATATTAATGGGTTTCCCAGGTGCTCTTAGAACAATAATGTGGGTTTTGCATTAAATCCCAGTTAGCTCAAAATCAGAGAGATTACAGGAGATAAAATTATGCATTTTAAAGGAAAAGAGAAGGAAAAAGAAGTCAGTTTCACTTCAGGGTCTGACTGGAGCGATTCCACCTGGATCCTTCTGATCTTTGTATTTGCTGTGGTGTAACTTAGCCCGGAATCCACTGAGCTGATCAGGGGTCCTCCAGTTCCCTGGGAAGTGATAGAAATCTATGAGATCCCAGTCAAAGAGGAGCGTTTCTTCCCTGCTGTTATTTCTTTGTGCCATTGGCTTAATTCTGACTTGCTTGTGTGGTGATGGCACAAAGGATGAGAACAGTCCATGGACACAAAGGCAGAGCTTTGCTGGGCTGGGCTCAGCTCCCACCCAGGGCTCTGATCACAAAGGGCAGGCCCAGCACTAAACCTTGGGCATATTAAAGCCATTTTTAAGCCATCCTGGAGAGGAGATTTCTGATGCACTCTCAGGAAATGCTCCTTCTGAAGGTGGGAGATTTTCACCACAGCAGAACTGATAGTTGCAACTTCAGCCCTCTCCGAGACCCAAACGCAATTATTCCTCCTCTGTTTTGACTTGAAGGCAAAGTGTCCCTGCCCCATCCAAGCAGACCCATTCCTCTGAGCCAGAGAACAGGGCTCTGAGATGCCTTTGTGCAGGAGACCCAAACTGGAGTTCTTTGCTTTCCTCTCCTCCATAACAATCTGCTTTTCCAGGAGCTTGCTCTGCTCTGGGCTCAGCCGGGGAGTTTGCCCGTGGTGCTGTGGGATGTGCATGTGTTGGTGTCAGTCTGCACACAAGAGCCATGTTCCTCCTCTCCCATCTCTTGGGAAGCCGGGTTGGTTTAACTGGCTGTGGGTATTTCTGGGGGATTCCACCCTTTTTTTTACTTCTGGGGGATTCCACCCGTTTTTTACTTCCTGACAAAAAAAATGGAATAGGCCAATGTACTGATGGGAGGGTCTGACCCAGAAAGCCCTGCTGGTGTTGGTGTCCAGCAGCTGAGCAGCCTGTTGGGATGAAGGGAGGATGAGAGCAAAGGCTGGACTCTCCCCTGTGTCTTCAGCCCTCCCTGGGTGCAGTGATGAATTCCTGACACCATTTAACAGTTGGAGTGGGGGAGACACCTTCTAGATGGCTGCGGTCCTCAGTTCTCCTCCATGGAATGGTTTGGGTTGGAAGGGACCTTAAAGCTCATCCAGTCCCACCCTCCACCTTGGGCAGGGACACCTCCCACTATCCCGCGTTATTCCGAGCCCGGTCCAGCCTGGCCTTGGGCACCTGAAGTGCTGTGAGGAGGACGAGGGTTTGCTGCAGAGCTTGCTGTGGGTGGTGGTGGCCTCCAGCCAAGGGCTGCTGCAGGATCAGAGGGGACCAGGACCAGCTGTGGTTCAGGTGCTGCCACCTGAGAACCCCCGAGCAGCTGAGTTGTCTTTCGAAACCGAGGCGAAGGGGTAACAACAGTTTAGATTCCCTTCGTCTATTAAAGGAATCTAAATTAGGAGATCATAATGAAAGATTTAATATCCTGCTGACCTACCTCTATTAAAAGCCTCAGAGCTTACATCTGCTCCTGTGGAGGGCAGGGATGCTCAGGGACACGGTGCTCCCAAACTGCGGAGGGCTGAAATTAGGGGAAGGTGGGAGAGCCGAGCCCTGGCAAAGGCCATCCTCGTGTGGTGCCCCGGGGAGGAAGGACATGGCTCTTGTGTGCCCTGGGGCTGCCCAGCTGCATGCTCAGTGTCTGCCTGGGCCAAGGGGACTGGCCTGCCTTCGTCCCAGCGTGATCTCGGTGTGACCAGAGCCGGGCTTGGTCCTGTCCCCCCGCCCTGGGTGGGAGCAGGATCAGGCTCTGCAGTGAAAACAGCCCTGTTTGAACGTGGGGAACAGCCAGAGGGGCCACTGGCTGAGAAAATCCAGGGAATGCCCGAGCCAGAGTGTCCTCCAAGTCGGCTCCAAGGAGAATCCAGCGAGGAGCCTCTTGGGTCCGACAGAGAGAGTCGGAGCCCCTCTCCCTCTGGGCGATGGAAATGACGTAAATTAATTGTGGTTTAACGATGCAAACTGCAACTCTGTCCATCCAACAACCTGGCCTGTTTTGTTTTGAAAACAGGCCCTCCCCAGGGGGCTTTGGAGTGGAATTTGTCGTGGCTTGGAATAAGTTCACTGCCAACTTCTGTGTGGAGTGTCAGTGGCCCCAGCCCTGTTCCCCCCCCAAAAACAGCTGTACTGATGCTCGCTGTCTCCTGCCTCGTGTCTTATACTGAAACTTTTTCCCACCCCTTCCAACACAGGTGGTTGTCAACGCCTTGGTTGGCGCTATCCCTTCCATTATGAATGTCTTGTTGGTCTGCCTTATCTTCTGGCTGATTTTCAGCATTATGGGGGTTAACCTGTTTGCCGGGAAATATCATTACTGCTTTAATGAAACAGCTGAGCACCGCTTTGAGATAGAGATTGTTAACAACAAGACAGAATGCGAAGCTCTGATGCCACCCAACTCCACGGAGATCCGATGGAAGAACGTGAAAATTAACTTTGACAACGTTGGGGCAGGATATCTGGCTCTTCTGCAAGTTGTGAGTTTGGCTCTCACCCCGTGGGCCTGGGAGTGGGAGCTGTGGGCTGTTCCTGGGGCACCTGAGGTGCTTCCCCCTCCCTGTGAAACGCAGCAGCCCCTGAACCCCCCTTGGCTCTGTGGCTGCAATAAAATGGCCATTTGATCTTTTCCCCCTTTCCCAACATGTGGGTCTCCCAGCACAGAAAGGGGCCCTGAGTGTGTCCACTTGCTCTTGGCCTTTTTGGACCCCATGAGGTTCCCATGGACCAACTTCTTGAGCTTGATTGATTTAATTTAAATGAGAAGAGAGACATTTAAGTGATATTAAAGTTCATTATACCGGGCTATCAAGAGGGCCAGAGAGTCCTTGAGCTGGCACGAGTCAGGCTTTTTCTTGTGTTTTGGGTGAATTGTGCCTCAGAGAACGTGTGTTTTCTTTGCTAGGCCACCTTCAAGGGCTGGATGGACATCATGTATGCAGCAGTAGATTCCAGAAAGGTAACGTGCAAGACCCCAAACCCCCCTGCCTGTATTTCACTCTGCTCTTTTGCTGTGGTAAATTCAGGAGTGAGAATTGTAGAGCTGTGCCTGCAGCTTGTTTTTGATGCTTCCTTTGCTCCATTGCTCTGATGAGTTAAAAGTTGCTCAAGGTTATCCTGAAAAGGGCAGGTTCTCCTGGTGGCTTTTTTGTTCTGCTCCTCCTGGAGTAGAAATGCAGTGAAGGAAAGAATGCAGTGAAGTTACAGATTTAATCATCAAAGTAAATTATGGGGGGGGAACTAGCCAGAAGGTCCCCCATGAACTTACATCTGCATGGGAATGTTGGTGTGAATGCAATGCTGGGATTGTGTCTGGGTTGGAGTCGTTCCTCAGGCACTTTCTGGCTCTTGCCTGCTGGAATTATGCAAATACTGTGACTTCCTTTTTGGTTTTTTTGGTTTTTTCCCCCTCCTCTTCTCTTGGTTTTATATGAAAATATTTTTAAATGGGTTTTCTCATTGGAAACAAGGATGGCTGTGTCAGGACAGTGTAAGAATGTCCTTCTCTTTTTGATCTTTCTGGTCTTACGTCTTCAAAAGAAAGAGCCTGGCAACACAACCAGTCTCATTTTGCCTGTGCTTGTGTGATGTCTCTGAAATGTCATTTGTTCCTCTTCTCATGTCCCCTCTAGCAAGAAGAGCAACCCAAGTATGAGGACAACATTTATATGTACATTTATTTTGTGATCTTCATCATCTTCGGCTCCTTTTTCACCCTGAACTTGTTCATTGGTGTCATCATCGACAACTTCAACCAACAGAAGAAAAAGATAAGTGATCTGTGTTTGCTGGTTCGAGGTCAGACTTGCTGGAGGGTCCTCAGGCTGGTGGGTTTTTGTGCAAAATAAAGTCAGTTTGGGGCACAAAGCTCCTTTCTTGGAGCTCTCAGTGCCTCGGTCCCTGCACAGCCTGGTGGGACTGGCTGCTTCTCTTCAGGGTGCAAGGGGCAGCCCAAGGCTTGATTTCAACTCCAGCCAGATCAGACATTTCCCTGTGACTACATTTTCATGCATTTTGGGGGTGTTTTTATGCCTTGGCTAAAATACAGACTGGGAGCAACACCTTCCTGCCTGTGTCTCATCTCCTGCTTTCCTTCCAAGTCAAGCTGAGGATTTGCATCCTGTAAATGCCCTCACACCTGTTTATCACAGAGTGCAGAGAGGGATGGGAAGGAGGCAGTGCAATAAACCAGCTCATTCCTAGGAAAAATACTCCTTTTAAAAGGAAGATGAGTCCACCTTGGGCCTTGTGTGAGTTATTCCTGTGTGGAATGGCTGCCTCCAGCCTCCCAGCTGGCAGGTCTCCTCCTGGGCTTTCTTCCTTTCCCTCTGCTGTCTGAGCTGATTGTAACCAGTTTTCCTTTTGCCCCTTTACTTTGGAGGTCAAGATATTTTCATGACAGAAGAACAGAAGAAGTACTATAATGCCATGAAAAAACTGGGCTCAAAGAAACCTCAAAAACCCATTCCTCGCCCTCTGGTGAGTATGTTGGAAGGAACTGAGGGGGGAACCTGCAGAACAGATTTCAAAGGAGCTTTGGCTCCCAAAGCTTCCTTTGTTCTAACTCGTGCTGGACTCCACATCACCCTCTTTTTGTCATTATAACTCAGATGTCAGCTGGGAAAGGTTGAAAAGCTCCTGCTGGGGTCAGTGTTAATCAGTTCTCGTCACTCAAATCAACAGAATAATCCCCAAACCCCAAGTGGGTGAGAGGCCAGAGGTGAGCAGTAGGAGCCTCCTGGCACTGGGGAGGAGGACCCTGGGCAATGACCCAGCCTTGGGGGGTGCCCTGGTGGAGAACTGAGCACATTTCCCAGATTTCTGAGAGGCTTTGCATCCCTCAGAGAGCCAGAAAGGCTTTTGGGGTGAGCCCCTGAGCTCCTGCTGCTGGCACTGTGCTGGTGCCAGGACACAGCAGGGGCTGGATTCTCCTCCAGGTGCCCAGTGGGCAGTCACCAGGGCAAGGGGTGCCCAGCTGCCTCCCCCAGTCCACATGGAGGTGCATCACCCTCCCTTTGGGCTCAGCAAAGAGTCAGATGCGCCCTTAGCAGGGGTGGGGTGCCATGTTGGGGGGTGTTTTCCTGACTTTCCCCTGACCAGGTTTAGTTGTGGGCAGGGTTTGCCTTGAAATCTCCATCAGATCCTGACAGAACAATGTCCTCATCCCTCCTCTCACCACCAGTGAAATCATTTGTTGCCTCCTGAGAGATTAGGAAGGAATCCCTCCCTGGGAGGGTGGCACAGGGTGCCTGGAGGAGCAGTGGCTGCCCCATCCTGGAAGTGTCCAAAGCCACGTTGGAGCAACCTGGGCTAGTGGAAGGTGTCCCTGGCCATGGCAGGGGTGGAACGGGATGGGTTTTAAGGGCCCTCCCAACCCAGAGCATTCCCCAGTTCCATGATCTCTGTTCAAACCCGGCTCCTCGTCTCTCCCGTCGCGCAGAACCGCATCCAGGGAGCCGTGTTCGACTTTGTCACCCAGCAAGCCTTTGACATTGTCATCATGATGCTCATCTGCCTCAACATGGTGACCATGATGGTGGAGACGGACACACAGAGCAAGCAGATGGAGGACATCCTGTACTGGATCAACTTTGTGTTTGTCATCTTCTTCACGTGTGAGTGCGTGCTGAAGATGTTCGCCTTGCGGCACTATTATTTCACCATCGGGTGGAACATTTTTGACTTCGTGGTTGTGATTCTGTCCATCGTGGGTAAGTGTGACCCTGCCCAGGGCTTGGGGGGGGCCAGGCTGTCTCCGTGTTTGCAGGGGAGAGCACGGTCTGGCCTCAGAAGGGGGGGTTTGGCTACCGGGGTTTCGAGGTTCTCTTTGAGCTTGGGAAGGGACCGTGGCAGAATTCGGCAGCCTGAGGTCCTGACTGATTCCTCCTCCCCCCGTTCTGGAATTCCTTTCCAGTTGTGTGGAGTAACCCACTTGACAATTACTCTCCTTGTCTTTTAAAAACAGAAGTTTCACTCAGCCCTTCAGGACGTTTTAATGCCTCAGTAACCACAGAAAATATCCCTGCAGGGCTTCCTGCCACAGCATGTGACTGTTTGCACGTGGTTGAATGTTGAATCAGTGTTTCCTCCTGCAGGTTGTGGGTTTTTTTTAGTGGCTGGTCTGCAAAATATGCACAACCTCACAAATAAATCAGGGTAAATGTTGGCAGCACACAGGCCCACTGACAAATCACAGCCTTCAGACTGTCCTGTGGCCTAAAACTCAGCTCCAGGTTTTTCTGCTGCTTGAAATCGGATTTATCTTACACATTTTTAGCTCCTTCAGAGCAGAGTCTGTAGCCTGGCTCCTGGGGCAGGGCTGCTGCAGCCCCAGGAAGGAGCTCATCTGTCCTTATCCGGGTGGGATGAGTCCCCCTGAGGCTGAACCCCTCTCCTTCTCTGTGCAGGGGAACTATTTAGGGGGCCAGAGCACCCGGCTAAGTCTTGGAATTGTGGAATCTGCTGCGTTGGGAGGGACCCCCAGGGATCATCCATTCCAGCTCCTGGCCCTGCACAGACACCCCAACAGTCCCACCCTGTCCCTGTCCCATTGTCCAAACCCTCCTGGAGCTCTGGCAGCCTTGGGTCTGTGCCCACTGTCCCGGGGGGCCTGTTCAGTGCCCACCATCCTCTGGGGGAAGGACCTTCTGCTGAGATCCCCCCCAACCCTGCCCTGGCACAGCTCCAGCTGTTCCCTGGCTCCTGTCACTGGTCCCCAGAGCAGAGATGAGTGTTTGCCCTTCTGTGCCCCCTTGTGAGGACTTACCTGCCTGGAGGTGGGTCCTCCTGCTCACAGACCCCTCTGAAACTCTGCCCACGCGGTCCCCTGTGCCCCGTCCCTCGCCAGGCCCAGAGGGAGCAGCATCTCCATTGTCACACTTGTCTTTTCTCTAGGAATGTTCCTGGCTGAGATCATCGAGAAGTACTTTGTGTCCCCCACCCTGTTCCGAGTGATCCGCCTGGCGCGCATCGGCCGCATCCTGCGGTTGATCAAAGGAGCCAAAGGAATCCGCACGCTGCTCTTTGCCTTAATGATGTCCCTGCCTGCCTTGTTCAACATCGGCCTCTTGCTCTTCTTGGTCATGTTCATCTTCTCCATCTTTGGCATGTCGAACTTTGCCTACGTCAAGCATGAGGCCGGCATCGATGACATGTTCAACTTTGAGACCTTTGGCAACAGCATGATCTGCCTGTTCCAGATCACCACGTCGGCCGGCTGGGACGGGCTCCTGCTGCCCATCCTCAACCGCCCCCCGGACTGCGACCTGGACAAGGAGCACCCAGGCAGTGGCTTCAAGGGGGATTGTGGGAACCCTTCGGTGGGGATATTTTTCTTTGTGAGCTACATCATCATCTCCTTCCTCATCGTGGTCAACATGTACATCGCCATCATCCTGGAGAACTTCAGCGTGGCGACGGAGGAGAGCGCGGACCCGCTGAGCGAGGACGACTTTGAGACATTCTACGAGATCTGGGAGAAGTTCGACCCCGACGCCACGCAGTTCATCGAGTACAGCAAGCTGGCAGACTTCGCCGACGCCCTGGAGCATCCGCTGCGCGTCCCCAAACCCAACACCATCGAACTCATCGCCATGGACCTGCCTATGGTAAGTGGGGACAGGATCCACTGTTTGGACATCCTGTTTGCCTTCACCAAACGTGTCCTGGGGGACAGCGGGGAGCTGGATATCCTGAGGCAGCAGATGGAGGAGAGGTTTGTGGCGTCCAACCCTTCCAAAGTGTCTTACGAGCCCATCACCACGACGCTGCGGCGCAAGCAGGAGGAGGTGTCGGCCGTGGTGATCCAGAGGGCTTACAGGGCTCGTTTGGCACGACGTGGCTTCATCAGCCGAAGGCCTGCCACCACCAAACTGGAAAACGGGGGAGCCAACAGGGAGAAAAAGGAAGGAACCCCCTCCACGGCGTCGCTGCCCTCCTACGACAGCGTCACCAAACCCGAGAAGGAGAAACAGCAGCGGGCAGAGGAGGGGAGGAGAGAAAAGGCAAAGAGACAAAAAGACACCAGGGAATCCAAGTGTTGAGACAAAAAAAAAATAATTTAAAAAAATAGTAGAATTGTACAAATTAAAATATTTGCAAGCGAAAAAAAAAAAAAAGATTGTTTACAAACTTCCTGAAATAATCTCAATACAGAACAGCTGTGGAGACACTTACCTGAAGATCTTATACCAAACATAGTCTGCTTACTGTGTGACAGCGTTGCATCTAAAGCAGTGACCTACCACCTGTTTAAAGGACCCTGTAAACAAACATTTAAACACAAAAAAAAAGGAAAAAAAAAAAAAGGATTTTCTATTGTTTGGGCAGGTGGATACTGCATGTTCCACGTCAGTCAATGCAACTTAGGACAAACAAGCAAAATAAACCACACCCACACACACACAGAGAAACAAAATGCGCTGCTGGGATTCATGTATTTTCCAAAGCAGCCCAAAATGGATTTTATTTTCCCATTTTGTTGATTATTCTTGTAAGAAAACCCAGAAGTCACAATGTTAATGGGTTTGCTCATGCAAAACTAGATTTGCATTTAGTTAAGCAGCCAAAAAAAAAAAAAGGAAAAAACCAGAAAAAAAAAATGAAAAAAAAAGTTAAAACAAGTAGAACAAAAAAACAGGAAAAAACGGAAACGAAGCGCCCATTGAGCCCATTGAGTTGTCATAGTTTATTTGAGGTTTCTTATCTGCATTCTACTTTCCACATGGGCTTTACTTGGTTTGGGAGGTGGTGCAGTCGGGTACCTTCAGCCTGGAGCCAGCTCAGGCTGATCCCCCCCAACAGCAAAGTGCTCGTTACCGCGCAGAAGCGACTTGCATGTTGGCATGACCAGGGACCATGCATGAGGGACCACGAGACACGCAGCCACCTGGCCACAGAGGGGTGTTAAAGCCATAAATTCGAGGCACTCCACCGAGTATCTACTGCACACTGTTATTTGGAGAGACACCTTAGTGATGCTCCTGCCCGCCACCGGTTTGTCCCAGTTCGTAGCGAATCTTCCATAGACCCGCCAGTAGGAGAAAAAACCCAACAAAACCCAATAAAAACCCAGCGAAACCCAACAAAACCCGATATAACCCAACAAAAACACAACCAAAGCCAATAAAAACTCAACAAAACCTATCAGACCCCCCCAACA
>VWZG01011229.1:13041-24491 GCA_013396735.1 Grallaria varia | reverse complement strand
TGGGGGGGATGCAGCCCAGGATGGGGCACAGGAGGGGCACAGGAGGAGCTGTTGGGTTCCTTCACCCCGCTCCTGTTCCCCACCCAGCAGGGGTTTGGGGGGGATGCAGCTCAGGAGGGGCACAGGAGGAGCTGTTGGGTGCCTTCACCCCCCTCCCGTTCCCCACCCAGCAGGGGTTTGGGGGATGCAGCCCAGGATGGGGCACAGGAGGAGCTGTTGGGTGCCTTCACCCCCCTCCTGTTCCCCACCCCACATCGTGCAGGGTGGGGGGACTCGGAGCTACCTCTTGCCTGGTGTCGCAGTGGCAGGAAAGAACATCAGGAGCCACCCACAACCTTTGCTGTTCCCTCCTCCCCAGCTCCGTTTTGGGGCGTCCTCACGACTCAGCCACTTCTCAGGCCGGCCCTGCTGGGGTTGGGGGGTCTCCTCAGGGCCAGGGTGGGGATGGGGGGACAAAGGGTCAGTGTGGGGGTGACGTTGTGACCCAACTGAGCCGAGGGCGCCCCGAGCAGTGGGGCAACAAAGCCAGGAGGATGAACCTCAGTTTGCATAATCCCATAACCCAGAAAAGTGACAGGAATCCCTTAAAATAAACCAGACCTAAGCAGGAAGCCATTCCAGCAGCCATCTGTGCCACCCAGCACCGGAGCAGCTCCGCTCCACTGCAGGCACCTCGCCTGTCCTGCCTTGCCCCCGTTGCTCCAAGGATGGGGTGTATCATAATAATAGCGATGGAACAGCAACGACAAAAATCTACATACGTATGTACAGGCTACATTGTAAACAGCACAAAAAATAATGTTTAAAAAAAAAGGGAAAAAAATAGCTCAAAAGTGTGGTTGAACTTTTTAAAAGATGTTATAAATACTGTAATATATCATTTTATTTTATCGGCATGCCTTTTTGTAAATACAAAGAACTACAAAAAAATTATAGAATGGCTTCTGGCTTACGCCATTGTCCATGGTTATTTTTATTTTTTTAAGATTTTTCTGTTGTCCTTAGACTTTAGATAGCCAGGAAACATCCCCCAAAGAAAAAAAAAACTCCAAACAAACCCCTAATCCCCCCTAAAACAGATCTTACCAAAAGCTTTATGGCAAAGTGATCTTTGCAACAGCAAAAGTCTCTCTTTTTGGGTTCCAATGTGCAATAAGTCAACCACTTCTATGCAAGATTTGGCTGAACTTCACAATTGTGCTCAGGCTGGGCTGAGTCTCGTAGGTGACGCTCGGTGTGTTCGTGCTGGGAACTCATGAAGCTACTCGATTCCTTGAAAATAAAAAGTCCCTTCAAGCTCTGTATATATATATATTTATTTTTTTAACGCCAGGTCTGTGTGAAACACACAAGGTCGCTGAGCAGGAAGGGGAGGGAGGAGGTTCAGCCTTTCCTTGGCTGTGGTTGGTCTTTCTGCTCCAAAAAATCAAGAGTTGAAGGGGGTTTTTTTTTGGGGGGTGGTTTTTCCCCTGTGGTTTCCTCCCGAGGGCTGGTGTTTCCCTGAGCTGAGGGGAGTGGGACGTGCTGGGGCTTCCCTGGGTGAAGCCCAGGGTGGAGGAAACTTCGGGCCAGGAGCCTCAGGGGTCTCCAGGTGGCTCCTGATTCTCCAGATCCAGAATTCCAGATTCAGGGTCGTGGGAGCAAAGCAAGGCGGGGGGGTGTTGCCATTAAAAAGATGCAGCCAAAAATCCCACCCACACCAAGTAGTTCCCTTCCCTCCCCCCCACCTCGAAAATCCCCCCTTTTGGGTTAATTCGTGGCTCCGAAGCGCCGAGGGGAGGGCGAGGCCAAACCCCAAACCAAGCTGCTTTCCTCACTTTCCTGTTCACCTTCTTTTAAAATATAGAAGCCAGCATTGAACAGAAATTCAAACAAGCCCATGGTGTTCCGTAGAGGCCACACCTGAGTTTGAATTCTTTAATTTTCCGCCGCAAAAATGAAATAAAATAAAAAAAACACCTGTTCAAGCTGTAAAAGCTCAATAGTGAAGATTAGTGTATTAGAAACTGCATGGTGGCTCATACCGGTCTTACCCAACATGATTAACAATTACTATAAGCCAAAAGAAAATGAAATAAACGTTACCCTTTTCACTGTACAAGGGAAGGTTGTCTTGGTGTCCCAGTTATTTGCCTGGTTGCATCCTCCCTCCCCTCCTCCTCCTCCTCTGTGCTTCCTCCAAGGCTTTTTAGGGTGGATTTGTGGAGGTGCAGGAGGAGCTGCTGGAAGGTGTTTGGTGTTCCCTGGTGTTGGGTGTTCCCAGGTGGACCTGTGGGGTCGGTGCTGTCGGGGGGTCAGTCCCTGCTCAGGGACCCCCATGGCAGGGGCAGGTGGGTGCCCTGGGCAGGTCAGGGTGCTCCATGTGGGGTCTGCTCTGGCAGGGGAGGACGTTGGTCTGTGATGTCTTACCCTGGAATGCTCACCCTGGAACCCTCACCCTTTAACCCCTCACCCTATAACCCCTCACCCTGCAGCACCTCACCCTGCAGCACCTCATCCTCTAACCCCTCACCCTATAACCCCTCACCCTATAACCCATCACCCTGGAACCCTCATCCTGCAGCCCCTCACCCTGGAACCCATCACCCTATAACCCATCACCCTATAACCCATCACCCTATAACCCCTCACCCTGGAACCCTCACCCTATAACCCCTCACGTTGCAGCGCCTCGTCCTCTAACCCCTCACCCTATAACCCCTCACCCTGGAACCCTCACCCTATAATTTCTCACCCTATAATCCCTCACCCTGCAGTGCCTCATCCTCTAACCCTCACCCTATAACCCCTCACCCTATAACCCATCACCCTATAACCCTCACCCTGCAGCCCCCCATCACTTGCACTAAAAGGACCCAACAAAGGACCCAAAGCAGCTGCACAGCCCCCTCCCCACCCCAGTCCTCCCCCAGGGCAGGGCAGGAGCTCCCACCATGGGTGATGTTGGGGGTCCCCCCCCCAGGACCCGCCGCTGCCAGACCCCAAACTCCCTACCCTGTCCTTGGTGTCCCTTCACGTCAGCCCTTCCGCTGCGGGGTCCCCTGTGGGGTGACAGGGGCAGAGGGGACAGCTGGGGGGTCCTGCTGCTCCCACCCCCGAGGGGGCACCTGGGGGTTGTTTTTCCTGTTTGAGTTCTGATCGCCTTGCAATCATTTTTCCTATTTGAGTTTTGGTCCAATTTGCTCGACAAATGTGAATTTTGCTGCTTGGTTGAGGCCGGTTCAAGGCGAGCGCTGGCACTGCCGGGGCCGGGGCATGGCTGTGCCAACCCTGCACCTCACCAGTGCCACACTGGTACCACTGGCGCGGGGGACGGGGCATTCCCAGTTGTCCCCATCTGGAAATGGGGTGGCTCATTCCCTACCTCACAGGGGTGTTGTGAGGCTTCCTTACTGACCCAGAGGGATGGGCTGGGGGTCTCGGGCCCCGAGGGGTGCACGGGCAGAGCGGGGTGTGGGGAGCCAGGGGGGGACACAAACTCTGCTCTGCAAGTCCCGTGGCCTCTTCCTGCTGTCCCAGCTCTGGCTCTTCCCCTGACACCCCCTCAGGCCACCAGGGCTCCCCCCAAGCTCTTCTGCTCCCCCTCCCCTGCCTTGGTTTTTCTCTCTGTTCTGGTTCACCTGAGAGGAGGAGGAGGAGGAGGATGGAGAGGGGGAGGGAGGAGGAAGGTGCTGCAGGAGCGGGCTGGGAGTTCCATGTCTGAACTTTTGAGTTCCTTTGTACTGTACATCTTTTTACTTTGGAATTTGCAATAAAGAGGTATGTCCATCTTGTTTTAACAACCTCTCCTGGCTGCCCTGTCGTTCTGTTACCGCTCCCAAATCCCCAAAATCCACACCCTCGGCTCGGGCAGGGCACAACTCTGGGGTGGCTTTGCACAGTGGGCTGGTCTGAAGGGTGGACATCCAGCCCCTGCCCCAGCCCCTGCCCTGCAGGACCCCCCAGGCCCCTCATCTTGGCAGAGTCACGGCTTCGAACCCTCCTGGGCACCACCCAAAGCTCATCCCAGCCCCATCCCAGCGTGTTCTAGCTCCTCCTGCTTTAGGGAGGCCGAGTGATGCTTTAGGGGTGTCCACAACCACCCCTCGTGGGCTCCTTGGCTGTCCCTGCAAACCACAGAATCAACTGGGTTGGAAGAGACCTTGGAGATGAATCGACGCTGCTCCAGGAGATGTGGAGCCCTGAGCAGCCCCGGGGCTCCAACGCCATCCCTGCATCCCCAACGCCATCCCTGCATCCCCAACACCATCCATCCCTGCATCCCCAACACCATCCATCCTTGCATCCCCAACACCACCCCTGTGTCCCCAACGCCATCCCTGCATCCCCAACACCATCCATCCTTGCATCCCCAACGCCATCCCTGCATCCCCAACACCACCCCTGTGTCCCCAACGCCATCCCTGCATCCCCAACACCATTCCTGCATCCCCGACACCATCCATCCTTGCATCCCCAACACCATCCATCCTTGCATCCCCAACACCACCCCTGTGTCCCCAACGCCATCCCTGCATCCCCAACACCATTCCTGCATCCCCAACGTCATCCCTGCATCCCCAATGTGAACCCTGCATCCCCAACACCATCCATCCCTGCATCCCCAACACCATCCATCCTTGCATCCCCAACACCATCCCTGCATCCCCAACACCATCCCTGCATCCCTCTCCTCTCCTGCTGTCCCCCGGCACTGGCTCCAGCCCCTCCTCGGGCTCCCCACGGCCCAGGCAGACGCTCCACCCCATGGGGGGCACAAGGGGACAGATGGCAAAACAGCCCCTCAGCCCCAGCCCCACAGGTCCTGCCGAGTGACCGCTGGGTGTGACCTTCACGGATGGGCAGGAGCCACCAGAGAGGGCACGGGGACATCTCTGTGCCAGGAGCCACCAGAGAGGGCACGGGGACAGCTCCATGCGAGGAGCCACCTGAGGGGACACAGGGACAGCTCCATGAGCCACCTGAATGGGCACAGGGACAGCTCCATGCCAGGATCTGACCATGCTGGTGCTCCAGGGACAGCAAGTGACCATTTCATTTAGGGGGAGGAAAAAAGCATTATGTAAATTATATAGACAGTTTTGCTGGTCTTTGTCAAGGTTAATTTGTCCTTCTTTTTCTTCCCTTTCCAAAGCTCACAGGCCACTGGTCGGGTTGATGCAAACCAGTTCTTGATAAAAATTACAGGGTTTATTTCTAATTACAGCCACCCAGATGAGTGGTGGATAACCCAACGCGGGGCCCCTCCGTGCCCAGGAGAACACACGAGCGGGGGCTCTGGCTCTGTCCCTCCAGGAGGCTTTCCTGGGTGCCGCCACATTCCGGGAGGCGCCGCTCCAGCCTCAGGCTCCCAGGAGCCTCCTCCAGTGGCAGTAGTACATCAGGGTCATGGTGAGGAAGACGGCGGTGACGAAGGCTCCCAGGAGGGCCAGGCCCAGGGGCTGCAGCCAGCCCAGGGGGTCGCGGCTGTAGAGGGAGGGCTGGTGGCGCTCGAAGAGCACGTGGCCGAACTGGGGGGCTCTCCTGCCCCGCGTCTCCCCGGGCTGTGGCTGTGGCTGTGGCTGTGGCTGTGCCTGTGGCTGTGGCTGTGGCTGTGCCTGTGCCTGTGCCTGTGCCTGTGCCTGTGCCTGTGGCCGCCCCATCCCGGGGGGCTTCGCTCCCCGCCGGGCCCCCTCGGCGCTCCTGCTCAGCTGCAGGCTCCGGTCCTGGTTCAGGTTCTTCCCCAGCTCGCGGGCGAGGTCGGAGCGGCCGATGCGGGACAGGCTGCGGAGCAGGCGGTCCCAGGTGGTCCCCTCTCCCTCTGTCACCAGCCACTGTCGCAGCGCCTCGGAGCAGCCCCTGCGGCTGCGGCGGACGCGGCGGGCACGGAGCGTGGCGTTCCCCTGGAGGAGGAGCTGCTGCAGCTCCATCAGCTCCTCCTCGGGCCCCGTCAGCTCCTCCTGCAGCTGGCGGCACTCGGGCAGGGACAGCAGCTCGGCGATGCGCCCCATGGTGTGACGGCCCACGGTGGCCGCCACCGTGTCATCGCCACGGCCACCCACGGCCAGCAAGAGCAGGACGAGTCCCAGGGACAGCAGCATCGTTGTGCCACTCGGTGCCAGGGTGGCCCGGGAGCACAGAACACCCGCTGACCTCACAGACAGAGCAACGTGTTCCGGGGGCACGTTTGTGTCACCAGGACTACTGTCCTTTGTCACCTCCCTGAGCACCCCGGGGCTGCCCCACTGTGCCCCAGCTCAGGAGCGGGATGGGGAGGGAGGAGAGGGATGGGCAGGAATGGGCAGGGATGGGCAGGGATGGGCAGGGAGGAGAGGGATGGGCAGGGATGGGCAGGGATGGGCAGGGATGGGAAGGGAGGAGAGGGATGGGCAGGGATGGGCAGGGATGGGGATGAGCAGGATGGGGACAGTGGCTGCTCCCTGGGACATTTCCACCACCCTCATCCCACCTCCCCAAGGCCACGGCAGCAGCTCCCGTGTCCCTCCCCACGGAAGGGGACGGAGCCTCCCCCGCCGGGACCGACCTTTTCCTCTCCCACCGCAACCCGAGGGAGCAGAGCCGGGTTCGGCCGCGGGGGCTCCGCTCGGGGTCCGGGAGGCGACCCCGTAACCACGAGGTGGCAGCGCAGCCCCGAGGGGACAGTGCGGGCCCGAGGGGCCAGTTCGGGCCCGAGGGGCCACCGGTGCTCCCACTTTTAATGGGGGTTGGTGTTTCCCTGGATTTCCTCAAAACACCCACCAGAGAGGCTGCAGGAGGAGGAGGAGGAGGAGGAAGATGGAGGAGGAGGATGGAGGAGATGGATGGAGGAGGATGGAGGAGGAGGAGGATGGAGGAGGATGGAGGAGGAGGAGGATGGAGGAGAAGGAAGGATGGAGGAGGATGGGGGAGGAGATGGATGGAGGAGATGGATGGATGGAGGGAGGAGGAGGAGGATGGAGGAGATGGATGGAGGAGAAGGAAGGATGGAGAAGGAGGAGATGGATGGATTCTTCCTCCCATTTTCCCGGCTGTGACTTCGCAGCCTTTCCCCACGTCGTTTATTCCCAGCGCTGTAACTTCGGGGTCCCAGTAAAGGCTGGATTGTTCCGGATGCTCCAGCGCCAACACGGAGGCTCCAGCAGCTCCCGGCCACCACCCAGGGTCCCCTCCCGGCCACCACCCAGGGATGCCACCATGTCCCCTCCCAACCCGGGGGCCCAACACCCAACTCCTCACCCCCTGAGCCCCCTCCCCACCATCTCTGCCCCCTCCATGTGGTACCTGCAGGGCTTGGAGGGTCCTCAGCAGCCAAACTTCCCGAGCCCACCCTGAGCCCCCCAGGGGATGGGGGGACATTCCAGCAGGGTCGACTCAGTGGGACCTCAGTGTCACTGCCTGAACAAAGGGGGACAAACCTGGAGGGCTCCCACCCATAGCAAGGGACAGGGACACACCTGGAACACCCCAAACAAGGGACAGGGACACACCTGGAACACCCCAAACAAGGGACGGGGACACACCTGGAACACCCCAAACAAGGGACAGGGACACTCCTGGAACACCCCGACACCTCCAACAAGGGACAGGGACACACCTGGAACAATCCAACACCTCCAACAAGGGACGGGGACACACCTGGAACACCCCAAACAAGGGACAGGGACACACCTGGAACACCCCAAACAAGGGACAGGGGCACACCTGGAACAATCCAACACCTCCAACAAGGGACAGGGACACTCCTGGAACACCCCAAACAAGGGACAGGGACACTCCTGGAACACCCCGACACCTCCAACAAGGGACAGGGACACACCTAGACCCCTCAACACCTCCAAACAAGGGACAGGGACACACCTGGACCACCCCCCCAAATCACCCCGGAGGACAAGAATTGTTCATGTAATCTCTTTAATACTGTGTAATACTTTTCTTTTTTAAAATACAGCATTTCTTGAGGTAGACCATCCCAGCCCTAGAGCTTGTCTGTCTCAGACATCAATAAGACATGAATTAAATACTTTCATGTACAATATGTTGCAAAATGAGGTAGAAATGGTTACAGAGAGTGTACAAATAGGATAATAATAATAATAATAAGTCTTCAGGAACCCAGCACCACTTTTTGGAGGGGGTGGGGAGGGGGAAAGGGGGTGCCCCGGTAATGCCCTGGGTGTAATAGGAAACTGTAAAAAAAGTGAGGAAAATTGGGAAAAAAACCCAGCAGACACCTCGGGGTGGGGTGGGGGGAGTCCCCCCGAGGGGTCTGTTCTCTCTGCATGTGCAGACCCTGAGGTTTGGGGGCTGCTCTGAGGAGGGGCCTGGAGCAGCTGCTTCCCCATCTATAGAGCACTAAAAAGAATAAAAATTAGGGGTTTTTTTTAATTTGAGAAAGAAACCCCACCCCCACAGCGACGCACAGGGGTGGGGGGTTCAGTGGATGGGTTGAGGGGTTCATGCTCTGTGCAAAACCCCTGGCTCAGCCCTGATGGGCTTTTTTGGGGGGGGGCGGGGGTGTGGAGGGAATTCCCCAGTGATGAGCCAAAAATCCCTGATTTCAGGTGAAAAAGGAGCAGTGTCAGCACCGGGATGCGACCCAAGGCCAGTGCAAACCCCACACTGGGAGGGTGATGCCCCCCAGTGCCAGGCTGGCTCTGGGAAGGGGCGCCCACCCTGCTCCAAAAAGTGGTGCCAGCGACAGCTCCCAACCTACGGCACTAAAACTTCCCGTTGAAGACACGTTACTCCACCAAACGCTACAATAACAATGGCAAAAAGCAAAAATGAGAATAAAATTATGGCATAACATACGTGGAAAGCACCCAAAATACATTCAAATTTCATCTTTGTAACAGCTTCAAGTTTATTTCTCCTTTCCTTTCTTCCTTTCTTCACCCCCCCTTTGGAAGCAAATGCATGAGGCAGCTTTTGTCCCAGGTCGGAAAACTCTTAAAAAAATCTCTTTTTTCCTTTTCTGAGAAGATAAAAAGAGTTTTTTAAAAACACATTCTTTCATTTTTTCTGAGGTAATTCTTTTCCTGAGTAGTTAAAAAAGAAAACAAACAAACAAACAAACAAACAAAAAATACTACAGACCTTACAAAAATAAAACCCCAAGTCTAGGATATTCAACAATCTACAGCATTTTACTCCAAAACCTCCTGGTTTTGGGTGTAACTCCCCCCCAACCCGGGTTTGAGGTGGAACTCCCTGGTTTGGGGTGTCACCCCCTGTTTTTGGGGTGGAACTCCCCTGGTTTGGGGTGTCACCTCTTGTTTTTGGGGTGGCACTCCCCAGTTTTGGGGTGGCACTCCCCAGGTCTGGGGTGTCACCTCTTGTTTTTGGGGTGGAACTCCCCAGTTTTGGGGCGTCACCTCCTGTTTTTGGGGTGGAACTCCCCAGTTTTGGGGTGCCACCGCCCGGTTTTGGGTGTCCCCCCTGCTCCCCTCCTCCCCAATCAAGGTCATTGCCAGGTGCGAAGGGGCTGCTTGGCTCGAAAGATGCCCGAGGTATTTCTGTTGGGAATAATAAAAGCAACAAAAAAATAATAATAAAGCTTTTTGGGGGTCGGGGCAGCTCGTGCGTCCGACGCCGGCGCGGGGGCCGGTGCCGGAGAGGCAGATCCTGGGGCGCCTCCGGCCCCGCTGGCACCGCCGGGCCAGGGACGGGCAGAGGGGAAAATAATAAATAGTTTGTCCTGAGTCGTGGGTGACACTCCCGGAAAACCACGGAGGGGGGAATTTCCCTGGATGAGTCCCAAATAGGAGAGATGAGGTATGTGGTGCTGCCGGCGGGGCCGAGCGGCGTCTCCTGCGCTGTGGGAGGAGGGATCCAAGGCCCCCCGGAGCCCCCCGGACCCCCACGCCGTGTCCGTGTCCGTGTCCAGCCCCGGCGGCCTCGGGGTCCGTCCGTCAGTGCCTGGTGCCGTACATCTTATCCCACTCCAGGAACAAGTCCAGCTCCTTCTGGGAGGCGGCGGGACGCACCTTGCAGAGCGCCTTCTCCAGGTCCTGGTAGGACGCGGGGGCTCCGGGCAGGGCGCGGCGCGCGGCCCCGGCGTGCTGGCACAGCCGCAGCAGCTCGGCGCCGGAGAAGCTCTCGGTGCGCTGCGCCAGCGCCGCCAGCTCCCGCTCGCCCAGGCAGCAGCTCTGCTGCGCCAGGGCCTGGCGCAGGATGTGGCGCCGCGCGGCGCCGTCGGGCAGCGGGACGTAGAGCCGCGTGCCGAAGCGCCGGTGCGACGCCTCGTCCATGCTGCCGGGCCGGGCCGTGGTGCCGATGACCACCACGCTCTGCTCCGCTGAGGTAGCCACGTTGTCCAGGTAGGAGAGCAGCTGAGACTTGAGGTTGGCCAACTGGCTGCCGTCCTCGCCCGCCCGCGCCGCCAGCAGGGCCTCGGCGTCGGTGATGAGCAGCACGGCGGGCTGGCGGCAGCCGGCCACGAAGAACACCGTCTGCAGAATCTTCTCGGCCTCGGCCTTCCACGTGGAGAGCAGGGCGGCGCCGCTGAGCCGCAGCAGGGTGGCGCCCAGCTGGGTGGAGACGCAGCGGCTCAGCAGCGTCTTGCCGGTGCCGCGGGGCCCGAAGAGCAGGAGGGTGCGCAGCGGGTGGCTGGCGCCGCTGTAGGCGCCGGGGCGCAGGATGGGCCACAGCAGCTCCTCCTCGATGGCCGCCTTCACCGCCACCTGCCCGGCCACGTCCGCCCACTGCACCGGCGGGCCCCGCTCCACCACCTTGGTGTTCACCAGCTCCAGCACCAGCGGGTCGATGTTCTTGGGCTGCTCCTCCACGGTGGCGCCGCCGAACGCTTTGGGGGGCAGCCGCAGCGGGAAAGGGGGTCCCGGCTCTGCCGCCCGCTCCCCGTTGGCAAGGGGGGGGCTGAACTTCTCGAAGGGCTCTGCCGGCCGCAGCGGAGCGTCCCCGGTGCCGTAGGGCGGTGACACCACGCTCTTCATCTGCTGCCCGCCGTACTTGCCGGCGTGTTCCTCGGTGCTCCCGGCTCCCACCGGCCGCTTCCCGGCCTTGAAGGCCACCTGGGGGGACTCGCTGGTGCCACCAAACCCGTTGCCCCGGCACTCACCGTTGTCCGACATGGGGTAGGGGGACTTGGGCTGCTCGTAGCTGTATTTCCTGTACCTGCCCTCCCCGTCGTCGTCCCCACCGATGTCGAACGCCTTCCTCTTCAGCGCGCCCGCCTCGGTGCCCAGCGGAGGCACGGCCAGGGGTGCCAGCCCGGCGCCCTGGTAGCCNCCGAGCCATGCAGGGCGGGCGGGTGCGGAGGGGGCAGCGCTGCCGCCGGCTGGGCGCAGTAGCCGGAGGGCAAGTAGGTGCCACCATAGCCTGAGGGATACTCCTGAGCCGCCCCGAGGCCGCCGGAGCCGGTGGCGGCCCCTCCACAGGAGCTGCCGGGGTACATGGGGTCGGCGAGGTTGGCCGACACCACCGGCGAGCCCGCCAGCCCGATGGCCCCACCG
>VWZG01011228.1:37652-149263 GCA_013396735.1 Grallaria varia | reverse complement strand
TTCGCGAAGCCGAGCCATGATCCCTTTCTGAGCATCACTGCTCTTGCTGCAGGACAGCACACGAGAGAAATGGCAAATACACACAATTGTCCAGATTTCTTTGACCCTGCTCAGGAAAAAAAAAAAACACAAAAGTTTTATTAGCTAAAAGGTGTTGCTCACTGACACACCAAACACTAGAGGTGAAATTCTAGTTCCTTTGAAGACAATATGCCTTTTACCATCATCCTTGATAGGGTTGGTTTCATTTGTCTTTGATAAAATTTTGCACACTGCCTCATTTCTAACTACACTTATTAAATATTTCACTAATATCTGAACTTGCAAGAAGAAACATCTCTGGATGAACATTTTGCATGAAGAAGGTGACGAGGAGCAGCCATTTTATCCCGAAAGCTGAAGTGTGACAGTCTGGCTTAAAATTTATAACAGAAATAAAATAACAGCCTAAACTGTGGACATTATTTTGACTCTAAAATATACATCTTTGTTCTATGCCTTGGTTGCCATAGAGGTATCAGATGTTTAAAATGCTGCCCAAGAAGAACAGGCAGTTTATTGCTACTCCCTGCTTCTGTTTTTCCCAAGCTGCAGCAATCAAACGAACAAGGAAAGTCATTTGCACAAGGTGGAGTAGATATCTGTTAACATGCCTGCTGGTTTTATGGTGGAGTAGAAGGAACAGAGCCTTTACCGCTCACAGAAGAACACTCTTAAACTTGCATTTATTTACATAGCATCTATGGCATTTAGCCGACTGAAGAGAATTGATTAGCAAGAAGGCTGTTAAACAGCAGTCCTATAGCAGCCACTGCACTGAGGATTAGAGGTTTATTTCACTAATTGGTGCCCTCCTGTAGTCTTTATGAGTCAATTCTAAAAAAAAAAATAAAAAAATAAAAAAATAAAGGAGCGCTCCAAACTGTGTTTAGAATAAAAGCAGAGCGATGCTTTTCATTGCACAGAAGTCCCATAGCTGAGCTCTTTTAGAAATGAGCTTAGGATTTTTTCCAGCCAAATTATTCCTCTCTTGCTTGCAGAACTTCATCCTTACTGTGCTGCTTAACCCTGGTGGGCACGGCGTGCTGAGAACCAGACCTGGAGCGGCCGCAGTAGGCATGGTGGTGTCCTCGTTGTCCACCACGGCTGCCTGGGATGGGGGAGCCCCTCACAAGGGTTGGGCTCAGGAGCCAACGGGCAGCAACACCACACACGAGGCAGGCACAGCTTCCACCCCACGGGGACAGCAGCACTGTAGCGTCACCGCTGCACAAACACAGCTTGTGCACCTACAGGATGGAATAACGCCGTGGGTTTGTGGTGGCACCTGCAAGGTGGGACCCCGGGGAGCTCCAGGACACCCGCCAAGGACCAGGCGTCTCTTGCAGACAAACTAAACTAGCACAGGGAGGACTAGAAAAGGAAATAAGTTTCAGTGCGTTCTCCCTTATGTTTTGAAGACTGTTTTACCACAGGAAGCTGAAATAAAGCTCTCACCTCTGTGGTTTGAAAGGTAATCCAAAAAAAGGAGGTGCGCACGCTCATCCCTGAAGAGCAATGTTGGCAGTGACACAGCGGGCTAAGGGGTTACCTGGCTCCAGCTGCCTCCTGGAGGTTTCCAGGGCAAGGAGAGCACCACTAGAGGGCTCACAAAGTACTTAAAGGGTTATTACAAGTGGCATACGAAAAAAAATCTCATTTTACTTTCTATTCCTCCATTTGCACACACAACGTACTTCAGAACTGAACCTGCCAAAGCGTGCCTTTGTTTTAAAGTCAGCTTCCTGCACTCTCACAGGCTCACCTCCACATGGGGACACCACCACCACCTCCTGACCTCTCCCATGCAAACAGGCCTTCCACGGAAAACAATTTTGGTCTGATAATGCCGTGGTTATTAACTAGAGGCAAACATCCAGCAAAGCCACTCTTGCCATTGCCAGTGCTTCCAGAGGAATGAAGGAGTTCAGAGCATCAGGTACAGCAATATCCATGTATAGAATATATCAGTGCTCCAGGAAAAAACCCAACACAACCAACAAACCAAAAAACCAAACCAAACCAAAAAAAGCCCAATCAACCAAACAAAACCCCCACTCCAAACCATTTTATTCTCTCCCTTCCTCTTCTTATGAATTCTGTCAAGCATATTAAGATTCTGTTATATTGTTCATGGGGTCAGGGAGGTTGGCCATCCGTACAATTAGATATGAAGGCTATTTGTGACATCTAATAAATAATGCTAACTATCCTTAAAACACATTTCCTCTTAAGCATCAAGACCTACCTTTGTCAGTTGGGGAGAATACAAAACCAGTGTTACAGGTTTTCTTTTTTGTCTTAGCCCCGAGGACCTTGTTACAACATTTGGTGTTGAGAGCAGAAATGCTCTAATATATAGCCCCAAACTAAAAAATGCGAGGGAAATAATCACAGGAGTACTCCAATGCTCACTGAAATTAATTTCCTTTTTATTTTCTACTTTTTCTTTTCCCTTTCCTCTCCGAAAGAGGCTGCCAAGGGAATTATTATGATTACTCTGCACGTTTTGCAGATGGTTGGCTGCTGCACGGGGCTCTTGAGAGAGGTCAACATCCTATAGCGTCCAGCTTGGATGCTGCCCTCCACTCCAGCTGGGCTCTGGAAGTCCTTAGTCAGCAAACCTTCTGCTGACATGCCTAATTGAAGTCTCTGGGACATGTCACCTCCTCAAAGATCAGACTGAAACCCTTTCCTGAGCTGGGACTTGATTTTACTCTCCTATTAAAGCCAGTGGAAGTACTTTACTTGGCAGGAATGGAAGTTGGATGAATGAGACTTTTACCTTTTTATAATATTTTTATACACATACGTATGTACACAGATACACATATACACATAAAAGGCATAGCTTTGTTGTCTTCAGAAGCCACGTTTAAGGATGTTTTCAGGAGTTGCAACTAAACTTCAGAAGTTTTCTTGTCAGTGACAATGGTGACAAAGACATTGTTTGTATCATGCCACTACTGCAAGGACAAGAAGGTTTCCTGCCATTTGGCTTTGCTATATGGCATCCAGTCAAGCTGTTCAGAGGGACATGGTGACAGGCTGGTGGGAGCAGACAGGCTTTGTGTTTATTTAATACAGAGCTTTTTGGTGGAAAATTGATAAATCCACCTTTCTGGTACCATTCCAAAATGAAGTGGAAGAGAAAAAGTAACAATGCTGACATAATGTTGCAACACCCACTTGTAGGGTCCCCTGCTTTCTGCATATATGCCACTGATGTAGACCCACCGTATTTAGCCCCTTTCCATGATTAGACAGGTTAAAGATTAAATTAGTAATAGCAACTGCCCCGAAGGCTCTGTTTATTTAAGATACCTTCATTCCTCCTTTTAAAGAATGAGGACGATACAACCAAGCCAGACTTTCAGACCCAAAGAGGGGCAGAGGATCTGTTGCTACAGGTTGTCTTGGGACCAACCAGCCCACATGACTGACAGGACCTGGGTTGGGAACAAGCATTCCTGCTTGTGCTGAGGTTTTGCTCCCGCACAGGCAGTCATGCTGGAATGGCGTCAACTCCAGCTGCCCAGACCTTGGGGAAGGTCTCCAAGGCTTTAGCCTTATTGGAAGACAAAGAATTCTCTGCCATTCAAGGTCTACAGAAGCCCAAGGCATCCATCCATTCTCCCCCGCATGCATGCTGAAAGAAAACTCCTGGAAATCTGTGTTCATTACAGCATTTCATTCATTACAGGACAGGAACATGTTTCCCTGACACATCTATTTCACGGGGACAAACGCATGGAGGTGATAACGTTGAGTAAACATGCTGAGATTGCAAAGCCACCTAGAGTAAAAACTGGATTTTCACATCCCTTAGGTAGTTAGAGTGTCTGCCCTCATTATCCGAACTGCACCCACACGGGCAGTCCCTGAAAATGGAGCATTGTACAAGTCTGAGTTTCAGATTTGTTTTTTAAAATTATTTTGAGGCCAATGACTTATAACAGGCTCAGCTATGTCAACAAGTCACGGTTCTTATAATTTGGAGTTGTATGAACTTTAGATTTCTAAAAGGCAAATTATATATTTATGATAGAAATCGATGGATTTACTATAATTTATTTCAAGGTGGGCTTTTTTCACCAAGATGCACACCACTATTTAAGTATGATGAGGTTATATAAACCAACAAAACAAAGAAGTCGCAAACTAAAATGGATGATACATTCCCAACTCATGCTGTTGTGCCTAATTATTGCAGGACTACCAACAAGCTCATGATAATTACATACTGCAAACAGAGCTCTGTGCGTGTGTGGGGGGGCGGAAATCATTGTTTTGGGTTCGCCTTACTTTCTCTGATCTTTATTGGCATATCTCCTTTTTGTTCTTTGAGCTTATAGAGCCTGCAAACTCAAATGCAAACCTCCTGATGGATCAGAAAGAACAAGGCTAATTTTCCCTCCAGACTCTTGCCTAAAGTACCACCACCATCTTAATCACAGAATCATAGAACGGTTTGGGTTAGAAGGAACCTTAGAGATTGTCTTGTTCCAAGCCCCTGCCATGGGCAGTGACACATTCCACTGGACCAGGTTGCTCCAAGCCCCACCCTACCTGGCCTCGACCATTTCCAGGAATGGGGAGTCCACAACTTCTCTGGGCAACCTGTTCCAGTGCCTCATGACCCTCACAGTAAAGAATTTCTTCCTAATATCTAATGGAAATGTACCCTGTTTCAGTTTAAAGCCATTATCCCTTGTCCTATCCCTACATGCCCTTGTTGAAAGAATTATTCTGGTTTTTACCGCTAAAACATACTTTTCCTGCTTTGCTTTGCTTTGCTTTGCAAACCTTTCTTGATCAACCTCGTTATTCCCAGAAGAGACACCAGCCAGTCTTGTTTCAGTTTGTTGATGGCATATGAGAAAAGGAGGGGCTTTGAGGAGCACGGAGAAGGAGCTGTTAATGCACAGTGACCACAAGTTTCTCTTGGCCTCTGTTTTTACTGTTTCCTAGAGTTCAAAAGCAAATGTGCCTTTCCATTCTCTTTACTGGATATGAGTATAGTTTCAGTCCCAGGGCAGTGGTATCTAGAGAGGAGTTTAATCATTTTTGCTCTTTCATTTTACACTTTTATGTCCTTAACCCAATTTAAGTGGTCAAAGCACTCTAGGCCAGTGATTTCTGTCTGCTCAGTATGTACACAGTCCCTGGCACTACAGGGTCCCACTCCAATGAAAACATTAAGTGCATCTCAGGTATAAATGTTAAATAATTGATCACAGGTCCCTAAATCATACAATGCAATGTAATTTCTTCTACCTGATTCTGTTACACTGGTATTTATATCAGCGTATGGTATCGATAAAAGAAATTTATAATGAAGTCCTAGAGATGCTTTGATTTAATGTGGTTACAGGGACTATCATTTCGAGTGGGAACAAATAGCTGTAATGGATTTTCTAGTGCCTTGTTTTCATCATCCATAATAGACTTTCATCTATGCTGGTCGGAACTGTAGGATGTCCGTGTGTTCTGCACCCAGACTTTAACAGATCTATATTTTATGGCCCTACAGTAAAAGTAATTGCAGGTTTTATAATGTCTGTGTACTGTTCCGACTGAAAGCAATCCATTTAGAGACTTCTGGAAAGTTGAGGTGTTTCAGTTGCAAATGCATAGGTTGAGACGGGCTCCAGTTGTGCAGCCGGCCAGTTACCAGCCTCCTTTTAATGAGGGCACATTCCAGAGATCTTTCTTTTCCTTTCCCTATACCAAAATTGAAGAAATTTTTGAACATGAAGGGCTTAGGCTGAAAAAATCCTGCCCCTGAGTTTTATCAGCTCGGAGGAAGTGCAGAAACGTGGAGGCCGGTACAGATGTTGGCAGCTGGATCCGCCCATGAGGGCACCATGCCAGAGTGGCTGCTCCTCACCCTCTTCCCAAATCAGACCCTTCGGCTGCAGCTCACACTTGACAAAAATCAAGAATCGATTTTGACTCACTGTCTGACCTCAAATTAGCTTTTGAAAACCATGCAACCGTTCTTGGCAATCTCACCGTAGGAAAGCAGGAACTAAGGCAATCAGAGAAAAACAAAATCACTTCCTTTCTTGTATTTTTTTTCTTTTTTCTCTCTCCTTTTTTTTTCTTTTTTTTTTTTTTACTGTTAAATGGCAGAGTAATTATACCGTCTACCTAACACTGGAGAGTTTTGCCAAACATTTGTACCTACACAGCCCTCCACAGGGCTGCCTCCTGCCCCCATGGCAACAGCCAGCCCTGCAGCAAGAATGTGGCCCAAGGAGCAGGAGAAGGTAACAGGGGAATGGGGCTTTTTAAAGGCACAAATGCCCTCTAAATGCCAGGTCTGCTATTTGCACCTCTCAGGACCAAAAATAACTTGGTCCTAATGTTAACAGTGCCCTTTTACTGCATGTGTTGAATGGATTAATCCTGTTACTATCAGAATAATTAATCTTGCTTGACACTCCAGGCAAAAGAATCCAATATGCTGGATTCCACAGACGTGGCAGTGCTTCATAATATTTTGTTATCTTTTCAATGTATAATTAATAAGGAGAGTAGGGAATCCAGGAGAATCAGCCAGCATTAAAATAAGCAGAAAACAGAAAGTTTAGGTATCTGGATTTGAGTTTCAGCTATTTCCATGACAGTATCAATCGAAAGAGAAGCCTCCAACTGAGAGACAGACAAGATCCAGTTGCAGATGGCTGCAACACAGATGCCACTTGCTAAGTTACCTGAAACTAGTTTTTGTCATAACATGAATTCTTTGCTCTCGGTAAGTAGTTTAATTCTAAAATGTTACTGTTTTCACAATACACAGATGTATGAACTGGAGAAGAAAGGATAGCCAGTGTATACCCTTGGCATTATCAGGTTCCCAAAAGCAGCCATTCAGATGAAAACTTAGGCATGGACAAGTAGGAAAAGAAAGATGCTTTAGTCTCATGCGTGGGCAATAAACCCTGTACTAATCACGTCAATTTTTATTTTCAGAATGGCTGCCCAAAATTATGGATTTCCTTGACCCAACCATAGGCATTTTTCCTGCAGCTCTAGAAATCCATGCAAATCAAACAGTTCCAAACACCGTATTTCTTGGCTTAAAAATCACCTTCCCTCCCAATACACTCACACAGATTATCTCTTTATGTCCTTCTTTTCCCCATGTTAAATACTCATTCTGAGGCTGCACAGGTGGCCAAACAGTATTTGCTGCGTGCTTGGTTCACCTTGCTACTTGGAAAATAAGAAGTAACAATGTCCTTGGAGATCCTATGTGGACAAGAGGGGGTTGATTCTCAGAAGCTGTCCACAGCAGGACAGGCACCACCTCATACTTGGTTGAGTGATAGCAAAACTTTTATTCCTATTTTCAGGGGAAAACAAAAACAAATGGCACTTCAGAAGATGCTGCTAAATTACATCTTCACTTTGCAACATCCCCAGCTGAATGTACCATAGAGTGGTTCTGTGTCACCTCCAAATTGCTCATGAGGAACTGGTGTGCTGGTACATATACCTGATTATGGCACTTTGGGGAATTAACTCCTACATATCACTGAATCAATTCCTGAACAAATGTGTGAACTCATCCTGATGAACAGGAATAGTCTGTTTCTACAGCTTTTACAGCTGGAACTTGAAAGGAACAAACTAAAGTACAGCTCCAGAAAGTATGTTTGTGAGCATCAGGTTACACTCAGCCTAATGCAGCATAAGGTAGGGAATGGGAAGGATTGGGAAGAGCGTGATGCCTTGGATAATCAGGCCTCTCTCATAAATAACCAAAGCAGAGTGACAGAATTGGCACAAACCAATGTGGAGGTTGGAGGTGAGGAAGGGGACCAGAGGCCAGTTGAGCCAGATGTTCCCAAACTGCTGTGTGTGCCCCTGGCCAAACTGCAGAGCTGCAGGCACGTGGCAGCAAAGCTTCCTCATCTGCCTTTAGCTTTGGTTCCAGGCTGGGCAGATCCCAACCCTAGAAGAACAAGAGTTGTCTTTTTGGCATTTTATACAGGAGTAAGAAAGATGCAGAAGAGAGCTCTATGATTTTCTAGAGGACTTGCAAGGTTGGTTCATCACAAGGTTGGTCCTCGTGCTCTGTTTGAAGGCGTTGCTTCTACAAAGCAGAGGGATTTTCCTTTTTTCAGTGCAGCCTCCCACTGTGGCAGTCATCTTCCAGACACTGGAGCAGGGCCGTCCTGGCCGACTTTCTGCTTGTCTGCACACGCAGACAGGTCTCTTCGCTTCTGAGGAACTATGTAAGGGACTATAGTGAGAAGAATTTGTCTGGGATATTAATCAGAGTGAAAAAAACCAATCCAGGCACATACTCAGTTGTGGTCACTTGGCATGGCCTCACAGTCTTCACCTGAAAAACCTGATGCAACAGCAGCAGCAGTAGCAAGGTCTTGTCCCTTGAACACCTGAAGGAAGGTGGGAGGGGGACTGTAAAGGAAAAAATCATAATCACAGGGGAAAATAAATGTTTACTTGAAAGTTCTGTGTGTTCTTGGATCAGCATGAAAGGGTGTTATGCTATACAGAGATGTAAAAATAGATCCTTGAACACCTCCTTTTGCCTACTAACCAAAGCCCCAGTACATAATTTCTGTTTCTCAGGAATACCTGATGAGAGCATGACATGCTTTACCAGGTTCCAGGTGCCACTGACATCAGCAGCCTCTACAATAATCTCTCATAGAGGACACCCAACCCAGATATTGACAGTAAGAAATGTGACCACTTGCCTTCTACAGAAAATAGATTCTGTTAGGAGCTTTTCAAAAGTTGTCGTGAACCAGTCAGACCACTCTCCTGTCCTTTTTGTTTCTTCTGTTCCTCCCAACACAGTTATTTTTGCGATGTCCGTTTCAAGTCCTCTTCTCCTTCTGAGCTCAACTTAGATTGTATGGTTTGGATTAAATGCATCCAAAGTCCAAGCTGTTGCCCAGCAGTCAGTGAATGGTAAAATTTGCCTTACAGCTTGAAAAAGGCACTCCTGGCTTCTCTTCCTAAACATGGCAGCTGAAACTTTTCTTGCATTGCTTTTAGAGCCTGGTGAGGCCCTTGGGAAAGGAAGCTTACAGCCTGTGGTTCAGACCATGGTGAGGCAGCTGTGCTCCTGCAGCTGTGGAGGTCCTCAGTGGAGCAGAGATCCACCTGCAGCCTGTGGAAGATCCACAATGAAGCAAATGGATGCCTGAAAGAGGCTGTGACCTCATGGGAAGCTCCTACTGGAGCACGCTTCCAACAGGACCTGTGGAGAGAGGAATCCATGCTGGTGCAGGTTGGGTGGCACAACATGTGACCCCATGGGAGACCCACACTGGAGCAACCTGTTCCTGAAGGACTGGATCTCATGGAAGATTCCCATGCTGGAGCAACTGGTGAGGAATTCCAGACCTCAGGAAAGACTCACAATGGAGAAGTTCATGGAAGACTGTCTCCTGTGGGAGGCATCCCACAATGGAACAGAAGAAGGGTGTGAGGGGTCCTACACGTGAGGAGAAAGGAGCAGAAGAGATGAATGATGAACCGACTGCAGCCCCCATTCCCTGTCCCCTTGTGCTGCTAAGAGGGAGGAGGAAGAGAAATAGGGAATGAAGTTGAGCCGAGAAAGAAGGGACAGAATGGGGGAAGGTGTTTTGAGATTTGTTTTTTATTTCTCATTATGCTACTCTGCTTTGATTGGTAATAAATTAAGCTAATTTCCCCACATCAAGTCTGTCCTGCCCGTGACGGTGATTGGTGAGTGATCTCTCCCTGTCCTTATCTCAACCCATGAGCTTTATGTTATATTTTCTTTCCTCTGTTCAGCTGAGGAGGGGAGTGATAGAGGGGCTTTGGTGGGTACCTGACATCCAACCAAGGTCAACCCACTACAACTCATCAGGCTTTTCCTAGAGGAAAACTTCATTGGCAGTGAGAGATGAACCAGACCCCCAGATAGTGTGTATTCAGTGAACACAGGGAGACTGGAGACACAGTTCACATGGACTCTGACTAGACCCTTTGTCCACATCCAGAGACTCCTGTGCTCACAGGTGTGTTTCTAGTGTTTTCAAGACATGCTGCTTGGAGACAGTCAGCCATGGAGCCAAACTGAAGGACCTGGAACTCTTGATGTAACTGAGCTCAGGTTCTGCAGCACAGAGACTGGAAATTTCTGAAACCTTTATTTTAATGGGATCTCTTTGGGTGTCCATGGGCTTTCCCATAGCAGCAGGGTTGGATTCTGGGAATCCTCTCCAGGGGAGTGGACATGTCTGAGAGAGCTGGCCTGAGGTCCAGAGCACTCTCAGCCTTGCCATGAAGTTGTTTGCAGAAGTGTGATGTGATAGAAGGACAGGGCTGGAAGCACGACCACCAGCTGGAGAAATGTACCTGTTCTTCAGGAGCAAGGATCATGAGATGCAAGTCCAAGTCTGCTGGTACCCCATTTCAATCACTATGCAACCAGTTTTTTTCAACTGCTTCACAACTTTCACTTCTGTTTCACTCACAAATATGGTATAAAGTTTATGTTTGGTTTTTTCGGAGCTTTTTACATGCTAGAAGGTCTGTATTTTCTTCTGAGACAGTTGCAGACTAACCCAACACTGATGGCTACAACAGTATCTTGTTTTTCTGTACTCATTTTAGTGTCTGTAGCTGGTATTTCTCATTGTTTAGTTTATAACAGGTTTACCCTTCTGCTTATTTGTGTATACAGGGCCAGCCACAATAGGGCCCTGTTTCATAATTCTATTGAGGTAATGCCCAAGGCCCTCCACAAGAAATAATAATAAATAACACTACAAAACTGTGCTGAGTCACACCTTTTTAAAGCCCAGCTCTTTTTGAGGGACACAAGAGCATAGATGCAAACAGCCACAGGCGGCAAAGAGCCCCTTCTGAACAGCTCCTGGTAACTCATTCAAGTCAGTGGTCACAAACAACAATAGCACAGCTGTTAGATAAATGGGATGCTTACAACTGCACACAGAAAACCTAAAAATTTCAGCAACAAACCCATTAGCTTTTACT
This sequence comes from Grallaria varia, assembly GCA_013396735.1. Classification (NCBI taxonomy): domain Eukaryota; kingdom Metazoa; phylum Chordata; class Aves; order Passeriformes; family Formicariidae; genus Grallaria; species Grallaria varia. Next base: position 138,211 of record VWZG01011228.1, on the reverse strand, counting down.
ACATGAGTGGTACAGGACCTGCTGTTTCGGTAATGCTCTGCTGGGTCACATGAAACCTGTAGAGAAAACCCAGAGAAGTCTGACATCCATCCATTCCTCCATCTGTCTGAGGGCAGCTGGGAAACTGCCCCAACCAGTCCTCAGGTCCAGGGATGCTCTAAAGCTGCAGCCGCTGCCAGGTTCTCACAACTGTTACATGACCAACATGTTTACAAGCTTCAGTTTGCAGCGAATGCCTCGTATCATCTCTCACTAACAATTAAAATAAAAGCTCTATTTTTTTACAGCTGTTTCAGCCAGCCCCACTCCTGCGATATATAATATCACAGACTATCAGCACCACTGCTGGATCATCTCATCAGCCTATAACCATATCCAGTACAATCCTTTTTACCAGGGATTTTAAAACTGCTTGCTACCACATCCCATGGACATCAGTAACCCACAACCCACAAGACAGTGGAGAGCATATTTTGAAAGATACATGGTGTGTATTAAAAGCACATCAGTAGGGACACAGCAGAACCTTTTTTTCTGGGTTTTCCCTAGGGTTTTGTTTTGGGTAAGTTGTTTTTCTTTCTTTCCCCTGCTCTAGATAGTCCTCCTAATTTGTTATGACTTTAAAAAAAAAAAAAAAACAAAACCAAACAACCTAAGAATGTAGGAATTAGATTAAGTCCTTCCACTTAGTTAATTTCCATGATCTAATATTTCCCTCATGTTCCAACACAACTCTGTGCCCTGCTGACAACATCAGGGCTGAGGAAGTCTCTCAGAAGGCAGTTTCAGTTCAAGGGCAAGGCAGACCAGAGACCACTTAGCTCTCCAGACAAAGTATTCTTGGTTTAGTGTGCTTGTAGGTGAGCCAGAAGCTGTAATGAAAACACTTAGGAAACCAAGCCCCTTTGGATACAGAAGATCAATAATGTTCTCAACAAAGCTGAAAACAATTCAGAACACGGTGTCTCACCAACCTATACTGTAATGTTATAGCGTAGTTGCTGTGGATCTCTTTTTTGGCAATATCTTGAAACAGCAGTCAATACTTGCCCAGGGTATGCCTTCCCTGCCATTTATTCTGTTATCCAGCCAGTGGCAAAAACAATCATTTAAGGACAACTAAGCATTGATATGTTGCTAATGCTGAGTATGAGTAACAAGGATCAAGACCCTTCCATGACAGATGCTGCAGAAGAAAAGTTGCCCAGATACCCATTGCTGTGGCATCTGAGGAAATTTTGTATAAAATAAATAGCAATGGAAAGTCACTGGTGGATTTCCTACCTTTCATCCTGCAAATAAAAATGTTACCACGAAGATGGTAGACTCTAAAAAGAAATAGACTATCTAGCAAGTGGGCTGGGCTTGTATGGAGGAAAGAAGAGAGGCAAATATTTTAACAATATGGGGATTAAGGTTTTGTGGGACTGATTCCTGATATATGCTACTGTTGTTTTTGAGTTGGTCTGTATTTTATGTTTGCCAGAAATGTCAGTGTGAGATGTGAGATTTTGTTTTATGTCCATATATTATGAAGGAAGTAAAGCCAAGCAAGTCATCAATCCAGTGGCTAATGTTTAACCTTTCTTCCTTAGACCTGCTTCTCCTGCTCTCCCAAGAAACCGATGCCCAGGAAGTGCAACAAACCTTAAACTGCAGAAACAAGAATTCTTGCTGAACCTTTGGGAAATGTTCTGAAAAACACTGTCCATCCCCCGCGGCAAAACACTGCAGCAGTACTGATGGAAACGAGCGGCAGAGGAATATTGCAAAATACATGTGACTGTAGAAGCCGATCTGACTGTTCCTCTGTCTGGGGGAGCTGAACACAGGAGCACCCTGGGAAAAGCACTACAAAGCGCTGGATGTGCTGGCATTACTGAATACTGAGCAGCAGCAAGAACAGAGCATATGCAGCAGGAGGAAAACAAACGTATCATCTGAAATAACTAAGCCAAGTTATACATTCAATGCTTTTAGACAACCGCTTGAGATGAGTAAAGAGCGACGTTATCTTTGTGCCTAAAACCAGTCCAAGTCTTCAGTTTTCAGATTCTTCCTCATGGAGTTCTTAAAAGAACTTCAAAAGAAAAACATCTGTATGGTGAATGACAGAAAATGCTGGACTGAACAGAGCAGCTTTGTCCAGCAGCTGAGGACAAGGAAAAGACTCAGACAGTCAGTCATCACTTACACTGGAATCAGCCAGGACACAGCAATAGTGCTCGGCTGGTGGCTGGATTTGTATGTCCTTTTAAAAGGTTAACTTACTACCCTGAGATTCTTCTGGGTAGCAAAGGCATTTTAAAAGTAACTCTAGACATTGCCTAAACTTGATTTCTTGGCCTCAGCAGTTCGACTCCACCAGCAGGAGCAGCACTGGCAGAGCTAACATGGATAAGACCCCTAGGATGGTGACACCCTCACCGAGGTACCACTTCCATCCACTGGGAACAGGACAAGGAACTCCCACTGCCACATCTGCCTGGACCCACCTCAACAATCGCACCCTGTGAGCTGGGTGGTGCTGCTGGCATGTCCAGAGGGTGCTCTGGGAAACATCCCTGCCACCTGCCTTCTCCCTGGCCCCGACATGACGCATGGAAGGGAAGATCAAGCCGCCTGAAAGCGGTCCAGGTTGACTCCAATGCCACCCCTAGACTCGGGATCAGCAGCTGGAGGACAGTTTCTCACTTCCCTTTGGGAGTCACCAGCTGGTGTGGGGCTCTCCATTCCCTCCCCTTGCACTTCCAAAGGCACTCTGCCAGAGGTACGGTCTGCAATGCCCATGCACAAGCTCCATGCATGCTCTTAGTCTGCAGAGTGCAGCCGTGTCAGACTTGCCCTCAAAAGAAGATGGGAAGTCTCTTACCAGGGCTCTTCTGGGATATGAGCATCCCAGCCCCCAGCAGAAGGGAAAACCAGCCACTGTCATTGCCAACAGCACTGAGCCGTCCCCTCTGCAGCAGTGTGGTCTGAGCTTTAAGAATTTTGTCTGTGTGATTTCCTCCTATCATCTGATCTCTAGCCCACAGTCAAACTGAACCAGAAGGGTTACAGCTGATGAAAGGGAAAGTGCTTTTGTTCTCCCTTTGCATCCCTCCTTTTTTCTACCTCCCAGCCTCCTCCTCACCCAAATCAATCCAAAGCTGCAGAAGTAAAATCACACGCTAAAGAGCAAAAAATGGGGAATATGGAAAAAGCCTGTCATAAAAAGAGGTTACTCATACCATCATGAGGAAGCAGGGTGATTATACACACTCTACACAGAGCGACAGAAACAATAGGCTTACTCACACCATTTCAAACCCTAATGAAGTGCATCAGTTACACTCCCACAGCAACCTGGAGAAAGAAGGAGAGTAAAATCTGCTGGTTTGGCCTAATAAGGACTTGGTAAGAGAATCACAGTTAACATGTCCTACTTACTCACAGTGTGCTGCAAGCCTGCTAGGGACTGCAGGCCAGGGCTCCTACATGTGCTTCCCAAGCCAGTGGAGAGCGGGAGGGAGCACACACGTGGCTGTTCTTCCATTCCAGTGTCGTCCTTAACATAACCAGTTGAGGACAAAAGGGAGGTACAATATCAAAGCAGGAAGCTCAACAGCAGTTATACTGAAACTATGAAGATTACACCTTACATTTCATTTGAAATCATTGGTGACACACTTAAAAGCCATTCACATAAAGACAGAGGAACAGGACAGTCTTAAATCCACTTCTATGACCACACCTCTTGAAAAGAGCAGAGCTGGATCAACTTTTAAGTGTCTCTGAAGGCAGTACCCGTAAATGGTACAAATGATAGGAAACACACCATGTGCTATTACAAGTCTATAAAATTTTATGAGTAGAGTATGTACTGCTTTCCAGATTTCCCTCCTGGATGGATTTGTGTGTGTGCATGTGTGTGTGTGTGTGTGTGTGTGTGTATGTGTATGTGTATGTGTATGTGTATGTTAAATTTAGAAAATGACTGGGAATCTCCCAGGTACAATTTATCTCATTCTATCACAGATATTTCAGCCAAGTGAACTGCCCTCTCCTTGCCCGCAGGACTGCCAGGCAGCTGCACTGCAGGTGCCCACAGTACCTTGAGATGGATCCATTCCACTTTTCTCAGGAGCTGAGCTTCTTTCACAACTTCTTTTACACACCTTTCTGCGTCTTCAGATTATCACAGCACGTGCTCAAACTCTCCTGCTCCTGGGCAAGGAATTAAGCTTAAAAATTTTTCAGCACAGAGATGATTTCCCACCAGAGACCCACCTCCTGGGGAAGTCCAAGGTCTCCAAATCCGTAATCCTTGATTTTGTGTGAGATTGAAATAGTTTAAAATCAATTATTCCCTTCAGACTGACAACAGTGCTTCACTGCAGCTTTTTTCTATTACAATGCAACAAAAAAAGATAAATCTAAACTGTAAGTGTAAAAATAAAGCATAAAGTGAATATTATGCATCTTAATTGTATTGAAATAAATCAAAATATTTCGTCAAGATGTTGTTGAAATCATTGTGTTCTGTCAAATTTATCAGTTTGTGTTGAATCAGCATTTTCTAAGTCTCCATCCAGCTCAGGAATTTGTATGCTCTTTGCATCTATTCCTTTTCAGCAGGAAAGCTTTCCCAGCGTTTTTGACAGTTCTGTGATAACTTCTTTATGGAGCTCGTGCTTAAGATTCCCTTTACTTACGCTGAAAAAATAATCACGTAGCTTAATTTATTTTTTATTTCCAGTCCTTGCCATTAGAGCACCACGGGCTTCATGAAAAAGCTGCTTTTTATCTGCTTGGAGCTCTTCAGTGCGAATAATCTCCAAAAAAATTCTGCAGAAGGCTCCTCAGTTGGCATTTCCCCTTCCCTGAGTGCCTGAGTTCTCCAAAAGCATCGCTGGAACGTGGACACAAACCCAAACTTTTTGCAGCAATGCTTTGGTGTTTCTATCATGCCTGATGTTACAATACACCCTCTTTTAAGAAAGGCAGTGTTTAATTGACCAAACAAGAACAACAAATGCTTCCCCAAGGCATAAATTCCATGGGCTGTTTGGATGTTTTCTATGAAGTGAACAATCACTTCTGCCAGTATTTGGAAGCCTTAGACACTGGTTTTTGAATGGACTGAAGTAAAGAAGAGACAGCGTGAATAGAATTTTGCAGTTTCAACAAGTTTAAAGACATTCCAGGGTAACTGCTACTTGTTTTATGGCATCGCTCATAAATAAATGAAGCTTTTAAGACAGACTTTATACTCAGATTAAAATCAATTTAAGTTGTATCAGTACAGCTAGAATAACAGAGGAATATAGTTACATTCCAAATTACAGAGAAGGGTGTTGGACCTGTTCTTGAAACCTTCTTTTTAATATACTTGTGTTTAATGTGCCCCTGCAATCAGACTACATGGGGAAATACTAAGTTCAGCTTTATGGACTTTGGGGGGCTCGGTGCAACTGGAGGGTTATAATCCACAGATGATCCAAATACAGGAAAAGGACTAAGTTTTTAATACCAACAACATTTACTGACTCCACACTGGCATAGTGTAGGTGAATGCAAGACTGCCGAGAGGAGGACTAATTCTTGTTCCTCCCAACCAAGTGGTAAACATTAAATGTGCATTTTCACTGCCACGGAAAAATTTATTAAAAAAAAAAAAACCAAACAAACACACAAAACCAAACAAAAAAAAACAAAACAAAAACAAAAAAATAAAAACAAAAACAAAACCAGAAACAAACCAAGAAAAAAAACTCTTCAACTTTCTATGGTTTTAGCATAGAAAAGCCACTGGCAAGCTGGAATATGGGTTCCTAAGCCATCAGATTCTTGAGGATGTCTCAGCACTGTCCTTAGGATCAATGAATCAAAGACATACCAGTGTCTCAATGGTAAATGACCTGATTTTTTTTCCCTTGCTGTTACCCCTAAGGGGGAGCATTCCAGGAAGGATGTTCCTTTTTACATAGAAACATGAGCCAATGAGCCTGGAAGGAAGAGATACCTGCCTGGGACAGCTTTTGGTTACCCAAGAGCTGATGTTTTTCCCTTCATATCTGAAATGATCTGCAAGTGCTCTGATGTGCATGATTGCCTGAAAACTGAATGCTTTATACACCCAGTCAAAACATGAGACACATACATGTGATTTGAGTTTGAACAAACCCAGAGAACATAGTTCCTAACTCAGGAGTTTGCTGTGGAAATTCAGATACTATTCAGACCATATGCAGAAAATAAGTATGGAATAATAATCCATGTTGCCCAATCTGTACAATGCCAAGAAGAGTTAATCCTAATGAATTGAGTTATTTTGAATCCCAATTTCCCTAGCATGTTTTAAGTATTTCTGTTCACCAATTACTTTTAATTCCGAGATTTTAAAATGCCCAATTCTACCAAGACATGGTTATGGCATGAGGTTTAGAGACATAAAATTTTTGATACTTCGGACATCTTGAATGAAACCAGATGTGACTATTGTTCTCAATAACATGGGAACTGCTGCAGCCCAGACCTGTTGTGAACAGGTGACCATCTCCAGTTCAACAAAAACACAAGACTCTCAAACCTTCCCTACTGCAAATACGTTCCTTTTGCATAAATTCTCAGCTGAGAAAAGAACGTTACTTCTTGGTCTATAGATAGGTACCTACCTGAAAATCTGACAAGCCAGCTGAGCCTTCATCTTGGAGAGGCTACAGAGCATATTTCCTTAGAAGATGATCAGTTTAACCAACATGCCTTTAAATTGTCTGTGTTTAAACCTACGGACCTGAAAACTACATTATCTTCCTTGACTGCACTGTGAACTTCTCAAGTGCACCTGAGTAATTTATATTTCTCCATGCTGTACATTTTTGACAGAGTGCTGGCAAATCTAGTGTTCTCATCTGGGTTTTGGTTTTGAACAAAATCAAAATCTGAGGTCAAGTTTTGCCCTCAGCCTTATTCACAATCAAGTTTATGCTTCTACATGCATTCACCTTGGAGAAGAAGTGGCCTTTAGAATTCTGAACAAAATTTGCAAAGTGAAAGACTACTAACATTAGAGGCAAGGAAACATTCCTGCCCAACTCTTTAATATGCAGTGAACTCATAATAAATATCCAGATTTCATAAAATATAGGAAAAAAGCAACCTTGAATAGTTAGGGGCTCCAATTATTGGTCACTAACCTGAAATTAGCAATGCTAACAAAATTCCATTTGGTTTTCCATTAAAGATTGGCATATTTAAAAAAATTAGTTCCTTGTAGTTTAGAATAAGGATTATTACAGGATTGTGTTATTTACTACCCCAACTATTCAGGAGTACAAATCATTTTTTAAGTATTCACAGAACCCCTAGAGTATGACAAATATTAGTTCAAAGAACTGTGTATCATAAAATTCAAAGCTAAAAGTGCTTTGCTTATAATATTCCTGTTTGAGAAGGATCAAGGAATTCAAATGTAGAAACACCATCCTATGCAATCGGTATGACCAGGTACATAACCCCAGCTGGCACAGGTATGCAAAGAATTGGATACAGAAAACAAAAGCTAATGATTTGAAACAAATGTAATTGATTACCAAATAATTAACCCTGATACCAATACTACTGATACCAAGAGACTCTTAGGCTCTCTTTGTAACAGATTGTAAATTCTAGGGTTTCAGAATTTTGTGGTGTGGAAACAAAAACACCTTTGCAGAATCTGCAGTCTGATTCAATCTTGGGTTCAGATCGTATCCTCCAGAGGCTCTGTATGTTCAGACCTACCAAGTTTTTTGCTGTGATTTATATTCAATTAGAAAACAAGCAAGTGTAAAAACATTCTGTAAACTGGCTGGATGAGGTTTCCCGATACAGTTTTCAGGCTTTTAAGGGCAATTCCACTTCATCAATATAGAAAATCTTTTCAAAAGTATTTTCAAAGAATAAGAAAAGAAACGAGAAAAAGAAGAAAGCGTGTTGCTGTGTCATGGACAGGATGTTGAACAAAGATGTTTCAGTGGCGATAGTGATGTACATCTCCCACAGTATCTATTCAGTAGTTATGCTTAGGTAGCAATAAAAATGTAGGATGGACGATTATTGATTATGGGACGAAGCCCAGACTGGTGTCTGAACAGTTGGAGTAATCTGAACCATGCAGACTGCTGGATGCTCATCTGTGGTACAGAGTGCAGGTTACAAGTTTAATGGAAGGAGTTACTATAAATAACATCCCTTCTACTTTATCTCGGGCTGAATAAGTGCAGCCACCACAGCAAACCAGCATTATATCCCACGTGAAAATGATGCTGTGATTGTGGCAAGGTAAATAGTGCAAGTTACTTGAGGTGTCTTTTTAAGAATTATTAGTTCATGCAGCTCCAGCTTATTTGGCATTGACAATTAAATTTGACAAGCAAAAAAGAAAAAGTTATCATTCATGTTCACATCTTATTTCAATAGAAAGTAAGATTCATTGAATCTGCAGTACATTCTTTCACAAATGCTCTTTTACTTTCATTGCCATCAAAGATGCTACAGACCTTTGAGAAGTACCTTCCTTAGTTTTGCTGTATCATCTACTATAAAAATCAGTGTAAAGGCATGTTTCATGGTTTCCTCACTTAATTAAAATGTGTATGTATCACTAGCAAAGGACTTTTTAGGTCTTTGAGCAAATTCTGACTGAGACACCTATACATTTCTGCAGTGCCACTAACACCATGAGACACATGAGGAAAAGAAAATATATATGTAGGAATGTAGAAAACTGTGTCTCTTAAATAAGGTCAATTTGTTTTTACACAATTTAAGATGTATAATATTCAGAGTGTGGCCTGAATAGAACTATCATGACTTGAAAAAAAAATAGTTGAGACGTTCTTTCTACACCCTGAAATGTCAGGGAAAATCTCTCTTTGTGTCTCCATTTTTCACCTGAGCATTGAGAGGAGTTTTAAAAGGCTCAGCAAAGAACTTGTTCATTAATAATACAGACTTCTTAGGCTTATGGAGAAAGTTACAAGCATTTAGTTAACTACAGCACTATAATTAAGCATCCAGAATACGAAAGCCTAAGTGCAGTGCTCACCTAATGGTGCTCCTGGCTTAATACTAGATATTAATCGAAAGCATTTTACTTGCCAAGGGCCAAAAGCATGTCTAAAGACACATTTCAATCTCATCCAACAGCAACACACAAATAAATAATGTGTCTCTGAGTCATATAAAGTGAAGCTGAATGCCACAACTGGCTTGCATGTTCCTTCCTTCACTCATACTTTAATTATGCAATCAATAAGAAAATGTTTAAATCAATACTTTTCAAGTTGGGAGCTCAAAGTCGACACCAGTGGAGGAGATTCTGCAGGATGTGTGTTGCCAGAGCTGCATTTTCATAATAGTTGTCTTGCATTAAGTGCCATAATCTATAGGTCAGCACATTTTAACATGAAATCCGCAGGATTTTCCCATGCAAATATATCCCCTTCCTACTCTTTTGGACTCAGCTGCTTTCCTGTCTTGACTTAAATTCCTTTAAATAGGATCACAGAACCACAGAATACGCTGAGCTGGAAGGGACCCACAAGGATCATCAAGTCCAACTCCTGGCCCTGCAGAGGACCATCCCCAGGAATCACACCATGTGCCTGAGAGCATTGCCCAAATGCTTCTTGAGCTCTGGCAGAGCTGTGCCCACTGCTCTGGGGAGCCTGTTTGACGCCCAACCACCCTCTGGGGGAAGAACTGCTTCCTAATATCAGAGCTAAACCTCCCCAACACAACTTGAGGCCATTCCCTTGGGTTCTGTCACTGGGCCCCACAGAAAGCAGATCTGCCCGCCTCTCCTCTTCCACTCACAAGGAAGTTTTAGATTGCCATGAGGTCGCCCCTCAGTCTCCTCTTCTCCAGCTGAACAGACCAAGTGCCCTTCAAGGTCCTTCACCGTTCTCATTGCCCTCCTTTGGACACTCTCTAACAGCTTCACGTCTTTCTTACATTGGCGCCACCGAAACTTCACACAGTATTCAAGGTGAGGCTGTTCAAGGAAGAAAACTTCAAACCTCATATATGATATATATATGATATATATCATATATATCATATATATCATATATATCATATATAACATAATCCAATCGAGGAAGAATTCCAACGGAGCAGGACCCTTGGAGCTTTCCCAACTCTGCGCTCTTCCCTCTCTCTGTGCTGAAATCATTTCCAAACATGCAACGTTAAAGCGGCTTGTAAATAAAGGCGGTTGCAGAGGAGAGGGGCAGAGTCTGTACAAAACGAGCTGGGTGAGGACAGGTTGAAGCCAAGGGCCGAGAGGTCAGTCCCTGCCCCAGCAGCATCCCCTGTTTGGGGGCAGAGCCAGCCCCGTAGGGCAGGTGAGAGGAGAGGCTGCAGCCCCCACGCAGCCTTTCAGCAGCCCCAACTGGAGCCAGCAGCTCTTTTGTGGAGCATGACATGAGTCAGACTGCTGCTGAAGGAAATCACTTTGTTTACAGCGACGGGAAGGGAATTGCTAGAGCAATTAAAATAATTTCATGTTTCATAATACAAGCCATACCAAGAATGCCTGTTAGCTGCATTTCAGTCGCAGGTACTTAAAAAAAACAAACAAACAATCAATCAGAAAAAGCAGGCTCTAATTTCACAGAGGATTGTTAGTAAAGAGCAATATTTATTTAATGCCCCCAAATCTTGGATGCTGCTGTGCCTGGCAGGCGCCCAGTCCACATCCTTGTTCCTGAGGAGCACTCCCTTCCCAGCTAGCTGGAGGCAGTGGGTGGACCGGGATGCCTACAGGGGTTTCTTTGCTGCCTACCTGAGGTTTTACCTGTTGCCGAAGGCTGGGAAGTCAGATGGTGTGCAGGTGTACGTGGGGGACAAGAGGAGAGTGGGACATGAACCTGTCACCTACTTCTTCTCACCAAGGCAGTTGTTGGCAGGGTGGGACATGCAGAGAGATGCTGCAGGTGCCCAGGGCTGGCCTGGCTCCAGGAAAGTGAATCCATTTCATGCTTTCTCCATAGATTTCACCAATAAAACCAGGATTTGTAATAATGGGGTCTAATGGAAACCCTGACTGGCTCAAGAAAGGAAGATTTGTTTTCTTTAATTTTTTTTTAGAATTTTCTAAGTATGCATCTGTATGGCAGAGCTGAAGCCTAAATATATTCCACTGGCTGATAGCACCTGTTAAGTCCTGAAAAAAAAAAAAAGCCAAAATGCTGATACGATCCATCGTAGTTAATATTTCTGAAGATCCAAATATTCACAGGGAACTTTCCAAGCTATTAGTTGGCAAGGAGAAATAATAAACTCTCCTTCTTAGGCACACAAACAAACGTACAGTTCTGCAGAGCAATTCTGAAGAGCCACATTAAATAATGTATGGGCTGCTTGTGGACATTTTGCAGCAGGGAAACATGAAATCCACAGTGTTGCATATTTCATTATTTGTTCAGCCCTGATGTTTTTTAACCGATTAGAAAAGTAAAGAAATCTCCCCCAATACCCTTTGATCTGTCTGGAGCTGAATTTCTGGAAAAATACGATATTCTTTGGAATGGAGTGGCATAGCATGATGATACCTTCATCCTGGCAGATTACTAAACTGAACAGATCTGTTCCATCTGCAATTCTCAGTAAACACGCAGGTGGGTTTTGGTGTGGCTGTTTTAAGGAAATGATAATGATTGATACAAGTGCTGATAATCAACAGTTATCAGTAGCAGAGGATTGTGGTGAATTCTCTACCACTGTAAATACTTCAGTCACAACTGGAATTTTTTTTCCCCCCAAAAGATTCATTATCATTCAAACAAGAATCTCTTTAAAATCTTCAGACCTGTGTTACTATCGGAAACCTAAACAGATTATCACAATGGCCTTTTGGTATGATTATAATCATCATCAAGGCTTCATGGGGCAAGACTACCCTTCCCAGGGCACAGTGTCAGAAGCAAAAGGTGGACTCTGTCTGAAGAGTTTTTCAGGGTAAGACTGAGACAAGAAGCAACAGGAAAATACAGAAAAACTGGGCAAACTGAGCTACACAACAATCCCAGGACAAAATTCTGAATCTGTAGATGCTTTTAAAACACTGCAGTCCTCTGCAAGCTGGTGAAGTTTCAAATATTTTGTGAATACAAAATATCAGTATTAACTTCCAAATGTTTTCTTTCTGGTAAAAACTCAAACAAAGTAGTATTAAACACTAATTTTCCAGTTCATATGTATAGGAGCGTATCTCTGGTAAAACCTGTGAAGGCTTTCTTTCAGTTTAGACTCGCTATATCACCCAACACTTTAAACAGTAGCAGCAGCAGCAGCAGAAGAAGACAAACAGGAACAAGAACAAGAACAAGAACAAGAAGCAGCAGCAGAAGAAGAAGAACCTCAAGAACAAGAACAAGAAGAACAAGAAGAACAAGAAGCAGCAGCAGAAGAAGAAGAAGAACAAGAAGAACAAGAAGAAGAAGAAGGAGAAGAACAAAAGAAGAAGAAGGAGAAGAACAAGAACCACTGCTGTTTTCTTTTGAACCAGTGCAGCCTGACAGTGAGGCTGTGTTGGATCTCACAGTCCAGGTAGGGTCAGGTCTGGACAACACTTGCAGCAAATATTCATGGCCTTCAGAAAATAGTGTCTATAAATGTCAGTGGTGACAACGCACTTGCTGGAGCAGGGAGAGACCCCCGAGAGACAGAACCCTAAAAATGTGTTTCTTTGGTCTTCTTAAAGAATCCATAGCATTCTTGATTTCTTTACAGGAAGATTTTAGCCATGGTGGAGGATTGCTAATGGCTATCCATACTTACATTTCGTGTGCCCTGTCAGGTTAATTATAACAAATCCCACAAATAAAATGTCCCTCTGAATCTGCAGAATGTAGTTTGTATCTGTTCTAAAGAAGATAAAATTAAATTGGATGTAAGCTTATGTTCTCAGATGTAAATTATGTAGTAGGGTTTCAATTTAACTACCAAAATATTAGATGTAATTGAATCTAAAGAAAAATAAAATAGTTTAAATGAAACATATCCTCCAGTATTATTTTTTATTTATAAATCATTATGCAACTGTGAATCCCTGAAACTAGTTTTAATTGATAAATATTGCATAACATCAGTATTAAATATCTTTTTTAGAGATGACTTGCATTTTAAAATGGACTCTGTAATGCAGGTTTATTTATAATAAATATTCAATCATACATAGATCTTCAAGAATTAAATATCATTAATGGTAATGGAAAGGACACAACTCGTGAAATGTATTTGAAAATCTCTTTCCCATATGGTAAAAACATCAGGCAGAGGAAAGATGGTGATGACACCCAGCCTAGAACATTGCAGTCTGAGTTCCCAGCATTTTAGGAAGAAGGTTGATGTCTTTAGGAAGACATTATTGTCTTTAGTTTGTTCTTTAGAGACCAGAGGGAGCTGTCTTGCACTTGTCATCCCGGAATTACAAAGAGTTTCCCAGACCTTGCATCCACCTCCCCACCTGTTGAGAGACAACTGGAGGTGTTTGCTGCAGCACCTCTGAGTCTTGCAGGTGCCCCTCTAACACAGAAGGGCTCTGGGCAGGGTCTGAGGTTTGCCTGTTTGACAGCGGGGCTGTATTTAGGGAGAAGTTAACTTGTCAAAAGACAGCCACAGCTCATGTTTCAGGCTTGGAAAGCATCGGGGGATTGTTTAATTCATCTCTTTACTTCCCGTTGCAGATCTGACTGTGTTTCCAAGTGCTATCGGAGCCCTATGGCCTTTTGTAGCTCTCTGAGTACAAATCCTCTTCATAATAGAAAAAGCAATTAACAAATTGTAAATGAAATATTCCATCATGGGAAACATAATTCTACATGTATATCATGGAGAAAAAGGAACAGAAATCTGATCCTGACTGTGGTCACTGAAGTTAATAACACTATTTCCATACATAGGACTAATTACTTGCTTCATATAGTTGCTGGATTGGTGCCTTCAACTAAAGGAAAGATTTAAACTGGAAGAAGTAGTGGGAAGAAGAAATAATAGGAAACACTGTGTATTCCTTCCTCAAACATTTGTTGTTTTTCTTCATTTCATCTTCCCTTTTTCTTTCCCTCATTCTGTATTTAGGTTTTCCTCCTTACAGTCACCAATCTAATCCACTATTTTAGTAACCCCTATCTTTCAAGTATCTTTCTACTTCCACCCACCAACTGCAACAAATGGGAAAAAGAAAAAAATAAAGGCTTATTTACCTCAAAAGCTGGTGCTGCTGGGAAGAAATTACTGTTTAACAGTGAAATCCTCTCACTGAACAGAACTGCTGCTTTTTGCATGGAAGGACATTTGAGTGTTGTTTTTTTTTTTTTGGAGAGCAGCAAACTGCTTTGCTTGGTATTTGCAGGAGGGTGCTGACATGGTTCGATCTCACTGGGTTTGGGATCCCTTTCCTCTAAGGGGAGAGGGAGGTCCACCATGGACCTCGACACTGATCTGCAGTCCCTGCTCTGATTTAATCTGTGTTTGCTGCTTGGGAGGACAGACAGGAGGCAAAAATCTCAGCCTCCTTCAGAGGCTGTGATAAAACTGAAAGGTCTGGCCAGGCAGTCGCACTGTATTTTAATTGGTAAAGCAAAGCTCTTTATATAGAAACCATTAAAACCATAATCATGAAAGTCCATAATACTGTTCCGACAGTCACCTTTCAGAGGGAGCAACTATGTGAAGTTTAACCTTTTTTGGAGGGGGAGTTTTATGACTCCTGGACTTCAGCCCGGTGAGTTTATCCCCAGAAAGGTAAAAAAGGGATCTGAACACGGTCTGTAAATACCTCTGATAGCGGAGGGCTTTTTTAAACCAATGGAAAAGGGTAGAGGAAGACCCAACACTTGGCAGCTGTGCTGGCTGCAGTCAGGAGCAAAGGCACGCAATCCCCACGGTCCACATCTCCAACCAAATCACTTGCTCAAGGCTACGCTGGGTTCCTTCTCAGGTGAAGCCTCCAAATTGAACCCGTGTACCCTACCAACAGTGAGAGGCCTAAGGAAGGAACCAGTTGGATAAAAATCTATGGCTTTTGTCAGGCGGGATGATCCTAAATAGCCCTTTCTGGCGTTAAAACGATATGCCTAGGATTCAATTCCAGCGGCACAAAGGGAGGAGTATTTAATTTGGAAATTCTTCAATGAAGCATTTCCCTTTTACTTACTCTCAAAACATGCCTGTTCAGGAAGAAACGTGATATTATGGTCCCAGCATTCATACAAAGGTTTAGCATTCACTAGGTGCAAACTCGTCTTCTTCTGTTCTCCAGAACAGTTAGTAGCTGTTGAGACTTCACACTTTCACCAGGATATCCAAGTCAGAGGAAAAAAAGTAAAATTAAATTAAAAATCAGAGAGACTAATTTTTGGAAACCTCTGATGTTGGGTAAAAATAGCTCAGATCAGCACTGAAGTGTTCGTTTTACCTTTTCTCTCAAAAGTATGTTTTCTGACACTTGAGGTTCAAACACCCGTGGGCCTGAACTTCAGACTCTCTTAAATGTTCATGTTCATGTTCACAGTTCATGTGAAAATGTAATTTCTGAGATACTTCAAACTCCTGAAAAGTCCTGGAATGAAAACTGTTTTCGTAGCCTGCCATTAGAAATAATCACATTTTCTTAATGTCGGAGCTGCGGTGCCAAATGTGGCTTAATTTTTCTCCAGGGTTGCTATGACTGCCAGCAACTCCATGACCAAGAGTGCACTGTCTTTTTCAACATTTTAGCTTTGTGTGCTGGATTCTTGACACAACAGCCCCCTGTGCTCCGGGAAAGTCCGACACGATCAGTAGCTCACATACGAGTTGTGTGGGTGCTGCGGTAAATGGTTTACACTAGAATTAATCACCTATGGAGTTATCTAAGCTGTATTATATAGATAATATCAACCTTACAGCACTGCAATCCCTGCATCTTATGACTGATTAATTCAGAAAATAGTTGGAAAATTTTTAGTAAGGATTTCAAGAAGCCCCTGTAAGTGTGAGCAGAACAGGTTATCTGTGGATTGACAACCTGAAAAGGATGGCACGTAAAAAAAACCAAAACCTGCTTTCTCCTGATCTTCTTCATCAGCCTTTTGACATTTTAGGATCTGATTTCTTTAGGAATGGATCAATTTTACAGTGACACTGCTCTGGACAGGAGGACGTTGGGCAAGGGTCTGCAGTCGCTTTACAAGCAGTAATCCTCCACATGGCGAGGAATTACACAGCAGCCAATTTCACTTTTGCAAGATGCTTTTTCTGTGGGTGTGCCTGGTTCTGGGGAGAAAAGACATCCATAAGCACAAAAAGGCTTCCTTAGGATTCCTTCCTCAGCGTGCTGAGTCCGTGAGCAGCCCGTACACCTGGGCACGAGGCTTCAGGTGGCCCAAGCCCACAGTTTATTCCATTTTGGATTGCAAATTAGGAAAACCACAGTCAGCATTCCTAGCAGCGGCTCAGCACTAAGCCTCACGTTCACCATCCTGCAGAATGGAGTGCTAATTATTCGTATGAAATAATAGCTTTCGTATGAAGTAATACATTGACTGTCCTCCAAAAAACTAGCTTGGAATTTAAAAGATTATGAACAGTGCCAACAAAACTACTCCGGGGCAAAACAACCCCGAATCGTCAAGTTTAGACAAGAGCCTTACTATAAACAAACAAAAGTGTGATATTGTTAAAATTGGTCTTTGAAATTGTCAGTGGGCGATCCTTTTTTTTTTCTTCTTCATGAAACCCTTCAAACAGGAGGGGAACTTTTACCTTTATACTGCAAAGTTAACTTCCAAACATTACCAAGGGATCATTTCATAAAACATGTTGTGATAGAGACTTTCTGTTGTAGAGATATCGAAACAATCACTGCAAAGTCTTTTCTGTAATTACTACTTAAGGCTTAAGGATGTCCTTGAGCCAAAGAGACTCGGCTACAGGGAACTCAGAATTTCATCCATTTTTCGCTAGGTTGCCTTTGAACAAACCATTCCTTTGGTCACCACGGCCAAGCTTTCACTTTGTGAGGAAAAATCACTTTAACACAGAGTGTATTCTTCCCTCATGCTCTCTGTCTTCATAGCAGGGATTTAAGGGAGGCTTTGTTCATACCAAAAGCTCATGAAAATTCCCTTCGCACAAGAATTCCATGCAGGAAACTCCTCATGCTGACAGCTAAGATTCTCAAGCACATGGTACTACAGCCGTCAAAACCAACTCCAGCATATGTATATATATATAGATATATGTATGTATATATAGATGCATATAAACTATATAGACATTTAAAAATACAGAGGTTGCTGAATGCCCTGGGTTTAGCAGGGACATGAGCCCATTGCTGCGCCAAGTAAGGCAGGGGCTCCACTGAGGCCATTCAAACTCTCTGCTCTTGAAGGGATTTGTGAGTGAGCAACAGGTGTAATGAAACTTATCAACACATTTTATGCTGTCTGTGGCCCTGGAGTTTTGCTCTGTTTTCCTGGGGAGCTTCAACAGAGCATATTTTCCTATGAAAAAAAAATCAAGTTAGAACATTTCAGGATTATTTCACTTTGAGAGAATACCCAAAATGACACATTTTCACAGGATATGTTCTTTCTTGCCCATAACTGTGAAATATATTTTCAGAATGTATTTATTCTGAAAAAAAAATGTTATCTATTATATTTTATTATTACATAGTTTCACTTTTTGGTGTATTTTTGATCTTGGCAGCTTATGAATGTTTTACGGGTCAAATAAAATTTTAAAATGAACACTGAAAATTTAAAAAATTGACCAAAGACCATTTTTCAAAAACACTGTTCTGTAGGAAATTGTGGAATGAAAAGTTTGTGAATCCTGAGTTTCCTGTGGAATTGCAATTCCAAGTTTGGACAAGCATATCTGTTTCATGCGGGAAGGACAGCAATGCTATCTGGGATCCCTGGTAAACGGAGTTGAGTTGGAGCTGATGCCACAGTGCCGTTTTTCTCTTAATGCATGTGTGAAGTGACATCATAACTCATTTCCAGTTCAATCTTCATGTGACCTTCCAGTGTCCTCTCATGAAATCGTGAGAACAAGTTCAGAGATACTCACTCAGTCACAAGGATTTCAAATCACTACTCAGTTCCTTTGAAAATACAAACTTCCCTGGGGTACTGCAGTGTCTCACTGACTCAGACTGCTCAGCTATGGGCATCTGCAAATAACAAGCAAGTGAAATGATGCTGCAGTCTGGAAAATGTCACCTCCTTGCCACAGAAGGACTCCCTAAGTTGCCACCATCTCCAGTTTCAGCTGGTTTTCTCATGAAGTTGCAGCCAGTTTTCAGTTCTAAGACGGTGAACTAGACAATGATGACTCATAGGCTATGATATTTGGATGCTTTCAGGTAATGTCCTGAGATTACTCAGACATTTCTTCAGTAAAAACACCAGCTTCAATGTTTCTGCGCCTCATCTCTGACATGAAGCAAGACAGTGTTCTCAAGCCTCACCGCTTTCAAGTTAAGATCAAGACATGCACATCCCAAAACGACTGACTCAATCCTGCAAAGATTCCTGTATTTCATTGCGCACATGGAGGGTGCCCCGCTGCCATCCAGCACATGTGCATGCTTTTGTAGGACAGAGACGCACGAGTTACCTGATTTCCAAAGAAGTTCCATGCATGTAACCCTACTGACTCCAACTTCTCTGTCTCTTACTCTCTTTGGCCATGGGGCTACTTGTGTAGGGGCCAGGCTGAAAAATTGAAAGTCGTGACCCACAAAGTTAATTTGAAGCTAAAGCTGGGATTTTGCATGAAAGCTACACCCTCACATACTGCTACAATGTCCAGGAAAGGCAGCATTCCGCCTTGTGGAAGACAATTTGTCCCCTTGCTCTGCCTCACTTCGTTTAGTGGAAATCAGAAATTTCTGATGGGGAATTATTTCCCTACCTAACCATAATCTCACTTGGGAGATGTCTCCTGTTGTAAGGGAAGTCAGAGATCAGTAACAACAACTGACTGCTGGCTTTTCCAAAGGAGAGAAGTAGCCATTCTTTAACTTATTCCCTTCCGTCAGATGCACAACACAACGGGAGTTGTAGTCGCTTAACGTGAGGCATTTATTACTGTACACCTACATTTGCCAGGTGTATTGCTAGGGGAATCAGAACTCAAAACAGTCCAGCAGTTCACCTATCTGGGAAGCATCATTTCCTCAGATGGTAAGATTGACCAAGAGATAGACAACAGGTTAGCAAAGGCATACAGTGCCTTTGGAAGACTCTATAAAAGAGTCTGGCACAATAAACACTTGAAGAAAAGTACCAAGATTAGTGTCTATAAAGCCATTGTGCTGTCCACTCTTTTATATGGGTCTGTATCGTGGGTCATCTACCGCCGCCATCTGCGTCTCCTCGAACGCTTCCATCAGCGCTGCCTCCGCACTATCCTGAACATCCACTGGTCTGATTACGTAACCAATGTGTCTGTCCTTGAACAGGCAGCAGTCACCAGTATTGAGGCCATGCTGCTGAGAACGCAGCTGTGCTGGGCAGGGCACGTCTCCAGGATGGAGGATCATCGCCTCCCTAAGATCGTGCTCTATGGTGAACTTGCCACCGGCTGCCGCAAGAGAGGAGCCCCAAAGAGGAGATACAAGGACTCCCTGAAACAATACCTCAGCCTTGGCCATATTGACTACCATCAATGGTCCACTCTGGCCTCCAATCAGGAGGCATGGAGACACACCATCCATAACGCTGCTGATTCCTTTAAGAATGCACGCAGAGTCAGTCTGGAGGAGAAAAGACAACGCAGAAAGAGCCGTGCCTCGCCAACACCGCCTATGGAGACTTTCTGCTGTGCCTTTTGCAACCGGACTTGCCAATCCCGCATCAGCCTCTTCAGCCATCAGCGCGCTTGCAGCAAGCGTGGGGAGAGCCCTGCCCAAATCTTCGTTAGCGAAGTCGAGCCATGATGATGATGATGATAACATTCGCCACCAATGTGATGTAGTCAATGAGACAATGGTTTTCTTTCGTTTTTGCCCTTGGTTAAAACAACCGGGAAAGGGAATAATTTCTACTTCTACGTCTCATGATTCACCTTTAATATGAATGTGATCCCATATTTCTTAGTGTTCATGTGTGTGTACACGTGAGTATAAACCACATAACCATCAGCACAAGGACATTTTGATTCAGGCACACAGATGACAAAGAAAGTGAGGACTTTATTGGACACGGTGAAACTGCAGTCTTGCAGAAAAGGTATGAGAGTTTTTCTGTTTCTAAAAAATCAGTAGTAATAGTAATAATAATAACTGCCAAAAGATCTCTCTACACAATGGGACAAAGCTTTCCAAGTAAAGGGCAGTTTAACTACTACAGAAACATGGAGGTCAGCTTGTGCCTGTTGCTGTAAGGGGTGTTACAAGGGAATAGACAAGGCCTGATTCCAGCCTCAGGATACAGAGGAATGTCAGAAGATGAGCAAAACCCACCAGATTTCCCTGGCATTCAGAGTATGTGGGTGAGTCTGATGTCAGATACCATACCAGGAGAAACATGTCATTATTGTAGCTCAGAAAATTAAAAAAGAAAAAATAAGACTCCACAATCTGATGGTTGGAATGGAGCAATTCCACTTTACATTTTTCTTTTAAAATAGTATCAGCAAGCAATTTGTTTCACTGCTTTTCTTTAAACAGGAGTTTTTCTGAAGGAAAAAGCCGGTGTATCCACATGTCCTCAAAATGCATCTAAGATTTCTCACCTCAGAGAAGTAGGACCATACCGTGTTGTGTGTATGAAATCCTGAATCTGTTAGGCTTTCCCAGGTACCCTGAAGTGAAAATCAATTTGCCAGTTTCATTGCACATTTTGAAAAGTATCATGAAACAATCCTATATCCCCTTAACTTACTTGCTAAGTAGCTTATGGGAAAGTCTTTTAGACTGACTATATAATTTCCAGATATCCAGGTCCAAGATTCCTCTACTTCTCAGTGACTGCAAGTGCAATTTTTTGTTTTATATATGCCTAAACCTTTTTAATTTTCCACAACTATTCACATGTATAAATTACTCAAAAGCATATATGAACCTACTAAATTTATTGACTTTTTTTCTGACCCCTACTTTGTGGATCATAAAGGGTTCATAGACAAAATACTGAAAAAACATGGCACTAGAGAAAAAGTCATAGCTTAAGAAACCTTCAGTAAAAAAAGTGATAAAGCAAAAGATTTTTTTTCAGGAATGAAAGTGGAGATTTCCACATTCAAGTTTTGTGGTGTAAGAAAATTGCCTCCTTCTTTATTATTTATGTTAGATTGGCACTTAACATTCCTACTGACATTGGCAAAGTCAGAGAGATGATGAATTTTTCTGCTTATTCAGTGTAGGGTTAAATACAACCAATGTCCTGAGGATTTCACCAGCTGAGAACTGGACTTACCTCACCTTTATCTTATCCACTCTTACCAGCAGAATCCAATTAATTAAGAAAATCCTCCCCTGGGAGAGCAACACAGATAAACACAAAGTGACTTTTCAGAAGGAAGGAAAGAACCAGCATCTCTGAACTGCTCCCTTGGCTTTGGAAGGCAGAAACCAACCACTAGTAGATAACTTTCATTTTTTCCCAATGATGGTGCAATGGACAGACAAACAATAAGTTACATTTTAGCCCTTTGGGCTTACTGCGTGGGTATTATCAGGAAAATATCTAAAACCTACAACCACGTGTTTTTAAAGAGCCACTCTCTCATTTGGAGCATTTGGAAGAGGAAAGCATTGTTTAACAAGTTACCATGTTGTATAGACACTGTTAAAGAAACAGTGCGTTTCATCTTTATTTTTTTGGTTTTGTTTTATTTTTCCCTTCCTTCCTTCCTCCCCTTCATTTTTGTCATAGTCCTTTTTGCAGGATAAAAACTGCTGTCTGGAAAATGACTCCAAGATTGTGCAGAAAATTATTAGGACACCCTAAATGGAATACTCCAAGTAACCAGTTCTTCCCTTTCCCCTCTTTCTAAAGAATTTATATACATACAAAATCAGAAGGGCATTCAAAACACGTAAATGAAATTTATCTCCAACAGCTTCCACAGACGTATTTTCCTATGGGAAAAAAAAAAAAATCAAAATAGAACCGTTCATATTTATTTCCCTTTGAGAAAATAACCGAAATGACACATTATTATAGGATATGTCCTTTCTTGACCATAACTGTAATACGTATTTTCAGAATCCGCTCCTTAAGAAAAATTGTTATTTATTACCTTTCGTTGTTACATAATTTTACTTTTTGGTATATCTTTTGTAAATGTTTGAGATTGTTTTGCTGGCCAAATAAAATTTTAAAATAAGCATTGAAAATTTAAAAGCCAGACCAAATACCATTTTCCAAAGTGATGTTTTGTAGGAAATAATGGAATCAAAAGTTTGCAATTCCTGACTTTTCTGTGGAATTGCAATTCCAAGTTTGGACAAGCATACCTGCTTCATCTGGGAAGGATAGACTGATGCTATCAGGGATCCCGGGTAAACGGAGTTGACTTTGAACTGATGACATAGTAATGAAGGTTTGAAATTCCTGAGCCATCCAACTGTCTATTAACAGCTCTTTAAACTTACTACATACACACTGATACTGATCTGCTTATTACTGCAGAAACTCTAAACATAAACATTATTATGAAATCTTGTTTTAGCCACCAAGAAAGGAGAGAGAGAGTTTTTCTTTGTCTTGTATTCCACGTGGGAGATTGGAGTTAGACATAACAGCCCTGTAACCTGCTCTGAGGGAAAACTAAGCCCTTAGAGGACAAAAGGACCCGCGTTATTCAAACAATTTAGACTGAAAGGGCTTAGGAAAAGGTAGGTGAGACAAAGAGAGGGAGAAACCACACAGCTGAGGAATATAAAGGACAGAAAAGTGTGGTAAGGACACAGATGGGTGCTTTTGTCAAGGAATGGTTTCTTTTTTAGAAGGTTAATTAACAAGATAATGCTTTTATAATGCGTGTTGGCACTACCAGCCAGAAAAGGGTTGCCAAACTGGACAGCCCCTTCACACTATGGGATAGAAGACAAACCCCTCCGACTGTAAGCAATTTGGTACCATTAGACGTTCCTACAAGGCTCTTTTTCCTGCTTTGAAGCGAAGAACAATTACACCGTCTGTGGAGTACATGTCCGCTTTCCCTGGTGCGTTTAAGTTTCTAAATGTGGCTGCCTTCCCTCTTTCAGTTTTTGTTTCTGGTCTGGTTGTGCTCCGCAGCCGGAGTTCCACTCGAGTCCGCTCGGGAGCAGGACGCTGAAACACGATTGTTCCCACTCTTGGACGCTGCCTGTTTGTAACGCCACACGCCTTTGGGAACGCACGCGGAATCAGACTCGAGGAGAGAAGACAACGCAGAAAGAGCCGTGCCCTGCCAACACCGCCCATGGCTGTGCCTTTTGCAACCGGCCTTGCCAATCTCGCATCGGCCTCTTCAGCCATCAGCGCGCTTGCAGCAAGCGTGGGGAGAGCCCTGCCCAAACCTTCGTTAGCGAAGTCGAGCCATGATGATGATGATGATGGCATTGCCTTACTGAGCTTCGCCCTGAGCGCACGGCTCAGCCAGGAAGCCTTTTGGCGCACGCTTTCCCTTTGCGGGGCGAGAGAGAGGACCCAGACGCCAGCCCCGGCTAACGGTGACACCATCCAAATGGGAACGGGCAGCTGCCCTGCCCTTGGTGCAGCCTGAGATCGAACCCGGCTCACCCCTCCGGGCTGCCTCACCCCCACGTTTGGACCGGAGACCTGCGAGAAACACCCGCGTTAAAACTCACGGCCACGTGGTCTGCGGGCGCCTGAGCCAGCAAAGTCAAGGGGAAGTCTGTCTGCAGACAGAAAATCCAGAACAACAACAACACCAACAACATTTTCCATGCAATCTGGATCTCTTCCCTTCCAGTGAGCAAGGAACCTTTGAATTAAATGGATAGAAAAGTTTGTCAGGTGAGGATTGCTGCTGTATTTAGTCCTTCAAGAGTCTTCTAATACCGACAGCATTACAGTAATAGCGGCACCTGTATTTACTCTGAGTCACCTGTGTCATGCAATTTACAAGTGCAGATATTCAGGACATGACAAAGCAAAGTATGTTTTGGTGGTAATTCCTGTAAGTGGGCCCATTTCAGCTGGTGACAAACACAGGATTTAATTCTCCCAGATGCCTTCACTGACTTCAAGGACTTCAGAGTCCTTCTCATCATTGAGTCTGAGAGCCCCTACAGTCAATTCACCTTCATCCTTGCCCTCTGCTAGTCAGTCAGGCTAAACTGTGCTTAGCGATGATGTGGGACATAAAACTGAATGTATCTGTAACGAGTAGAGAGGCTCAGTGTCTAATTGATCCAATTAATCCTTTAGGAAAATATGCAGGAAAATGCTATGCAAGTGAACAACTGGACTCAAAAAGTTCCTTTTCATGGTTACATTTCACTGGAGACTTCCAAAAAAAAAAAAAGAGGCCATGTCCCACTGGGCTGCATATAACTTTCCCTGACTGTCACATCCAGCCTGGTGGAAAACCATGCTCCTTTCTCCAAATGGGACCACTCATGTACATGTACATTCACAAAGGCCTCTCCAGCACTGCCCGAGCTTCCTCTGTGACCTATTGTGCTAACAGTTCATAAAACATCACCCTCCTCTATCACAGATATCATACCCATTGGTCTGATTGCCTCTCCAGAGAAGGGAAAGTTGATGCTCCGTGTCAGGAGCTGCTGTGCACAAGCAATGGAAGCTTCTGCCCGTGCTGCTCCTGGTTGCCTGCTATGGGCAACCTGAGGACAGCTGCCTTTCCTTCCCTTTATCTTACAGCCGGTAACACTGTCCCCTCTGCAGCCACCAACTGCCTAAGTGGCTGTTGGGATTTTTTTGGTTGTTAGATTTATTTTTTCATCTGGGATATTTTGTAACAGCAGCAAGCATGGGGATGAGGGTGTGGGGACAAAACTAACCTTCCTTTCTTTCATTGGTGAATAACATTTAAAGTAACTTGGAAGCTATGCAGAAGTTGTAAGAACAAAATATAATCCCATTCTACACCTTGAGAGATTTTTTCTCAATGCAAACTTAGCAGAGCTGCACTAGAGAACATTTTAGGATGACAGCATTAATCTGTGTTTCATTATGTCTGTCAGAACAGGATTCATGAGGATAAAATCTGTGCTGAGCAGGAGCATTCTCCTGAAACCTCAGGTAGGACGTTTCTGAAAGATGGCAAGGTGAAATTTGTATCATGTTCATTAAAAGCCAAATCCTACAGTTCTTACCATTGGCCAAACAAAATTTCTAAGCTTGTGCTACAGGGACCCTTAAAAAAAGACAGAAAAATGCAAACTGATAGTG
Organism: Grallaria varia; assembly: GCA_013396735.1. Classification (NCBI taxonomy): domain Eukaryota; kingdom Metazoa; phylum Chordata; class Aves; order Passeriformes; family Formicariidae; genus Grallaria; species Grallaria varia. Next base: position 112,817 of record VWZG01011228.1, on the reverse strand, counting down.
GTGCTCGGCACAGTGAGGATGTCATCTCTTTCTAACAAAGGGATACACTTTCTGTCATAGCATCATGGACAGTGCTTTATATAAAGCAGTGTCATTCCAGTAGCCAATTATTCCCACTTAGTGAGCAGAAACTGCATAATGAGATGTGATGGCATTTTCTAAGATGCAGAGGAAGAAGTAATTAAAAACACCCCACCGGGTAATGCTCATCAGCCTCTGCATAGTGCTCAGACGAACTGCTAAATTTTATGGACAACTTCACCTCTCTCATCCCAGTGGTCAGCCTTCACCTGCTTTATGTGCAAGGACTGAACACTCATCAAGAACTGTTTAGGGCTTCATCAGTGTAATTAAAAGAATAAAACATTTTTTACAGTAAAGGACTTTGTCACCTGTACAGCTCCAAGTAATTTACATAGAACTCAGTATTTCCATCTTGCAGATGGGAAAGCAAGTGACCAAACATGAGCTAGTCAACCCAAGGTCACTCAGAAGCAAAGCCTGGAGAGCCCTGAAGTCTTGACCCCTAACAGAAGGGCTTCATTCACAAACCCAGATACAGAAAGGACATTTCAGGGAATAAAATCCATCTCTGCTTTCCATATTGTAACAATTGTCTCCTTAAAAAGAAAAGTACTGATTGATACAAAATAAGACAGCTGGATGAATGGTGCAAAGATGACATTTGATCACCTTAAATGGAAAATCCGAGCAATGTAGACAGTCTGCTCATATGTCATTCCCAGGTATGAGTCCATACAAGCCAGTTTTGCAAGAGTTTATAGATCTTTGTTTATGATTGTTTCAGCTTCAAATCTTATTGGCACCTACCCACAAACTTGTCATCTCTGGAAACCCCAACTTATGCTAAGTGCAGGCCCTTTGAGGTGTCTGAAAACACACGGAACGTGAAAAAAGGCAGTAGGGAACTGGGAAGGGAGAGGAAGCCGAAGACAAAGCAGAAAACATAAGAAAAAATTAAACCTGAGAGAAAAAAGAAGGAGAATGAAGAAGATTAAGAGAAGGGAAGAGTCACAAGAAGAAATATAGGAGGAGAGATAGGGAAATTTGGTTTTAATTATGTTTATTGTAGTTCTTCATGCACAAAATTGCAAAGTGAAAACAACATAAATAGCTCTGCTGCAGGCAGGCTAGGAAACAATCCATAAAGCAAGAGAACGTTACACAGGAGCTTGGAGTGACTTACTGCATTATTCACTACGTAGTAATTGCCCCAAAGAAATTAATGAGACTTTTTACAATTAGTTTGGCAGATAACTGGAAAGACTTGCAGGATTCTTTGCTGGAGATTCTTTAGCTAAATGACAGATAAAAGATAAGTAAGGCCTTTAGAAGCTGGTTGTAAAAATCAAAAGGTATGCTCAGTGGAAGGGGGGCACCCCGGTGCAGGACCTCTCATACCAGGGGGAGGATAAAATATAGCAGGAGACAATCCCTGCTCACAGAACTTGCAGAAAACATTGGAGTGAAGAAACAAGCTAAACAAAAGATTTTTAAAGTCCAAACCCCCAACCCCAAAAAAATCACAAATCCACTTATAAAGTTGTTGTAGCTTTCAGCTACTCAGATAGTACAAGGGAGAAGCACAGCAGGAAGAATCAAGTAATTTAGGTACGATGAGTTTTGACAGGGTAAAGTCATCCTGCCCAAAGAACTGCATTCTCTTCCCCATTGATTAAGGCCAACAAGGACATTTAGGGTTTTCCCTCTCATTCCTAAACCTGTAGTCATTTTATTTTGTCTCTTGAATGAGGAAAACTTCATAAAACCCTTTGACCTGAAGGGCTGAACGGAGAGTACCTCCTATCCACAGCAGACTTTTTTTATTTCCCCCTAGAGTTTGGATGATGATCACAAAGATTTTTCTTTTAATTTCCTTATTACCTGTTTCTACCTTTGAACTCCTCTAATTTAGAAATCCATGATTCTTCATCTTCTTCATCTCAGGTCTCTAGCTGCTGGATCTTCCCTGATAGCAGCTAACAAGGCTGGGATCATTAACCAAACAACCAAGGAGAAAATCTAGATACATGTTAATAGGAGGATATTCTTTCTTGTTATAACACTGACAACATATTTAAAGTTCCCTGTCAAAACGTCCTTGAAATCTGCTGAGTGTTATCCTTGCCAAACACATTGTCACAAGAATTCTGCTTGTTTCTAGCAAAATCCTCTGAACTGGTTGGTACAATTTCTGGCTAAAAAAAAAAGATAAAATCAGCAAACTACATACCCAGCAACAATGCAAAATTATAACAACGTGTCCACACTCCCAAAGGATTTGTGTGTACAGGTCTCGCTGCGTGGGCACATGTCCTGCACGGTGTGACTTGGCACCTGAGCTCTGAGCATCTGGCACACCTGCAACGCCAAGGGTGCAGTGCCTGTCACAGGAGGAGTTTTGTGAGTCATCACACCGATAGTGATTAATTGGCACAGCACGTCGGCGGAGCTCGGACCAGCCTCGGACCGCAGGGATGGGCATCCTGCACAGCTTTTATACCACCAGCTGCCTCCAACACTCATTAAACATGCCTGCCCCACTGACCAGTTGAACATGACCGATGCGTGCTGCTCTCTGGAACAGTCTGTCTTCTCTTAAGTCCTTAACCTGTCACACTCCTCCTGTATTTCTCTCTTCAAACCTCCTAACAGAGCAAAAAGTGTGTCCATGGAAACCTTTCTTGCTTTACACGAGCTGTGCAGTCTGTTGCTACACTTTTGCATCGAATTTGTTACTGGTGCTTATTCACTTGGAATGAAACTGTAAACTTGTCTGGAGACGTCCTGAATTATTCATAGGCAACATGCACAAAGATAAGTCGGGGCATGAGATGTACAACATCTTGCGTTGAAACCGTCGTGGTGTGTGAGAGTGAGTGATGCTTTGTGGGGGAGCTGCATCTCAGCCACTGGGAATGACCTGGAACTGGGTAAGGACCTCCAGGACCTGGAGGCCAGTTGGCCTCTGACAATGGAAGTCGGGGGAAGTTTTGCCACAGCAGCTGCCTTTGCCTGGGTCTGGTGGTGAACACAGCGCTGAGGCCTGAGGTGGCTTCCAGGTTTGTATTTAGAGTTTTGTAGGAGCAGTTTTGTGGGCACATGGAGGCAAGCATATCTGATAGAGCTTAGGCAGCTAATTACTTCATTATGCCCATCAAGAAAGTAGTTAGATGACTACACATTGACTATGACTCCAGAGCTGCAGCCAGAAAACTATACATGGAAGTTGGATAAATAAGTCAACTTCACATTTGCCATCCAGCATCAACTTTGAGCCCATTTTTCACACATTGAAGGTGTGTTCACTATGAAGTATCTGTGCTTTACAAGCAATTTCTACCTTCCTCTGGAGTCTGGTACTGAAAGAGACAGAAGTCAGTGTTTGTGAACTATTAGTGGACCTGCTTTGAAAATGCTGGGTCCAGTTCTGGTTGCACATCTCTCCAGTATGCATTATGTGACTTACATTTCTAGTCTGAGCCTGCAGGATAAGAAATGGGCCCATTTATAAAGCCATGATCTAACCAGACAGTCATTCTTTACTAAAAAAAAAGAAAAAAAAAAGAAAAAAAAGAAAAAAATACATGAATATCTGGTTATCTATTACTCTGAGGAAAAACTAAGTGAATTTTTCAATTGGAGATCTCCCTCTGGGAGTATGTGGATTGGATGGCACAGAAAGCTGACACCAGCCTTCACAAGCCTCCGTTGCCATCAGGGTCTTGTCAGCACTGCAAAGACAGACACTCCATGCCTGAACTGTGGAAAGACACATTTTCATGGTAGCTAAAAATGGGAGATGAAGTGATTCCATACTGAAAACACTTCTGTAGGCCCTGGATTAAATAATCAGTCGAGCTCTCATGTTCATTCTTCTCCAAAATTGGAAAATTTATTTGAAAACACAAAATCTTTGAGAGAAGAGAAGCTTGGTTCTGATGCAGATACAGCCATTAGCAGACTTGGGGAATCATCCTAATCTGAAGATGTTAGTCACCAAGGCGAGGTGCCACATGCCACAGCACAGGCTAATGGATTGAAAAATAAGAAAGGTCCCTCCCTAAGTCATCGTGCATTGACTAATTTGATCACTGGGAAGAGACATGTTCCTATTTAAATTAACTCAAACTTCCCTCTGTGCTATCTTTATTTTAAAATCAGATTTATAGCAGTTAGAAATTTTTCCCTAAAGCACTTTACAGATCCGTGCCATCACAGTTGGTGTCTGACTTTCAGCTGTCAGTAACGTACTGCAAGATGTTTTTTACTTAAATTATATATATATATATATATCTTATATTTAAATTACTGCAGAATTGTGTGTAGAGCCTTGTTTTTAAACACTTGTTCTCTTTCTGGAGATTGTGTACACGTGCAGCATTTGTTAGGAATCCAAGAATTTTCTGATTCTATTACTCCTACGGAATATGACTAAATATTCAGCAATGCTTCAAATTAAGTTAATGCCCCACCCCAGCAGATCAGTTCTTCAAACAGCCTACATTCCTTCACCTGGGAGTGGAAGGAAATCATGAAAAAAAAGTAAATAAAGGAGTGAGGTGGAAAGCATTTTTGCCGTGTGGTTATCTTGAATCTCACCTTGCACTCCCTGAGAAACAAGATGGAAGAGCAACCCTTGAAATGTCCCTTGGTCATGGCAGGGAAAAATTGCTTGCAGATCAGTGCTACCATCTGAGCTCACCTTGACCAGTATCTTACTCTGACAGACCACTGAATTTAGAGGGAGATCTCGATGCCTTATGTTTTAAAAGCATGGCAGATACAAGCGAGACACCCCTCGCAGCACCACTTCTGTCCAGCTCTCACTGTGGGCTGGAGCAGAGAGGAGGAAGAGTGTTCAGGGCATCTTCTCCCCCCCCTTCTGCAGGATACCATTCTTCTCCCTCAGTCAGTTTGCCCCAGTCTGCTCTGTAAGAGAGCACTACGCTCTTGAGTTCCTGGCTCCCAGTGTAATTTTCACACATAGCCTACCTGTCTGGGTTGAAGGGTTAGGGAGGAACATATTTCCACACATTTCAGAGTACACTCATCCACCTCCGTAGACCATTTCATACTTATTAGGCAAATATCACGATGACACCAAACCCTTCCTTCCAAACCATCTGGAGGGAATAACACAGATATTTTGCAAGACTTTTTCTTTCTTCCCACTGTAATTATTTCATTACCATAAGCCAACCTGCTAGTAGAAAAATCAGTGAATTATGCATCGTGCTGAGCAAAGCCTTGGTGTAGGGTCCATATTTTGCCATTTAGCTCGTGACAGAACTCACATGTTTATCAGTCATACTTGGGAGAATTAATGCTCTTCAGCAGAGATTTTTGCCTTCTGAGGAGGCGGTTTGTGTTCCATACACCCTCTGAATCATATTCTGCTTTTTAGATTTTGGTATGCAACGATGACACAGCAAATTACACCCTTGTAATACGAAAAGATAATATTTTTCTAGCAACAGTTCATAATGCTGTGACCAGCTAGTTCAAAATGGTTAGCAATGGCACATACTCAGATTCTCAAAGGCCTGCTGGTACTGCAGCTCCTCAGAGTCTCTGATTTCCCAGTTTTAGTCTTTAAATGAATGGAGCATCTTGCATGAGGGCATTCCACCCTGGATCATGCAACAGTGGAAGTTTCAGAAGGACCTAAGCTTTCTCTTCTTTAAGAAGCTCATCTTACATCTTGTGTCTTGTTCTCATGATGAGACAACATCTTTGATGACATCTGTGTATATATGTCCATGATACAGGCAGACGGGGTCATCCCGAAATCCTCTTCACCTCCGAAAAAGAGATAATTGTGAGCAAAGGAAACTCCATTGCACAGCATGTGCTGCTCCATACTTACTTTGACTTGACATTGATGGATGCATTCAAGTATTTACAAGCTGCCTGATGAGATGACTCAGAGAAAGTTTGAAAGAAACAGCACGGCTGACACCCCTGCTTGAAGGGGGAGGAAGTGGGAGGGAAAGATTGCCTTGAGATCAGAGTTTGTGGTTTTTTAAAATGCTGCTGCTTCACAAGCCCACTCTTTGTGCTAGAGTAATTATGTGGGTGTACTAGGAAAAAAAGCTAAGCAGCTCGAGAAAGGTCTGGCTGTGGGGAAACCCAAATTTAAAAATCTCGAAGAAGTAGAGCAGCTCGGTAGTCCTGGAGGAGGACATGCAAGCCACCTCTGCAAGAGCCTAGAGCAGGTACTGGGTCAGTTTGGGGTGCAGGTCAGCCATCTGTGGGGCAACAAGCCCACTTGCCATCATCCTGCCTGTAAAACTTCTCCTTCCTGGGGCGGTCCCCACTCTGTGGCATTGCACAAGACGTGGTCAGCACATTTCTCCTGTAACTTGAAGGCTGCTTTAATTAAATGCTTCTGCGACCACATGAGGATGAGGAGTAGGGATCTGAGGGCCAAAAAGCCATCCAGACCTCTCCTCTGTCCCCTACAATGTGTGTGGCTGGGCCCTGGAGGTGTGTCCTGGTACCCACCAGCACCAAACCTTCTTGCTCAGAGTCAGGCTAAAGCCATGGCAGGACACAGAACAGCCACTCTGGAGATCATGTCTGTCATCACTGACTTTTTAATGAGCAGAAGAGCAGAAAGCAGAAAGAAAAGTGCATCCTGTTCTGTGAATTACCATTTTTGAGCTGTAGGGCAGGAAATACCTGCATCAAGCTGGGAAGGCACTCCCATAAGCCATCACATTTAACTCTTTCCATTTTTCTAACAGCTCCTGTAGGTCACAGAGCTGCAGCGTAGCAAAAGTCCATGGAAGCTGGTTTGCTCCACGGTTCCACATGGGAGTGGTGAACCCCCACCTGTCCTTATAGCACCTCCCCATGTCAAGCCGAGGGAGGGGAAGTGCCCTTGTGAAGCCCATGGTGCGAGGGAAGAGTGTGGTTAAGACTTGGACCTCCCCCGCGTCCTCAGGACAGCAATCCTCAAGGTCGGTTGAGGATTCTCACCAGCATGGTGAGAAGAACAAGCCCCCCGAGCAAACACTTGGCACAGTTCCCCAGCATGAAGGGAGAGAAGGGAAATTTAAACACTTGGCACGGTTTCCCCAGCATGAAGGAAGAGGAGGAAAAAGAGCATTTCCTCTTCAGAGTGAATACTATCTCTTACCGAGTCCTAACAGGGATTTTGTAAAGTACCTTTGCACAAAGACAAACCAAAGGTGTGAGCTATTTCTCACATGCATCGCTGTTTTAATTCTTCACATAAGCTCCCTTTGGAGTCCATTTCAGGCAGCTCCAGAAACCATTCAGGGATGTCTAGAGCATCCTCTGCCTGCAGCTCAAGTGAGCTCCACTCCAGCTGAGGGTAGAGGGGCTGCAGTGGAAGTGGAAGCCTGGCATGGATTACCCACCTCGGGACCTGCGCAGGCACTGTAGCAGAGACATACTAACTTGCAAAAGGAATATGCTTCACCCAAGGAAGTATCACGTTATGATTTATATGCATTTATATCTTCTAGGTCCGCCACCACCTGCGTCTCCTCGAACGCTTCCATCAGCGCTGCCTCCGCACTATCCTGAACATCCACTGGTCTGATTACGTGACCAATGTGTCTGTCCTTGAACAGGCAGCAGTCACCAGTATTGAGGCCATGCTGCTGAGAACGCAGCTGCGCTGGGCAGGGCACGTCTCCAGGATGGAGGATCACCGCCTCCCTAAGATCGTGCTCTATGGTGAACTTGCCACCGGCTGCCGCAAGAGAGGAGCCCCAAAGAGGAGATACAAGGACTCTCTAAAACAGTACCTCAGCCTTGGCCATATTGACTACCATCAATGGTCCACTCTGGCCTCCAATCGGGAGGCGTGGAGACACACCATCCATAACGCTGCTGATTCCTTTGAGAACGCACGCAGAGTCAGTCTGGAGGAGAAAAGACAACACAGAAAGAGCCGTGCCTCACCAACACCGCCTATGGAGACTTTCTGCTGTGCCTTTTGCAACCGGACTTGCCAATCTCGCATTGGCCTCTTCAGCCATCAGCGCGCTTGCAGCAAGCGTGGGGAGAGCCCTGCCCAAACCTTTGTTAGCGCAGCCAAGCCATGATATCTTCTAGGGGCTTGAATACTCCTGCATGCTTCCTGTTCCTAAAAATAAAGATTAAAATAAAAAATAAAAGGGGGAGAGGTTGAGGAACTGCTGGAAAATCCTAAAATGGCTGTCTGGTTCTGAAGAAATGAGAGTTTTTCTCTCAAAAAGTTTTTTGCAAAAATCTCTAATTGCATTACAAAATATTTTATTTCCTTGGAATTTCATTTTTTTCTGTCAGACTTTGCTGAAAGGGATATTTTTCTTGTCAAATCTTGTGTAATTACAAAAATAAAGGCACACTTTCCACTGTGGTGGTGAAATCTCATTTGGAATGAAAGACATTAAAGAAATTTCGGTGCATTGATGTTGTTGAAAATAGTATTATGTAACAGAAATTTGGATGAAATGGACTCGTAGGTCTTTATTGGAAGTGAGATTACTCATTTCCCAGTGCTCACAGAGCTAGTTGCCCCTGCTAATACCTATGGCACAACTTCAGTGGGCTGCAGGGGGAACCGGTTTGGGATATTGGTACCTCAGATTAATTTTTCCTTTCTTTTAGATGTACCAAGGAGTAAAACTGACTGTCAGAGTGCAGTGAGGAAATTAACTTAATTGCTAAAGCAATAACGCTTAATACAAATCATGACACACGAATAAAAACAAGGAGGAAGGAGCCTCTAGCTGCAAAAGAAAAAAGCTCTATGAGATTTTAAAATGTTCCCTTGCATGCATATATGCAGTGTTTTGTACAGTAACCATAAAAATGACACGGCTGTTTTATACCTTTCAAGCACATGCAACCTGTTTTGACTTTGCAGCACTTGGTGAGTCATTAGAGAAACTGATCTTACTAAAAGCTTTGCTATTTCTCTTGTTCTAACTGAGAACACTAAAAAGGATAAAAAAAAAAACAAAAACAAAAACCAAACAAACAAAAAAAACCTTGGGTAAGATATGTGCTGCAATAACAAAATAATGTCCATGTTCATTGTATCCAAATGCCTGCCATGTGGAGGCTTGGGAATCCAAAGGGCTCTTTCTTTGCCATCCAGGAGAGGCACTGGCTCCAGAGTTGCTCATCCGAGATGGAAACCCACTGGAGGCACATGTTAAGTCCCTCGGGAGGGGAAATGAGGGCACCTTCTTGCCCGGAAACAGCCTTAGACACTGGGTGACCTGGTGTAGCAGGTGTCTGTGATGACACCTGGCTGAGCTCAGTCCACCTGGCCACCCACCACGTGCCAGCCACGGCACCCCTGGGTGCACTGAGCCTTGAGTGGGAGCTACAGATCCAGGCACTGTGCCCCTCGCGGGTCCCCTTGGCTCATCCCCTGCCTGCCCACCGAGCCATTGTGCCCTGCAGATCCCCTGCTCTGTGCCATCCTGAGCCCTGGCTTCTAGCCCAGGTGGTGCAGAGCTTCCCTTTGCAGCCAGACTCTGCATGGGGACAGCACAAACCAGAGCGAGAAGACAAAGGCACCAGAAGGACTTTGCCCAGAGTCCATGATCGCACCACTGCTCTTCTTAATAATCAACCACCAGAAGTGAAAGCATTTCACAGGAAGAAAAGCAACAACTAACCTATAAATAAAGCACTGCTCTCCCTCTCGATGTTTTTTTTTTCCCCTCTAGCAATCAATTAATGTTTCTGCAACACAGAGATTATCAGCTCCTCTGAGTGGGAAAGGAGGGGTCTGATGTGAGTGTGAGGGGTCTCTGCTGCAGATGACATACTGCAGGAAGAAGCACCTCTCCTACATTGGTTCCAAAAAATCCCTGAACTACGGAATCATCTTATCTCTCAATCCAAACATCTGTGAATTTTATTTACTTATTTCTGAAGACTGAACAGGCAGCTTTGTGTGCAGAGAGGCAACAGGGTGTTCATTTGCTTCGTTGTTCGTCCCTTCAATCTTACTCTGCCTGGCTAGGGATGGTATTTTGCTGTTGAGTACCCGTGGACTCTTTCATGGTGTCTGAAAGCTAGTCAAGAAAAATAACTGCAGCAAGAAAAGAACAGCTTTCCTGTCATGCAGCACTTTCAAGTTATCTCTTGATAGCAAGTGGTCAGATGTCACCACTATAAAATGACAGTATTGTGGGATAATGTATAACCCGAACGATAAATCCAGTATTGTATTCCTAGTCTTTCACATCAGATGTGCAAGGGCCCGTGTCACTGCTTTTCCCTTCAGTTTAACCAAGGTTGGTCTGTCTGCTTAAGTGAAATGTTCTTCTGACTCCTACTCCTTTCTAAAACTAACCCACTTCATCTGCTGCCTGAATAAAAAGCTTCGCGTTAGTCACGACATCTTCCTGCACTGTTTTATTCACAAAGTTTGACACAAAAAAAATACGTGTTATGAAACCAGCTTTTAATGCTTGATGGAAATAGGTCCAAATCTGCCTGGGCAGCTGTCCTTCTGTGAAACTGAAGGCAGCATTAAGGGCTCCAATGCATTTTCACCCTACTTGCTGTGTTGCCAGGTTTATCCACTCATCAGCCCGAACACCATCATGTTGGATGGCTCAAAGGCCCATCAAAGTCGGGACTTCACCTCTGATAGTGGTCAATAGTCAGCGTGTCGGAGCAGAAGAGGACAAATAAACTGTTGTGGCTCCCACCACAGTATGTTCCCACCTTGCCTCAATCTGTCGCCTACAGAAAGCTCAAGTCAGATGTTGTGCTCACAGTTTTATAGCTCTGGAAGTGCTTTCCTTCTGCTGTTTTGGTCATCTCATGAATCAGTTCAGACTTTCCACATCATATCATCCTAAGAGTAAAACACATACAATGATAATGCAATGCATGAAACAGTTCCTTAACTTGTTTCAAATCTCCAGTCTGGTAATGCCGGACCAGGTTGCTCAGGCAGGCTGTAGGATCTGCATCCTTGGAGGTATTCAAAACCAAGGAAGACAAATACTGTCCTAAGTTGGCCTTGGTTAGAGAGACGTTAGGACCAGATAACCTCCAGGGGTCTCTTTCAATCCAAATCATCCTGTCTTTATAACTTTTCAGGGTGTTCATCACCCTTTTTAGCAAGAAATAGCGAAATGCAATGGAAATGGTGAAGGGCCTTGAGGGGAAGCTGCTGAGGTCATTTGGTCTGTTCAGCTTGAAGAAGAGGAGACTGAGGGGACACTTCATTGCAGTTACAACTTCCTCACGAGGGGAAGAGGAGGGACAGGCACTGATCTCTGCTTCAGGTGACCAGTGACAGAACTCAAGGGAATGGCCTGAAATTGGGTCAGGGCAGGTTTAGGCTGGATATTAGAAAAAGGTTCTTCACACCCAGAGGGTGGTTGTGCACTGGAACAGGCTCCCCAGGGCAGTGGGCACAGCACCAAGACTGACAGAACTCAAGAATCGTTTGGACAATGATCACAGGCACATGGTGTGACTCTTGGGGATGGTCTTGTGCAGGGCCAGGAGTTGGATTTGATGATCCTTGTGGGTCCCTTCCAGCTCAGTGTTTTCTGCTATTCTGTGATTCTGTGAAATACTTCTTTCCTTTCACTTTCTTCTTAATCATTGATCATGTCATTCACAATCCCATGAAATACCACAAACCAACAGCACCTCTCTGCCCTTGCCAGGTCTCTCTTTTCCAGACTCAGGGGTGTTTTTTCTGTCTAGGCTCTTGTCTTAGAAAAGGTACCTTCATTCATCCTTGCTGTCCTTTTCTGAACCTTTATTAATTCTACTTCATCCGTTCTTAGGCAGGGAGGAAGGACCAGAACTACCTGTAGTATTTAAGAGGTGATCAAACCAGGCACTTTCTACTACAGAAAAGCGGCATGTCCAGACTATTAGATAAACTTCTCCTAATAATCCCAGTTTGGTCAATTTTTGAGAGCCTTGACCCATGAAACATTTTCTCCACAACACCCCTGAATTCCTACTTTTCTCTCTTAAAGCTGTTCTTTATTGTAGTCTCATCTTACAGCATCGTGCTACTCTTCACCTTGCACTTCTCCACCAGCTGGGACAAACCTGGTGTTTGTTAGGCTGTATGGAAGGCAGACAGTCTCAGCAGCAACTATCACTGCACCAGAAAACTCCAGCTTGGAGGAGAAGGCTGTGGCTCCTTGGCAGCCTCAGTCAGCGTGGCTTCTGGCCACCAAAGCCACTTCTGCTGCCCTGTCGCATAGCCCTGCCCCTCTCCTGCAGCACCTTCAGGAGGGCACCTCGAACAACGTCCTGTCACACTTCAGAGCACTCCTTAGCAGAATCTACACACACACACACACACACACACACACACACACACACAGAGGAAAATTTTAAAAAAATAAAATAAAATTAACAGGTAGTTTTCTTCCACATTAACACCTCAGAGGACATCTGAGCCAAGGCAGGGGTTGGAGTGGGGCTGTGAGAGAGGGTCACACGGAGGCACCGCGCTGCAGAGGCAGCTGCTCCATCAGCTGAGGCTGCCGTGGGACTGCAGCTGTGCTCACACTTCCAGAGAGGAGCCCCTGGAAGCTCATAGCCTGAGGAAGGAAGCTGCTAATGAGCATCTTTCCTTCTTCCCTTTATCACATGCAAAAGTACAATTCTTTTAATGGCAAATGATAATAACTGTAAAATGTCATGATTACACCACGCTTTTTTTTTCTTTCTTTTCCCCCCAGCTGGCTTTACGTAAAGTCTGTCCTCACAAAGCTGTGTGAGGTATGTAACATTGAAGGCAGAACGCTGTGTCACAGATAAATAAGGTGAAATTCAGGGAACTGAAACTATGGGATTGAGCTCATACAGTCTTTTAGGAGCAGCCAAGAAATAGGACCTAGAGGTCCATCTCAGACTTCTTTAGCCGTTAGAAAAACTGCTTGTACAGGAGGAAGAATCCCTCCATGTAAAACTGCTGCAGAGGAGAAGCCTGACACGTGTCTGAAGCAGACAACTAATTCCTTTTTGTCCTTTTCAGGTACCTTATCAATAGTCTTATCTTTTAGTATCTGTAGCCTTTCATTCAGTTTCTCTTCCCTAAGAGGGATGGCTCAGGTTAGATGCCTCGCACAGATTGGAAAAGCAATTTTCTGTCTGGATCAGACTACTCCTCTTTTACAGATTTCTCTTCTGAAATCCCTCTAGACTTCTCTTTCTTCTCTTCAGAAATCTGAAAAAGATAAGCCCTGCTCTTCTAATAATGAGACACCCTGCTCCCAGTTGAGAGCCTCTGCTCTTCACCTATGGCCCTTGCCAGCAATCTTCATGGGCTTGAGTCAGGAAAGCATTTCAAAATTGTAATACATCTATCCCCATGCAGGAAAGCACTGCAGTCAGCAGCATTTGAACTCGCTTGCAGACCCTCTGTACTGTCAATGAACTCTTGCAGAAAATGAGTATCATACCCACAAGAAAACAAAGCAGAGTAAGTGTGACATAATTGGTGGGACTTCCATGTTTGTCTAAGGTTTTAAGGAGTCCATATTTTTATGTCATGTGACTTTGAAAATTGCAATTGTTCATGTAATTAGAGACCGTACTGTCACAAGGCAGCCAAATTCAGACTCTGTGTGCAACCTGAACATTGTCATTTCCTGGTATCTGCTTAAAATATATTCTTAATGCATTCTTTTATAGGTTTCTTTCCTTGCCTCTTATTCAATATTCTGAAGTATTTTAAAAAGTTTAAAAAAACATTATGAAGGGAATAAAGGGAAAATTCCTAACAACTATGGCAATGACAGTCCTACATACCGCTAAGGAGAGGTTGTTTTCCTTGCATACTCTGGGAGCTACAACCCCCTCAAAGACAACACCAGTAACAACCAGCTTTGAAGAACATGATCACAACCTGAACTGCCATCAGGAACGTAGAGTGCCCCACCAAATGCTTTCCACCTGTAGATCTCAGAGTGAGTTAAGAAGAAAGGCAAGTGTTATTCTTTGGAAACAGTACCTTTGTGTGAGTGTGAAGCGGGGATAGTGGTACTCTTTCCAAAGAATAGAAGGGAGATGTTTTGAGGAGAGAGGTCAGGAGCAGTAAAGTCATGGAACAGCACCAGGCTCACCTAAATCCAAAACCAGACCGTGACTATCTCCTGAAGTGTGTTGCTTCTTTTGAAGTTTTCTATCATCAGAGGATATTCTACTACCCTACTCCATTACAGTCCAAGAGAAGAACAAGATGTCCCTTCTCATTCCTAATCAATCTTTTTCTGCTCTGTCACTGACTTATATGTAAATCACAGCCTTCTTTTGCACCAAATGTTATTAAAAAGGAGCAGTGCCACTTGCACTCTGAGTGCCATAGCTCTGACTCGACCCAGCCCCATGGGACTGTTTGACCTGGACAGCTCCCTAAAGGATGCAATGCCCAAACCACACTGCAGCACCTCTTTCCCTGTGCACTGAGCATGGGGGACATGGTGATGGCTCCCTTTACTGCCCCAAAATGATGAAGGCAAATCGGGTTTCAACTGCATTTTGATATCAGGCTGCCCTGCATGTGACTGCATATTGTACCTGCTATAAGAAAAAACCAAGAGCTTCCTTTAGGCTCTCCCAGGAAGGCCTGGTCCCGAAGCTGTTGCAGAGAAGACAGCTGGACAAATCGCTGTTCTTTTAACAAAAACATGATGTGCAGAACAACATGCTTGGCTCCAGAACCCGATGATAAGGCAGGATGCGGGAATTGCCTCCCACTCTGGCCACGAACCCAGAACCACATCCTCTCTCTCAGGAATGACCTACTCTTTTCCCTCTGTTGCCTACTACAGACCAGGAGGATGGTGGACATCCCACACCAGCCTGAAAGGGTTGTTTACCCTGTCATGATTACCATGCTAAAGAGCCCACAGCTAGTCGGATCACAGCCCCCATAACCGGAGCACAGCAATGCAGTCCTGCTCTGTGAGGGCTCCCTTCCCGTCCTGCAGCAGTTTTCTGCTTCTGATGGTTCAACAACGTGGTCTTTAGAACAAATAAATACTAATGCAATC
This sequence comes from Grallaria varia, assembly GCA_013396735.1. Taxonomy (NCBI): domain Eukaryota; kingdom Metazoa; phylum Chordata; class Aves; order Passeriformes; family Formicariidae; genus Grallaria; species Grallaria varia. Next base: position 97,773 of record VWZG01011228.1, on the reverse strand, counting down.
ATTTTTCTGACACTCATGTTTTTAACTAGACAATGGTCTTTTCATATCCTGCGTATTAAATCTGATGAGATGGCTTTGCTTAAACCTGTACACACATATGCATATTTTCATGCTGAGACAATGTTTAATAAGCTCAGTCCTGCCTACCTGAATAACTTCTATGCAGCAGGCATTGCTTAGGTTGGTTCACAAACCTTGAAAGGAATTACCTGTGTACGCTTCATTATTGCGGCAGCACCCCTGGTAAATAGGGAATCATGGCTGGAGTTCTAACAACACTAATCATTCCCATCTTCCTATATCAGCAATCCCATTAAAGCTCAGGATAACTTAACCCTGAGGTGAGGAAGTATTGAGCATTCCATGCCACTAGCATTCAACTAGCGGCTTGTGCAAGATCTGGAGGGGCTCAACTTCCACAATGAGTGTGGTTCTCCCTAAAATAGGACAAAAAGTCCATAAAGAACAAGCCTTTTTTACAGCTGTGATGGAGTCATATTCTCAACTATTCTAACAAAAGGATGAAACCCAGAGCAGTCAAAGTTGACAGTACAAATTAATCCCTCTTAATATTTGTCTTGTAGTTTAATCTCAAATGGCCACTAACCCGCGTTTGTTTAAAAACAATCAACTGGTCTCTATTTCAATAGTGGGTTTGTATGCTCTAGAATCAATTTCCCCTATTTGCAGTCTCTTCCATCCCTTCACGAGTTTAATCGCCTTATTTAAAAATGTGCGAGAACTATAAGTATCAGAAAAAGCAAACCTTTCAGCCATGAGGCTGAGTGGAGACATGTGTATCAGTAAACACATTTCCTGAGTAATAGCCCACTACACAGTTCGTAAAATGCAATTACGCTGTAGCAGCTCTTATCAGGAAACGTATTTACACTGATTTCTTGCAGCAGTAGATCAAAGAACTTATTTTACTGACCTATATCTGTATTTAATTGTACAGCAGTTTCTTACATAAATAAGCAAATTGTCTTCCTTTTTCTGAATAATTTCCTACTAATGGACAGCAGTTTTCCTGACAAAGACGCTTTGCAAAGATTAATTTTTGAAGACTAAAACTGGTGTCTGAACTTACTATAACTCATTGTTGGAAAATTGCAGACATTTGAAACATCAGCTGCCTGTAGAGGAAAAGCAGAGTAGTACACACAACGAAGCCACCACCCTGAGCAGACACTGGAGCAGGTGACCTTATCACAGAAATAGCTAGATTATTTTTTTCACATGTCTATTTTCTCATTTGTGTCTGCCCACCCATAAAACTGTCTAGAAAAGTATAAGTAATATTTATGCAGAAGAGGAGGACTGAGGAGCATGCGAGGCTCCCAAATCCTGGCTCCTCTTCCTTTAGCAGTCAGGGGCGTGCAGAGTTTCTCTAATTCCCAGCCACCCAACCAGACTTTCATTGAGAGAGGACCTCCAGTCCTGAGCAGCTGATGGTCACTCCTTTAGGTAAAAATAACATTTTTGTTGCTCTAGGAGCCAAGATGTGTCAATGAGTTGGTCCAGGGTTTTCAGTTTTAGGACTAGGTGTGCTCCTGCCGAGCATTGTTGGAAGGAAAGGAGAAAGCACCTTTTCCAAGCCCACCCACTGGAATAGTTTCTCCGTTTTATAAATAAAAGCCACTTAAAGCAGGAATATGCATCTGAGTCTCCCTCATCTCAGTGCTCAAACCCCCACAGACAACATGTCTCAGAGAAGAACAAGCGACTTATATGGCCAGAGACATTTAGGGAGACCCATCACAGAGCGGCTGATGAACTGGCGCCAGGGGAATCCCTCCTGGCATTTAAGAAACCCAGATCAAGCCAATGAAGGGTTTAAATCTGTTTTTCCAGTATTCCCAATGAGAACAACAAGCACTAGGCTACCGCCCAGTCCAGAACAAACTCACTCTTTTCCTTGCTTGGAGAACATTTTGAGAGATCTGCTTCATTTTAGAACAGCATGGGAACATTTCCCACCCAGCTCTGTTGCCTAGATTTGTTCTTGAAAATGGCAGAACCAGCTGCTCTTAGGTTTCCTTTGACAAATTTAAAAGCGAGGTGGCAAAATGATAAATCTTGCATTTTCCTGCAATAACTAAAGCTAATTCATTACAGTTAACCCAAAAACGCAGGTCATTCATTTTTGCTAACTCACCTTTCAGGCAAGTTTTCTATGTCTGTGGCTTTTTTATAGATGGAAAAATAAGTCATCTAACTTGTTTAAGTTAGTAACATCAGAGGAAGGAATTAATCAATGAAGTCCAAATTTTGATGAAATTTTGTGGATTTGAAATAGCCTTAAATGCCAGCAAAACCAAAAGATCATGTACAAGCTCCACAAGACCCTGAACTCAACTATCCCTAGCCTGTGGTTGTAATTGGGAGAAGACACGATGCATTTATCAGTTGAACTGTGTGTGCAGGTTGATCTGTGTCAGCAGACACTGCCGTATGTCTCTGCCTTCCCTGTCCTTTCCTACAGAGATGCTCACAACTCTCTGCATGACATTTATGGAGCTGTGCAGGAGAGCGTCACATGTGTCCCATTAATTCTAAGAGGAGATGTGTGGCTGCACTTTTTTTGTATATATTTTTATATATTCCATTGTAACTTACATTGTCCGAGCATTTTGCATTTTCAATGAGTGATGATGCAGAAGGAGAACAAAAACTGTTTATGGGCAATACCTGAACTTGCAGAATGTTTGAGAAAGTTATTTTCACTTGAAAGAAGGAGAGAACCTGCCAAAGGTAGCCATGGGTGGGATGAAGAAGATGCTGTATCTGTACCTACCTATATCAAGTGAAGTTCCCTTTTGGCTTTGCTCTGGGATGAAGGTTGATTTGAGAGGCTGGTTTGTTGACTGATTATTACTCTAGTCCAGGATATTTCAGTGTTTGCATTATGGACCCAGAAACATATACCTTTGAGGGAGAGGAGTAATTTCCTAGTTCAGGGGTTCTGTAGCCGCACAGGAAAATCACTAAAGGTCAGTAGACAAGGAAATCAAATCACTCAGACTCAATTTCCCTGCGAATGAGAAAAGGTGTATTTGCTGGAAAACATGGGCCAGTGGATTTAAGTAAGTGGAAAACTATGAAAATATTTTAGACATGGTTTAAAAACACTTGCCAAGTTGTTTTGGTTTAAAAACAGAAAAGCAGCCACTGTACCTCATTGTCTTACACATCTCTTTTCATGCAACGCCTCACAGTAGTCTTTACTATTGTTATCATTGACTTGAGTAAAGGTATTTTTCAGGTAAAAAAAAAAACAAACCCCAACATAAAAATCCCAGCTACCAGAACACTTTAAAAAGGAATTGGTTACTACTTTTGACAATACCAACAATGTTTAAAATGATCTCTTAATCCACACACCTTTTGAAAATGTGAGTTAACTAATATATTTTAAAAACACCACTGTTTATTTTCTCAGTCCACATATATCCTATGGGAGCTAATGAAAAAGAAAGGAGGAAGCCCAAGATATTTTAAAAAAAATGAAATCCAGTGGATGCTGATGGATATAGCAGTCCCAAAGAGGCCACTGTTGTCCACACTATATGTGACTTAATCTTCCTTTTACGCTGAGATCCTGGGGAAGGAGAGTCTCTGGTGTGCTGTGCTACATAAAGTCAGGCAAACTACATTTTTTGAGACCAGCGCCCAGCATTTGTAGTCACCAGGTTGTTCATTTAACATGTACTGGCTTACTAAGTAAAGTAAATTAAAGACTGAGGTGGCAACAATGAAAAGCAGCAAATTTGTTTGTTCAGTAGGGAGCTGAAACGTGTCGGCTCAGGCTTTGATCAGCTTAAATGGAGAGGTTTCAAAGTACACACAGGAAATGCTCCAACAGATTAACTTGGTCCCTGGAGGTTCGTCCGAGCCACTTTTCAGCCTTCTGCTCTCTGTTATCTGTTTCGGCAATTCTGTAACTTTAACCTCAGAAAATCCACAGAGAAAAGTGACAGTGTTAAAGGTCAAGGGTTGACTTCTAGGGTGATGGACATAAAGTCTTGGACTTAAGAGACAGGGTGGTGGGCAGTTTTTGGTTCTTTACAGGAAAAAAAAAAAGAAAGAAAAAAAGGAAAGGAACGGAAAATTAAGTGGTTTAAATAATAATAATTTGCTTTAAATGCAGTTAGGGTGGTAAATCACTACCCCATATCAGTATCCCCACATGCTGTGGAGATCAGCACCTTGAAGCCTGGCTCCTGAAAGACGAGCCTCAAACTCGATTGACTTTGGTGCCAAGAAGGAACCAGCTCTCCCTGAAATGCTCCCCATGGACAGGTGTTTATTATAAATAAACGCTGCCCTACCGGTGGGATCTCTGCTGTCCTCAATGGTGCCTGCTCACGCTGCAGCCCACCTCTCTGTGAGCAGGCCGTGGTAGGAACTGGACTTGCTTGGAGAGATCCATGGGCTGACATTTGGCAATAGGGTCAAAAGATTTCAGGAGGGGGCAGAGGGGGGTGGAAGAGACGAAGATTCAAGCGCACACAGCAGGATTGCATAAGCCTCATTCCTGCAGGAATCAGGAGAAAAAGTTGCAGCAATATAAAAATAAATATCTGAGCAGGCATAATTCCTAAGAAATGCCAGGAGCTGGCCAACATTTCATTTCTGCTGAGGGCAAAAGGAAAGGGGAGAGCTGTCATTTTCCTCGGTGTTTAGGTATTTTAGCCTGTGATATCTGATTTTTGAGAACTGAGGACATCTCACACGTAAAGAACATTTCTCTCTGAAATGAGGAACGTGGAATCTTCTTACCCTATGAGGGAACAATAAAATCTCCTGAAACTGGTAGATGAAACAGCGTTTTTTTCTGTTGCTAATAATTCATGTAACTCATGGCAGAAAGGCAGATCTATTCATGGAGCTCAGTGCTACTGATGCTGCCTTTCATCCATTGTATGAAGTGTTTAAAGCTGACAAGTTATTTCACTCTTAGGGATAACAATGCAAACACAACTACACAGATCAGAGAGGTACCTACATCTGCATGATGAAATAGTCCCCAAGGCCTTAACGCTTCGGAGTGTCCAAGCCTGATCCTAAAGGGAGCTCACAGGCAAAATCCCTCCCTAGTTACTAAATCTGAATTAACTACCAGCACAGTTAGCACACAGCAGCTCATGTGCAATTCAGAAGACAAGGTCTATAAAATCCCTTGCAAAAAAAAAAAAAAAAAAAAAATTGGCTGAAGTGGGTTTTTAATATATTTGAAAAGTACTTAGTTTATTTGAAAAATAATCTAACATTCTAAGACTTTTAAAGGCAGAAATTTTGCAGGATTAAAGAATATAATAAATTTCTATTTTATTGGTGACCTATGGCACCATAGAATCAGAGAATTATTTTCCCATCAATATAGAATCAGCTAGAAAATCCTGCTGTTTGGCAGAGCACAACCCCTAACCCAGGGAAGTGACCTATTGACTGGAAAACAGCAGCAAATCTAAGTCTGGTCTGCTTGCCCAGTTAATTTGTTCTGATACATTTCCCTTTCATAGGAGTTAAATATTAGAAATGTCGAGTATAACCCCAGAATCCCACAAAAACCTGCTTCTCTCCTTTTTCAGTTCATTTTGTGTTTAAACGGTATTGTCTTCCTGTGTACCTTGTAGATTTTTAAACCCTGTCACAGGTAATGTATTTCCCTTTAAAGAAGAACACGTGTACAAATGAGACATTTTCGTTCTCTCTGATAGCTTGGGATGCTGACCAGGGGTGCTGCTGATTGCTGAGCCCAGGGTAACGTGCCGTGGCAGAGAGGACATGTATTTGTCACTGAAGAAATAGGTTAAAATCAAAAGACTGCCGCACATTTCCTCTCCTATTTAGTATCTTTATTTGCACTCCTCTCTGTGCAGTCTTCTGGACAATCCCGTTGTGCTTACGCTTTTCCTGACCCCTTCATTATCCTACATTAGCTTCTTGTTAAATACTTTCCTGCTGTGAAACCTAGAAACTTTCTTCCTTCCCCCAGTGAGATCTTAACTTAGAAAGACCAGTTATAGCAATAATTCAATTGGGGGAAGAAAAAAATAACACAACTGCTTAGCCATGCTATTCAGCACTAATTTTTTTTTTTCTTTTCAACCTTCTTACTTAAATATTTCACCTTTTTTTAGGAATGAAAGCCACGTGAAACAGAAATTTTGTTCTCGTCTTTGTTGCAAACACACGGTACTAATTATTCATGCAAAAAGTAGTGCTAAATTTAAACAAAAAGTAAACCACAACCTGAAATACAATTTTTTTAGAGCTAGCAAACGCTCCAGACAATTCAGCTCAATTTTGGCTATTAGTGCACAAGCTTAGCTTCTCATTTGAGACAGATCAAAAATACTCCCCAAAATAAACTTTCCTACAGCATTTTCCAGCACAGCCTTGCAAAGAACCGGAGACAAAAAAGAAACCTTCAAAATCTGTTGCGCCAAGGCAAGAGGTCAAAGTGCTTGTACAAATTGGTAAAGAAGTCGTGTTTTATCAGTGACACTGCAATTACGGACGTTTGATTTCTGTTTGTAGGACAAGGTCCTCTCGCTGATGGAGAACCCACCAGGCAGGGGAAGAAAGGGATCTTTGTCTGAGCAGCAGCACATGACAGGCATCCCTGTGACCGCCCCACCGACGCAGCCCAGGCTGCCACCGCTCGAGCTCTCCCAGCTCTTGCCGTGTCCCACTCCCATGAGAAGGAGCTCACTCAGCTACTCACTAAATAAATAAATTAAAAAACAACAACAACACACAAAACAAAACCAAAAACAAACAAACAAAAAACCCAAACCAAAACCCAACCCATGACAACAACAGCCTTTGGAAGAGGTGGCTGCGTTCACGTCAAAATAAATAGAGAAAGGAAGAACAAACTACAGCCCCCTGGGCAGCGCTTGGCCTGGCTGTTCCCACAACAAACTCATTTCTCGATTGCAGCAGGTATCTTTCTCAGAGCTGAAGGGCTCTCCAAGGAAGTGATTTCCTTTTTTTTTTTTTTTTTTTTTATTTTTTTATTTTTTCCTCAGGCATTTCAATGGGAAAGTTAAAAATAAATGAAACGAATCGATGCCTTTTGGCTGCCGCTGTTTCAGCTGATGCCTCCTCTAGCAAAACACAAGCTTGATATGCCTGAGAGCTCTTCATGAGAGCAAATGGGCTTCTCCACACAAGATTTTACAACTGCAGCCTTCCTTCCTTATGACTTTGAGTAATGTTTTGCTTCGGAATGTTTATGTTTCCCAGCTATCAGGGAATATACGAAATAGCTCTTCTGTGCAGTGGGAAACAACCTAACAAGCCTGAACTACACGAGGCCACTGGGGGAGTTTACAGATGCTTGGAGAGCATGTGATGAGCTACCCAGGTGAATGGTACCACTCAAGGGAGTCTTCTGATGGAGCCAGGGACAGCACCGTGCCTGGAGAGGAACAAACAACCAGCCCCAGCAAAAGGGGCACCTTAACCTCCAGCTGCATGTAGGTACCTACATCTGTGGTCTTGGTTGTGGTGCTGCTGAGTCCGAGGGAAAATCTGTAGGCTAAAGAAGGCAAGCTGGGCAGATCTGGGTTTTACAGGGCTGGTCTCAGCCTAATTAGGCACTACAGGAAATGGATGAGTGGAGGAATAAATAGCACGCTGAACCAACGGAGAATTGGGGAAGCGAATAGTCTCCTTGGGGTTAAAATTGTATGAAAATCTTGGATTTATCTGGTGTTATTGGCTGGGGACAAAACTGCATTGGAGGAGGCTGCAGGGGCTGAGTATGACTTTCTGGAGAAGTGCCATCAGTCCAGGAACAGAGTCCAACCCCAACAGTCTCCCCCAAGAAATTCAATTCTGCTCTTGGACGGAGTAGAAATTCAGCTCTCCTATCAATGCAGAAGCTAAAGGAGGGGCTGGAGAGGTGCATTCCTGTGTTAGGTACAGAGACAGCAGGAAAAAGTAGCCTGTGCTTAAACTTCCCAGCCACTATAGAACGTAAGTGAACCAAAAAAAGCCCAAATAATTTTGTGAAGGAAGCAAGTGGCAGCAGAATGTCCTAAAAATCCTCACATCCCAGGGTATTTTCCTGTGTTTTTGCAAGAACGGAGTGGCACGAGTGCCATCAATAAAAAGCTCCCTACCATCAAAGACCACATAAGGATGAATCCCAAACTGCCCTCACGCATTTTGCAGGGAGCCAGAACGTGGTTTTGGTGGTATAAAGGGGTAACAGGATTTACGTATAGGACATTTTAGTAAAAAGAGAAAGCAAAAAGGAGTACAGCCAGAGGCTGCTGCCCTGCTGGTCAGGGTGAGAGTACAAAGTTCATCATTCCACAAAATCCATCTCACCGGCCAAAATTCAGTCTGAGAGAGCTCCACAGCAGCCTGTGAGTGGACAGTGCAGGGATAGCAAGTCCACAAAGGATGCAGCTCTTAACAGACTGCCTGTGAAGGAGAAGCAGATGACGAGAGCAGGGCAGAGAGCCACAGCTCAGCATGCAAGACATTGAGCACAAGGGCTTGACAGGTAATGCCTCTGCCCCATGATCACAGCACAGCCCCACCTCCCATGGAACCAAAGCAGTCCGGCCCACACTTTGCAAGGGGGGATCCCAGAACTGACTCAGAGGAAGGACCTCTTGGCCACTGCTCTGTGCAGGAAAACCCAGGGACAGAGGAGTCCATCGGAGGAGGCAGCTGAGCCTGGCAAGGTGACGTACCAGAACTCAAGCTCACCATGAAGATCCAGACCAGATGTCCCTCAAATGCTTTTAACTTCCCTTCAGAATTATACCTTGGGTTCATGCCTGTCTGCCAGAGGGGAAAGGGAGCCCTGCCCAGTGGTGCCCTATGAAAACCATGCTGGTCAGTGGTGGGCACTGGGCTGGGCTTCTCCTCCCACGGCACTCAAACCTGCCAGGCACAGGGGGACTGACCACCAACTCCTCACCAGTACACCCTGCTTGACCATCCTCTGGTGGCCACTGTCTCCTTCTGCTTCATCACCTCCTGCCCGACTTCCCAACCATGGATCTTGGCCAGGCACTGTCCAGGACATGGGGCCAGCCTGTCTTCTCCCCCAATCCATACCCAGCTGTGGAGTGTTCCTCTGCCTCCCTCCAAAACCCCACAGTGGTCTAGCAGACAGGGAAAGCAGCATGGGGTTGGCAAGCCCCAGGCTTCCTGGCCCTTCAAGAGGAAGGCACAGGCCCTCTTACACCATGCTTCAATAATTTACTAGACAGGCACTAACAGCTTCCCCCTCTGTTGCAACAAGCATGTCAAAAACAGTACAGCAGAAGCATCCATCTCTGACATTCCTGCAGGTTTTCTGTAATGGATCAGTTTTGATTAATTAGCGAAACAAGTTTGAAACAGCCTGCAGGATACTTGGTGTGTGCTTGTGTCTCAAACTGGAATAAGAAACTGAATCTCCCTCTACAAAACACAAACATAAAAAGTCTGCGCTTATTGTTTCCACTTTCACAAGGGTCCTCTTTTCTCTGCTATCCATGTAGAAAAGAGAAAAATAACTGAAATGCCTCTTTTTATCATGCTAGACATGAAAATACAAAAAAAAGAAAAAGTCTTTTGGTTCGCCTTTCCCTCTCTGACCTGTGTGCACAGAGCCATTGCTCGACAGAGTGTAGTGCAAACACACAGCATGCCATTTCTCCTGTAGGTTTACTGTCTAGAGTTACATCAGTTAAAAACTGAGCCAGGGACTGGCTTCCTACAGCTTGTTACCAGTACAACAGCTTATATTTGACAAAGTCCCACGATGCTGAATGTGGTACCAATCTCAGCCTGCACGAGCGAAGCTGACACTGGAGTCTCTCGAACAGCAGTAATACAGTGTAGTAGAAAATGTCATAAGATGCTCACTCGTGGACTTTTTATTGTAAGTTGCCCAAACCACAAAAAAAAAAAAAAAAAAAAAAAAAAAAAAAAAAAAGAAACCAAAACAAACCCCAAAGAGCGCTAAAGACAGCAACTTTATCCTTTTTTATTTTTTTTTCCTGAAGAATTCATCTGAGGCCTCGCACGCTTTCCCACGCTCGCAGATTGCGGGTTGTAAATGCGTGGGAGTAATGCAGTTTCGATCAGTCAGGTAGGCTGGGTTTCTGTTAGCTGGCTGCATACCTTTGAGCCCTATCAGCACACAGTGATCAGTGGAATTCCTGGCATTTTTGTCATAGCATCAGAGGCAGTACTTTGCAGAGTAAATACCAATGACCTGCTGTTCTGTCAGGGCTCTGTACTTACCTTTTATTTTCCAGTCAAAGGTTAGGCCTATTTATGTAAATCCTCAGCCATGGGCCAAGTAATCTGACCTCCTGGTTTTCATTCTCCTAATTGTTTCAGGTATTTTTCTTGAAAAGTTTGGTCAGTTAAAGCTAGGGATCTTTTTTTTAGGCGCCTTTGAAGGGCTCTAGGGGCTTTCATAGCCCACCCAGTTTGCAAAGTGGAAACATCAGTGACCTGATGCCCTGGGCACTTATTTAAAATTCATTACCAGGAAATAAGGGTTTGATATATAGCACCTCTATGCTGAAGAATATCTTAGGGAACACATGCATGCCATTTTTTACTTTGGATTATGTGATCTCTGAAGCCACATAGAGAGGCAATAATAAATTATACTCCTGTTTGCTCTCCGTTTCTAATAGGAACGTTATTCAGCTGTAGATAGTTTTGACTTCCCACATGCTGGCCACTGCTTACAATTCCTTTGTTACTTCATGCTTGGCCATGCCATTTTATTCATAAAAGGGTGTGCAAAGCTGTATAACAAGAAAAAGAAATTTACTGGTTTTTCAAGCCTTTTCTCTGAGATTTAGCCCTGCTTATATTCTAACATTAAAAAGCAAGATGAATATCTTCTGAATAAGAGAGAAATACAGCTATTTTACTCATACATAAAGGAACACAGCTACTCTAGATTTTGTCCTATCACCCACGGGCATAGAAGCTACGTATTTCCCATATGACCAAGAATAGCCAGAGATAGCTCCATTGTGGATATTATTCTCTCCTCCTTTCAGGTATATTAGAACTCAAACCCCTTGTCATATCATTGCTTCCACCTCTGACCACGGATAAGCAACACAAAATGCATGCTATCACATTTCAGCATTAATTTCTGCCCTATTCTTCCTCCTATTAAGTGTCACTTTGCGGTATGCACTGTAAAAAAAAAAAAAAGGATAATTAATATAAGAATAATATGTTCTTTAAATGGTGCGTGTACCAGAGCTCCTGCCACTATCTGAAAGCAGCAGCTCTAAACTGGAATTTGGCTTCTGCATTTTAGGCCTGTGGGGACTGAAAGCACAATCTGAGAGCTGAAGTTTCAACTTCTGGGGCATTCATTATGCAGCTAATTCTCCAGGTGTATTCCTTTTAATTATCGGAATAGTCATTTGTCTGCTCCTGGTGAAAAAGAGGGAATGTAAGAAAGCGGGCTAAGTGAAAAGCACCATTTGCATTCTTCACTGCTATGTGCTACTGCCTTGAATTACAATCTTCATTTTTTTCAACCCTCAGGTAACTACAGCCTCTTTCTGGGGGGGCAAAAAAAATCCTTCATTCCATACCCAAAACCAAAGGAACACTGAGGACATCAAGGAAGGAAGGTCGAGTCCCTCCATCTGAAATGTTAGTAGGTAAAATGTTAGTAGGTTGGAGTTGACAGACATTGCTAAGGCAAACAGATGAGAAATGGAGACATAAAATAATGACAGTGGCTGGCAAGTGGAAATAGAAGTCAAACTGTCAGGAAAGGTGAAATTACAATCAAGCTCCCAGGCCTTCACAAAATGTGGAACACACACTTACAAGAGAAATTGTATGCTGGGACTTCTCCCCACCTTTCATGATTTCACAAGCCACTTCTCACGCTCAGTTACACTTGCTCAATATCTCTGCAGCAACTACAACTATTACTTACGTGCCAAACTTTAAAAATACTTTGACTTTCTTTGAAGTGGAGGAGTCATCATTGTTGGGTAAGGCAAGTTCCCAGGGAATACCAGCTGAGACCATGCTCTGAAGCCTTTTTCCTACTAGTTCTATTGATACTTCTGGACCCCTTAAAGGAGAAGACAGGACCAAATCATTACCAGACTGAGCTCTATTTCTTTTCACATGTAGCTATCTTCCTAACATTAAATGGATGGGATTGCACAGCCCACCCATGCCCAGAGCATGAGTGATGTTGTTAAGATTCACCACAAGCACTTTTAGCACATGCAGTCAAATTCTCCATGGCCTCTGTCAGCCTTACCTTCACCAACATTGCACTGAATGTGGAGTGCACATTAGGTTACAAACAGAATAAGATTCGTGACTTTGGGGACAGTGAGATCATCTCTACTCAGGGCCAACCAGCATAGGATGAGGCCAAGGCTCTGCCACCTGCTCCTCTGCCCTCCCAAGATATGCCCAGATAAATCCAGCATCACCCCAGCTGCATGGCAGGGACTCTTTGTACCTCTCCATATGCCCTTGCTGCCTTGGCCTGAGAGGGAGCCATCAGGATGGTGGGATTTAAGTCTTCCAAGCTGGGAACCCACAGCATTTCACAAATGCATATGGACACCTTATGCTGATGAGTACAAAGCCCAGTTAAAGAATCCGTACTCAGATAAACTTGGATATCACACACAATCGGGGACAGAAGGTCTATGAGTGGATGCAGTGGAGCAGGAGGAAGGGTGAACTCCTGTAGGCTGTGGTTCCCCAGGAGCTGGATGAATTCAAGTCCTGTCATTTCCTTCTCACCCCAGCCACAAATTCCAGCCAGCTGTTGCATGCCAGTACCAGGCCTTGCTATGACCCTGCCGAGGGCTGGTTCAGGGAGTTAAACCAGGTGAAAAGTAACTCAGCAGGAAAAAGCTGAGGTCTTCAAGAAGTTTAGTTCCCTGACGTGGCTCATGAAAATGTCAGTGCTGGCAAGGCGAGAGGGAGCAAGGTGCAGGACCAAGCCACGATAGCTTTGACTTTAGATAGACTTAAATCGATTTGGACACCAGCCCTTAGACAAAGAGCTAAACTAGTCTGTGTAACGTCACAAGCATGAAATAATTGCCTAAACTACTGCTGACATTCCTATTTGCACAGCAAGTCCCTGCTTCAGAAGAGTTCATGAGGACGTATCTTTCTGAGGCAATAGACATTTTTCTTCCATGTAGAAAAAACCCCGTCTTTTTCCACATACCTCTCAAACACAGCTAAGCTGCTTGACCCTTAATTTTTCTGCTGGGTCCCTAACCGGATATAAGAGCTGAACCCCTTGGGCTGTTCAGCAGGGCTTGAACAGCTGATCAGATCTCTGCCAGCTTTTACAAGCTTGTTGAAAGACAAAAAGAGCATTCCAGTTCAGCTCAGTTGGGCTAGCTAAACCACAGCATTCCCAACTGAGTCCAGCAGGTTTTAACTCAGTGCTATTGTTCTTAGGCACATGGTAGGCACAACTCTTACTTGCTCCCTGTTTTGTTGTTTTGTTTTGTTCTAAAGCATTGCCTCGCATGTCTGGTAGGGTTTCATGGGAATTTGTGTTTTAAACACACAGCTCTCAGAACCAACAATTCTTCTACACTTGCCTCTGTAGTCATCCCTTTTCTCTTTAGAGGCAGCATGATCTTATATCACCTTTGACTACACGATCCTTGGCAGCATCTTGGCCTTACTCCAGAGAAGCACACTGTTTTATTTCCTGTTCGTGTAAGCCTGCCTGGAAGTCATAGATAGAGACATAAGCCACTTTGTATTGATGCTTCTTTTACCAGCAAAAAGTTTTTAATGTACTTAACTCAAAGGTCCACCTCCAGACTACAAGTTAACCTCCGTTTTCCTACTTACTCTTTCACAAAGCTTCTGATTTTGTGATACACGAGACCCTGACATTAGTTCAGTTGGCTAGAGCACGTTGCTAATAACCCCAAGGTTTGTGGGCTTGACCCCTGTACGGTCCATTCACTTAAGAGTTGGACTTGATGATCCTTGTGGGTCCTTTACACCGCAGAATATTCTGTGAGATGTGTGAAAACTAGTTGTGTGTATGGTGCACCCAGTAGCCTTCCTACCCAGCGGCTGGATTATCTTGTTTCAAATGCCATCACAATCCTCAGTGCTTTATGTGGTGTTTACTCGTGTGACACAGTCACTTTTGTCATCTTGGCCAAAGGCACAGAAAGCGTGTCCCATGTCCCACTGCAGCCGTAGCACTTTGTACACCTCCTGAACACGACAGACCCGATCCCAGAATTCGAGAATTCAGCCTTGGGGTATGAATTTGTGCAACCTGAAGAGGGCTGCCCCAAGGCCCAGCTGGGCATTGATGCATTCCCAGCACGGAGCCCCCGGCATGGCCTCTGGCTGTGGGTCTGGTCCCAGAGTTATCCCAACCAGTGTACTCCTTCCCTGCCCGTGTGCACCCGTGTTTCCTCCTCCAGGAATGCAGGGCACACACACTGGCACGGCGCAAACTGGCGTGTCCCCACGGGCAGACATGTGGCCAGCAGCCCTGCCCGTGCGGTGCGTTGCAATGTACCCCACAGTGCACAAACAGCCCTTGTGTTCGGGGTAAAAACCTTCCCTCGGAGAAGGCGGGAGGACAGCACGAGTGGAAATACCTGTGCCAGCTTGCAGAGCTGCCTTAAGCCCGTGGCACAGCCTCTCTCATTTCTTAAACACCCTCCGTACATCCACATGCCTTTCCCCTCCTTCCCTCTCTGCCAGTGGTCTGAAAACCAGCCTGGGCTTTAACCAGAAGTTCACGCACAGGAGAGATGGAATGGTTTCCAGCCCTGTCTTCACGCAGTTTGGCTGGGGGGTGTGAAATGAGGCTTCGTTCTCAGGGGAGATATTTCGGTCACAGTCAGGGATGGAGGTGACCTACTTCAGCATCCTTGGGAATTGCTTTTACTCTCCATTTCTTACTCAAGAGCCGTGCCCAGACAGATGTATTACAGCAATATCGCAACTGTCCCAGTAAAACCTGCCAGCCCTGGCTGATCCTGGCATCCCTCCTAATACCCCTGGAACCATTCACCCCTTCTGGCTGGGCTGCTGGCAGAGGAATAGAGAGAGGATCTCAGCAAGCCGCACCAGGCCATCCTTGCCCTTTGGCAAATGCGCAGCATCAGCCCTTGACGCAGGGATGTTTCAGCACATGCAACGCAATTATGTCAATATCAAGACACAGCGGATTTCTCTCCAACATAATTTCATCAAATCAAGAAAAATGTCCTAATTCCTACAGCGGTAAATTGCCTCCCTTCCCCCCCACCCCCACCCCAGATACAGAATTAACCTTCTCTGCTCAAGGAACCCACTCACCGGGTTGCTGATAGCTACTAATTAAAAAGGTTTTTAACTGACTGCAAAACTGGACTGAGCGAAACGATGAGCATCACTGCTGTAGATAGCAATTTTAATTTGGATTTCAGAAGTAGGCAATTACAGCTCATCTATATAAACACATAGATAAATACATACATCTGTACTTCTATGCTTTTGTGTATTACACTGAGCGTGGCCCTCCTGTGTGTGGGTATGGAGAAAAAGACAAAGCTTGTGAATTGAAATTTCAGATGCCAAGTGGAAGAAGAAAAATTTTTAATCCCTTAGAAATGTTCCTTCCACAAACTAGGAAGAAGTCCATTTTCCAGGGTTCCCCAAAGTCTGCCTAAGGGCAATTTCTTCCACCCTGGCTTCTGTTGACAAGATCACAGCTCTGGACCCTGTCAGCTGAGACATCACAGTTGAAAGTAGCTGTAGTTTTGAAGTTCAGAGCCAGAGGTAATAAGACTTTGAAAAGAGGAGCGAGTGTCAACTCTCATTGGATGACTCAGGACATTTCAGTTTTCTCCTGAAGAGCTTTGGATTTCATCAGTTCATGTTTTCACATTCAAAAATCAAGCAAATTCAGAAGCTGAAGTCTGGTCTGGATGGCTGCAAAAAAAAGCTAGAAATGCAACTTGAGTGAACCCTAGAGGTTCATTACACGGAAGGTACCCTCTTCAGTAGCAACTGGAAATAGCCTACTTCTGTTACAGAAGATACACAGTCCTTCTTCTTTGAAGACAGTTTCCAAAACAATTTTTCACGTAAGAAAGAAATGAGAAATTTTGTGAAAAGAGAAGGAACAGCAATTTTCTGGGACCTGGCAGGACTGACTGCAGCGCTGCAGAGGCATAATCTCTCCTGTTTATAAGGAGCCAAAATGTGTCTCCAAAAAGCCTTTCTCCATTCATTCCTACACAGGCAAGGCTCCCACCCCCCTTCCAAGGACTGAGCTTCATTTCCCTAAGACTTTGTTCTGCCTCCTCACAACTGAAGGTCTTCCCCATTTACTTCCCCCTTAAACAAACAAATATATCCAAGAGATATGGGGTTTTTTCCAACATTTGTTTTCTGTCTGGCTATGAATTAATTGATTTAAACTGATAGGCCAGAGGCAGATTTTTGGTTTTCTAAAATCTTACCGTTCAAATCTTAGCTTATGGAAAATGAGCAAGAGAAGTCAACTTTGCCTCAGTCATCAGGGTTTTCAGGGAGGAGGGAGAAACGGAGATGGTTTTCTAAAATCTGGTCTTTATTCATCTCAGAGGCAAATTAGTTTTCATTCACTCTAACAAAGCATTCCATCACTGGTCTCTTTTTAAAAGGATTTCAGCAAGAGATATGAACTGTGCCTTCATTTTCAATCTACAGAAGCGTTGTGGAAGTGTTTCTTTAAAGGAAAGAGGCGTTAAGAAATGTTATTGAAATGTGGGAAAATAAATAACTTTTATCCTTCATGACCAATATCACTAAAGGAGAGGAGACTGTCAGAGGGCTAAATCTGAGACAGAGCTGAAACTCCCCCTGTTGGCATCCGGTGGGCCATGCCTGAAAACCATCTTCCCTCTGTCTTCCCAAATCTCTGGGGACTTATTTCAAATGGACAGGTACAAATCTTCAGTTATCCGCTTCTCAATGCCAGCCAGGAGAGAAATTAACCAGATCCTCTAAAATCTGTGCCATTGCTTCTCACTGCACCTCCTGCCTGGCAAGCCATGGGATCTGAAAGTGGAATGTACCCACATAGCGGTGTGGGCTGGCGAGGAGAAGCTGCAAAGTACGAAGGAAAATTAACCACAGGGTGCCCTTCAGTTTAAAAAAAAAAAAAAAAAATAAAGGAAAGCCTCAAGCCATCCTAATAGTCTGGGGAGGAGGGAGATGACAGGTATCAGGCAGTGCTTTTTCTCACAGCCTGTGAATTTATCCTTGGGCTCGCAAGGTGGTGATGACACTATCAGTTGATTCATCAGACACTAGGAAAAAAAACCCAACAAATAAACAAATTGATCTATGGAGCTGGTCTCCATTCAATGGCCAAAAAAAAACTAGAAAGAGGAAGAATTACAGGTGTTAGTCTGGCTATGGGTAGAAAATGACTGTAAGTCATTGAATCCAAGTAATAAGCCCACTCACTTTGTGTCAGGAAAGTTACATATCCTGGAGGGATTCTTCAGGGACTGAGTTTCAGTCATCCTGCCAACTGCATTTGCTGTCATTTGGAGCAAATTCCTGCAGTCCTTTCTCTTTTTTTCATTTTTTTTTCCTGTCATAATTAACTTCCCAGACCATCTTTACACACATGGATTAGGGTTAGCACAGGCAGTACTGTTTGCCTGCAGACTGAACATATGTTGTGGGTCTTCTTGTTCCTGCCTAGTACCTAATGGTTCTTCTAACTCTCGAAATTCAGGGAAATGCATCTGAAGATGCCAGAGACAAGAACTAACAAGACTGTTAGCACTGCAGAGCCAATACAACTGTGAGAAAACAAATCAGCACCTATTCTGCCGTGTGGACCACCAACACCTACATCTGCTAACCTGCTGAGTGTAAAAAACATTACTTTTGACATTGATGTCAAAACCGCACAGATACTATTCGATGGTTGAGTGTTTCTAGCATTGTTTGCCATACAGAAACGTAGGCAGATTGCTGTTCCAAACACGCTGTGGAAATTACTGTATAGAAGTCCTCTTTATAGAAAATAACATCACCGTGACACGGCTGAGTGAGGGATTTATGTGACTATGAAAAGGGCTGGGCGGCACAGCCTGTGAGATGTGAGATCTGGGAGGAGACATCCCAGCCCTGTCTCACAGACAGCAGGAGGTAGGGAGCACTGCCCTAAGCCATGCCCACTTTATTCTTTCCAAGGCAGGGAGCATTTTGCAGTTAGGGCCAAATTCTGTCCCTCAATGAACTCTGGCTGTGTCCTTTCCTCTACAGAGTCCCATTGACCCAAGTGCAGACCCTCAAGGAGTGGAGTGCTACCCGTGATGACCACAGATGGGCAGGATCTGTATTGACCCTGCAGTTCTGCAGTTCCTGCTGTAGCTGTGCTGCACTAGCAGGAGGTCGCTCTGATCTTTCACTTCTTGTGAAATCATTATCCCAAGAAAAGCTAGCTAGTCATTAAATATTAAACGAAATTAAACTCAGTACATGCAGTAGTTCTGACAATTCGTTTTACTGACAGCAGAATTTTGTTCCTGCTTTTCAGATAAAAAATGTGAAGAGACTACACAAGTGTTTCAGCACGGCACTAAAAAGCAAATATCATTTCTGTCTGTTTGCCCATGACAGGAAGAGTTAACCACAGGCACACTGGCCCACAATGTACCATAACATGAGCAGGAAGCCAAGTTCAAGCATCCTTTATACCAGCACTGCACTCACCAGCACCTCTGTGCCATGTCCCTCTGGCCTCCCCTCTTCTCAGCTCATGTTTGTGAGTCCAGTGGAGCACACAGATGCTACAGGCACCACACAGAGCCCCAAGGAGCTCACTCATCACTCCCCTGCTATGGCATTTCTGAACTGGAGAACACTCTAGACAGACCTTGACCATGATGGAAGTCATATTTAAAACAGTCTTTGTATGATAAGTCATTTGTGGGAGTGCTTGGAGGTCTTACTAAGCCTCTGGAGAGTACAGGGGTGACAAAGAACAGGAAAAGAGCAATCAGATGTAAGCAGGCAATCAGTGTTGGATGTGGGACCACCAGGGGGTGTCTGGGACAAAAGGCCTCTGCAGAGCAGCCCCTGGCAGCTGGATGTCCTGAGTGGGACATCCATCCTGAGTGTCCTGCTGGAGGCCACCATACACAGATGCATTACCAGCAAAAGCATTTGTCAATCACTCAATTTCGATTCGCAGGCGTTAGCACTGTTTGTGCTGATGTGCTGGAAGGTGCCATCCGCTCATCCCACCGCCGGACAGAAACAAACAGAGGGTTCACCCAGAAGAGCAAGGCTGTGGACAACAATTAGAGCAGGCCCTGTTGAGGCTGCTGGTCAGAGTTTCCTTCCTGGGCATCAGCTGCAGCTCGGCCCATTGTCCCAGAACTCACTCAGATGTGAGATGCTCCTGCAGTGCCGTGATGGTGCTTCCCCGAGAGCAGCAGTGAAGAGCCGAGAGCAGCAGCCACAACAGTTTGTTTCTCTGAGCTCGCCAAGGTCTGCTCTGAGCACCAGCACTTCATCCCAAGGAAAGCAACCAAAAGGTCGGAAATGGTTTCACGCCCTTTCATGAGCTGCACACAATAAGCAAAATTTCCTTCCTTGGAGCATCCCTCACATCCCTACCCAGGAGTCCTAAGGCTACCGCCAACCTGGCCTTAAGACCACCTGGGGCATCCACTGGCTTTTCTCAAATATGTGTACAATGAAATACCAACTTTTGCTTTAGGATTGCTTCAAATGCTAATACGTTCATCTTTATTTCTTTAGAACAAACTGCTTGCAGTTTCACAGGTTTTGTTCTTTTCTGAACGTGCTATCTGCAAATGGATTAACTTCACTTTCAGCCTCAAGTGCTTTTGTGGAAGCATTTCAAAGTGAAGGAACTTTGGAAAAATAATTTTCTGGAGTGCTTCAAGAAAACTGAAAATCGCATTAAGTGACTTTGAATTATTGCAATGTATTAAAGGATTTAAATGCTTAAAGCTGGATTTTTTTTAAGGTTTTTCTAACTGTTCGGAGAGAGAAATATATAACATAATACACCTTAATGCTTTCACTAGTTCCTTAGTCTCAAATCAAGTTCTCTAAATAATGACAATCCTATGCTTTATTCATAAAAGGTGAAATTCATTCATTCTGCATAAATCCTTACTCATCAATCAGGGCAACAAGTGGGATATGAAGGGAAGATAAACTGCGTGATTCAAAATAAGCAGACTAGCAAAGTGATTCAGAGCACTTAAAATTAGGCTTCTGTTCTGAATCATCCTTTAGAGAAGTCACTCTTTCTCCAGTAAGTATAAGGGGAGTTTAGGAGGCAAGAGTCCTTTGGCTGAAACAAGCCACTGTGAATTAGTCCCTTCACTCAGACCATCAGTTTCCTCACAGATCCATAATGTTTTTCTTCTGGATCCTTCCCCTACATAGCTTCAGTCTGGGGTTAAGTCAGCCCCATTTAGAGTGAATTCTCATTTTCCCAAATGTTACGATCATCCTTGAAAGATGCAAAACACAATCAAAATGGGAAAAAAAAATTTGCAAACAAAGGGAAAAGAGAGAGGAGCTGAATAAATAATAAAAATATCGGTGCCAAAGGACATTGGTCTTTGTTGTTCCTCGCAGCACAACACTTGGGATCTTTCCCCACTTCTTACTGCAAAAAGCAATGAAGAAAAACCTGGCTGCAAATATTTATTCATATTTGAAATACATTAGTTGGACCAGATTTACAGTCAATGTGTATCCACTTTACTTGATCGTTTCAGCACCCACATTCTGCCGAGCTCTATACTTAAAAGTAAAATTCCCAATTTGCACTGCTTGGTGTGCTACAGAAGCCATTCAATCAGAGAATAGAAATGATTTGACCGCAAATTTGCAACTGTAAATATTTATATCTAAGCATTTGTAAATGACGTGCAGTACAAGAATAATTGCCAAATCAATTCAAAAAGCAAAGCTGAATAAATTAATGTGGCTATGAATTATTCATGAATTTTACCTTTTCTTATAGCAAGTTCATTATTTCTCTGTGTAACCAGTAAGCAGCTAATATGTCTGAGTGCATTTAAAATATCGATTAGTCTTCCGGATACGCTATTCAGAGCTTTTAATCAACAGAGGATTTCAATAAATATTAAACTTGCATTTGGGGAAAACATGAGAAATCTCAGTTCTAGGGATAATGCACACTTATTCCAGAGCACAAGGAAAAAGTATTTGCAATTAATCCAAAATATCAAGAGAATTTTCCATGCTTTTTAGCTCAGATGAGTGTAATAATAAAGTGCTCAAGAATTAATTGGCCAGGAATCTTACAGACGGGAAGGACTGAATTTGAGAGATTTGATTGATCTTGGGAAGATCAGTCCAAAAGACAAACCCTAAGAATATTCCAGCTAGTTACACACTGTGGAGAGAAGCCATAATTTTCTCCAAAGGTCAGAGAAATCTCACATTTCTTTTGTAAGGAAGAAAAGCCACAAGACACACCTCTCATACCTTGGCAAGCCTGGGAAAACCCTGCGAATGGCTCGGAGGCAGGAAATGAGAGCAGCTCCTGGGAGGGTTTGCAGTTCCATTGTGAGATGGGGCTCCAGGACAGAGCAGGGACGTGGGCTCGGCTCCCTCACCCCCACAGCTGGGCATGGGGGTCACCCCAGAGCCCCCCACTCGGCACAGCCTTTCCGACACCCACGTGCCACAGGCCGGGCACAACATCAGTGCCGGAGCTGCCTGTGAACCCAACACATCTCAAGAAGTGCCCACACCTGCCTCTGACCTTCCCCTGGGGGACCGAGCGTTGCGTTCTGTTTCTGACTTCGGGTGGTGGTTTAGAACAGAAGTGCTGTAGGTCCGTGTGACTTGTGCACTAGTGGTTGGGAAAACAAGAGCAACAGTCTCTCTGAGAGTCATCTTCCTGGTTACTAAGGTATGAACAACGGGAACAAGATTTGGAGTGACGGGGGTTTGCCAGCCAAGGCAGTCAGAAATGCTTTTAGAGCTTTGCAGAGGCTGAGGCCGTTGAGACAGATTTTATATTAGATTGTTTTATGCCAATTATTTCCGCTTGTTTTCTCATGGTTTGTTTCGCCGTGTATGTGCTTGTATGGGAGAGAGCAGGGGAAAAAAAAGTATTGCCAGGCATGTTTAGCTACAGCTGCAGAGAAAGTCCAGTCTCAGATCTTATCTTCAGAGGGAGACACCACTCTGCAGTTAATCCTTGCAGCAACTTCAAAAAGCAGATTGTTGGTGACAGATTCTGGTTTATGAGACCACATAGTCCAACCTTACAGGTTACTTTACAGTATGAGGAGGTGTGTACATCTGCTCTGCTTAGAAGCTTCAAGTACAGAGATATTTCCAGATAAGACTGACTTATCTCTGCAAGCAAAGCTGTGAGCAGAGGCTGCAGCACAGAGGGTGTCTGCAGACAGACAAGATGTAGTAGCTACTAGATTTTGAGTGCTCTATTCAACTAACCCACTTCTCCAGGCTTGGCTTCATTTTGGTGATGCCCTCAGAGTAGCAAGGGAAACATTTTTCAGTGTGCAGAAATCTACAAGGAGCTGGAAGACATAGATCATTGCTGTAAGCACCAGAAATGAAGAAGTCATAGAAATTAAAGGTCATGAGGGATTTCAAGGCTGTAATCTAGCCCAGCCCTCCTTTCATGAGTCAGGACTGAATATTAATAGGTTATGACTAGAAGAAGTTTGTGAAACTCCTGAAGGAAGAGGTTAGAGCTGAGAAGCATCCCAGACTGCCCGGTTAAACTCACTCCACTCTTTCATCATACAGCCTGTTCTGCCCCTACTGAAATCCTTAAATTTCCAAAGCGTTATAGCAAGCTTTGAGAAGCTAAAATGACTAGCTAAACTGTTGGCAAATTTGTGCAATACACAGTACACAGGGAAGCAGCTTTTTCTGTTTCAGTGTGTACCAGCTAAAGACTTATGTACAGACAAGGAAAGTCCTGGGAAACAAAGGAAGTCGTCTGTATTCCTTGTGCTTAAAGGAAAAAAGAAAATCAGAGGCTGTGTGCAAGACCATTCGTAGCTGGTTCACACTGAATAAAGCGCAGAATTCAGATGAATTCAACACGCAAATCATGTATTCATCAATCTGTATCAGTCAAGTCAGCCAGATAGACGCAGCCACAAAAAATTACCTTAGCCTGGGTGGGTTTCCTTAGACTCCTCCAGAATACAAGAGTCCTAAGAAGACTCCCTGGATGTCCTCTGCAGCACCTTGTCCCTCTGCACTGGACTCACACAGATTCACTCTCACAGATCAAGTTCAAGGAGACGAAGCACTCCATGCTGTTCCTGGGCTTTATGAGTTCTTACACTGGACCTGTATCCAATAATTCAAAACAAATTTGGAGATATCTTTAAGCTGACTGCCATAAGCCAACCTCTCTAGCTGAATGCTTCACTCTACTCAGAGGGAGCTGTAATGAATAGGTTAGCTTTGTAAAAGTAAATGGAGCAGCTATGCAAAGGATAAATGGCCATCAGACCTAAATGAGGCATTCATCACAGAATTACTGGTAAAGAACTTCTAAGACTACCAAATTATTTAAAACTCTGCTTCAGTCCAGGGTGACATTTCCATTTTGTGCAGTACCATGTTGATGACTAAAACACAGTGTTGTTCCACTCTCAACTCTAAACCTTCCTCTGCTATACTGCTGCTTAGCTGACACTGTCCACTTGGCATTTGTACTCCCCTTCCTAAATATCACAGTTGGTACATTGAACATGCTTTTGTTTATTCACCTCTTCATCTCTGTGACAAATTCTCTATTCATCTCTCTGTCTGACCAAGTTCATTTTGAACCCTGATCATGTCCTCCAGAAGGTCTTACAATGCCATCAACTGAAGTGTCAAATTTTAAAAGCATATCTTCCATCAGTCAAATTGTTTGTAAGAGAAAGGTGGTTTTGCATGTTTTTTGTACATCAGAAGTAGCGTAAGTTGCATTAGATTCCTTCTAGCTTGTCAGCATTGACTGTCTTTGAGATTAACTTGTAGTCATTTGTGAAACTGGCTGACAGTGAGTACCATTTGGCACTCCCAGGAGTGAACTAAAAAACCATGCTCATATGGAGTGCAGACCAGTTATATTTTTCATAGAGTCTGGAGACCATTCGGGGCAGGAATGTGAGGAATATCCTGACTGAACTTGATTGGTGAATTTGTTTGAATTTGCAAATCCCCATTTTTTAAAAAAATGGACCACGTCGTGTCATCACTGGCTCAGGGAGAAGCTCACCCATGGCAAGAGTGGGGAACGGCCAGAGCCAAATGTTTTGCAAGTTCACTCGAGGAGGAAACAGAGAAAACATTCAGTTGTACACTCCAAAATTTAAAAGCCCTGTGCAGTCACAGGAACAAGACTTTCAATCACTGTTAATGTATGTTAACGACAAAGCACAAATGTGGCATCAGGGCAGACCCTTCACTGGGTTCTTCCAGTGGAGAACGTTTTATCCAGGTGCTTCTGCCAAGGGGAACAATCACAGTGCAGGCATCTCCCTCCACATCTTCAGCGTAAGAAGCAAGGGGCGGGCAAGAGCTCCAGATAAGCATTTGGAAAGCATGAATGTTTCTTAAAGCTTTTTAAAGTTTCGCCTTTTTTCAAGGGTGACATACGGCACAGCAAAGCTCTGGAGTACTTCCTCATTTTGTTCAGGCTGAGCTTGGCAATACAGGATTTCTGGAAACCTGCAGTTCCTGATGAATACCAGGAAGATTTTTTAAATTTTCCTATCAGATGTGTATTAATTTGGTTCAGTCCAAGGTTGGGGTAAAGTTTCTAGATACAAGAGGAACAGCTGCATCACTCATGCACTGCCTTTCCCTCTGGAACGTCCAACACTTTGGGCTAACCCAGGGTCTTTCTGGTCCCACTGGCACAATGGTCCATCTCCTCCCTTGTGTGGGGTGGACAATCAAAGTTTTCTCACTGCACAGCTGTCAAAATTGAGAATATTTCTCACTTTTTTTTTTCCCAAGGTGTTTCTTCTGCATACCCTGCTGTGCCTCCTGCCTGCCTCGTTCTTTCCCTTTGCAACACGTACAGGATGTGGTCCCAGCTTTTTCCTTTATGTTTGTTGCTTTTTGCCCAAAAATTTCCCGGTTGCACACCCACAGAAAAGACAGAATGATAAACAAGCCCTGAGTATCTTACCAAGAGCAAATAACTGCCAGAGAGAGATCTATTGAAGCAAGTGTTCCTCTGATTTATCACCCCACTCCCTCATTCCTATTGCTTACTCCTACTACCAAGGCTATATGGAGCCAGTAATCCCTGCAAAGAAAGAGCTTGACCTTTATGTTTCCCAATAAAGGATGTAGCGAGCTTTGGTGCAATATCACCAGATTCCCTTCAAGTAGATTATATTATCCCTACAGACACAACGCAAGAATCCAAACCACAAAGAAAGAGTTTGCTGCTGTAGGTAGATTGCTACTTAATAATGGGAAAGTGCACATCGATAACTAAGCCAAAGCTGAGACTATTTGATTAACCATTGATTTTTAGAATTACCAGAAAGCAGTTTCAGAATCACTAAGAATCACAACACTGATTTGAGAAGGAATCAGAACAAGTGGCTCTCTATCACCATGGATACAACTAGTGTGGACTCAGGATTCAACCAAAAACCTTGGAACTTCATAATTAATACTGTTGGACAGCATAGCTTATTTATTATTAATAATATTTTAATATGCTCTACTTATAAATAAAACTATAATCAATGTACAAGGCAAATCTTGATCTGTTTTCATAGGAATACAAGAATCATGAAAACATTCATCATTAGTTACTTCATTTTTTTGCTTATGTACTGCCTGTGACATCAGCAAAATGCAACACAAGGAGGAAAACTCAGAGTGATGTTTCAAATTCAAGATAATCATGTGATCTTTCAAACATTTTGAGAGCAACTATTGCTTTCTTGTATTCCCATCAAGCCTGAATGTCAACCAAGTCACCACTATGATTCAACACAAACACTAATTATTGCCTTTGTTATGATCTGGATTATAGAAGACATTATAGGCATTCTACTCCTGGAGAGTCTGGTAGACTTTAGGTCTTTGAATGCCTTTAATAATGTGGATCCCTGACTTCAGTTACTGTCAATGATGAATCAAAACCAGTGGAATGCTGACGGGTATTTGGTCTTGTTCCAGCCCCAGCACTCCACATGACTTTATTATCATTTTTCCTTCACTAACACCTTTGGAGCCTTGTGGAATATCTCGGCTGCAAAAGCCAATGCAGCTAGAGACAGACAGTACTAATTGCAGAGAGCAGGCACAGCCGAAGGAGGGGGCAGGAATGATTTTCACTGGTGCCTTCATCTAAAATTTCTTTAAAATAGGCACAAAACACCCAGCAGCTGTATCAGACTCAACTAAACATGCATTCGGCCCAGCACTCTGGCTTGGACAGTGACCACACGCCTGGAGAAAGGTGTAAGGGCAAGGTAAAGACAGCACGGCTTTACTCCAACACACTTGCCCAGTTTCCAGCAATTTCTGGAACCAAAAGCAGTTTTTCTGAAAGTTCTTGACAAGATCTTCTTCCGTGATGTCTCTGCTTTCTGAGCACTGAATTAACATTGCGCCCTGTGACAGGGAATGTCACCCTTCATTCTGATGTGGAATGCAACTCCTTACCAAAAGAGTGTATTTAAATGATGCCTCTGCTTTCCTCATGTTGATGGCACCCTCAACTCCCGCATTATTTTTCATGACCTGATGTAAATAGGAACATTTAGTGATTACACATCACAAACAAAGATACATCATAGACTCACAGAATGGGCTGGTATGGAAGGGACCTTTAAAGATCATCCAGTCCAACCCCTTTCCTGTCCTCTCTCAGGTGCCTTTCAATTTAGGCAACAGGATTCAAGGGCTGAGTCCATCTGCCCAGCTGTGTTCAGACAATTATAAGCAATTCTAGTCCAGAAGCCACGGTAGCTACCTTTGTTCAGCATACTGTTACAGATAAAAAGCTGTTTTCTGCTTCCTTTTCTCCCAGTAAAATTTCACCTGGAACACAAAAAATAACCTTCTGGGTAACAGGAATTGGTACGTTGCCACAAAACGTTTCCATTTCAGCAAACCAATATTTCTGGCAAAAAATCCAAACTCAAACCTATTTAGCGATGATTTTTAAAGTTGCTCTAATGAAATACTCAACTAGGCCTTGCTCATGGTTCAATATGTGTGCTGATCTCTTCCTGATGGCATTTGGCTTAGTCTTGTATCCCTGAAAAATAAACAGAAGGACTTGCCAGGGGCTTCGGTGAGAACAGATTGAGGCTGTAAAGAAATCAAGACAATTTCCTCCTGGAAACCGGTAGCTTTCTGTTAATAGTGGAATCCAGAGGAAGAGAAGGCAGCTTGACCTGTGGAAACATTTCGTTATCTCCAAACATCCAGTCTTTTGAAAAGCAGGACGTGCAATTAAAATGCAGAGATTGGGGGGGGGAAAAAAAAAAAAGAAAATAAATCTCTGAGTGTGTAGTCTTTGAAGAAGCTTCTGTGGGCCAGGAGAGGAAGGCAGGGGCGCGGCGGTGGGCACTGAGCCACTGAAGTCCTCTCAGAGGTGGGGAAGAGAGAACTGAGCTTCACTCTCTGCCTCGCGTCCATCAGGATCAGTGTCCCAACACCACCTTACACACTGAGTGACGTGCATTTCCTAGGGAGAGTCTGATGAGGAAATGAGGAAATAAAGGGTATTTCCTGAAGTCCTCTGCATCTATTTTCAATGAAACAAGCAAGCAAGAAACCTGCAGTTGCTGAATGCTGGATGCGTCAAATGCAGGACTGATGGTGATGGCGCAGCTTTTGGCAACTCTTTTTTAGCTTCATTTTAGACTAAAAATACATTATGGCATTTCCTAAAAGGTTTCACCAATGCTTCTAGTGCACTAGGAAGCGAGTAATTCTCTTTATCCTGACACAAAAAAGTCTCAGTTCCTCATTAACCTTTTTACAGGATGTGATCCCCTGTAGTTCTGCAGAAGAGACACTGCCTAGCTGGGGTGTTCTTATTTCCTGTTATTTCATAGCTCTACGGGGAAATAACTGGTGGTTTCGAAGAAAAAGAAAGGAAGTAAAAATGGCAAGGGAACAACTGAAGCATCACTGTTATTTTTCTACACTAGGTCATCTCTAGATTGCTGTGCCATTGCCTCATATTTAAAGAAACCTAAGGGGAAATCAAACAATTCACACGTAGTCCTGTATTAGATTGTATCTGAATCAGATGGTATTTAAAGTTCATTATAGATCAAATGATCACACATGCACAGGCACCCATATCATCTTTGCAGCAACGCTGCTCCCTGTGATGGGGACCACGAGCTCATGAACGCAGTCAGAGCAGGGGAACAGCAAGGTGACCTCACTACGGCATCACAGAGCTCCAGATGGTGCCAGCTGATCTCACCACAGGGCACACCTGCTAACCCTGAGCAGCCCCGTTCTCCTCACAGATCCTCACCTTGCTCCCCATCTCAACACTTCAGGCGACCATGAAAAGAGTTCAGGCCTGTCAAGTCCACCCATTCAGCCTGGGAACGGCACATAAAACGGGTACGTTCTGTCTTTCACCTACTTCTTGTCTCATCCTCAGCCTTCTTATCTCTTCCTCAAAGCGCCTTCACCACCTATTGAGATCCCCTTACTCAGCTACAGTGGGGTCTCAGCTCATCCTCAGGACCTCTCTTGTCCTCCCAGGAACACTTTATTATCAGCCTACCACATCTCTGATTCCCAGGGACATCACCATGCCCAGGACCTGGGGCAGAGGTAGCCTCTCCATGTCAACCACGACCTCATCCTCAGCTATCCACGCACCTTCAGCAGCTCGCAGTCACTTGGCTTCTTCCCTCCGGTACCCAAAGTAGTTTCATAAGCCAGTTTGGGAATCTTTTGTAGAAGGATATAACTCATGATTTACACATGAACAACAATTGTGCCGTGTGTTGTTCCCCAAGCCAATTAGTGGCTGTGAACAGCTGTATGAAGTGAGGAAGGTGACAGAGGCCAGGCGGCTCGTCCCTTGTCTGAGCTACACATCTGGACAATTAGCCAGAGTTTGCCCCGTGTCTTTAATCTGCACACAAAGGTGTTTCACCTCATAACTCAAAGTAAATAGGCCAAATACATTTAAGCACCGCAAACAAACAACCTTACCACTAATGTGATTTTTTCACGTTTTCTTCACGCACTCATCGAATATTTATAAAATGCATTCCAGTGACAAAAAAACCCGACGAGCATCCAAAACGAGAGCGCACATGCAATTTCCAAAAAGTGCTTCACCCCTTCCTCACAGCCTTTAGGAATGCATGTGCAGGGAGGATGCTGATGGGCACCCAGCAGAGCTGGCCCTTGCTGTGTAGCTCTCACCCAGGGCAGGCGGATGGGACACGCAGCAACCTGAGCAAGGGGCTGGTGGAGAAATCACAGGAGAATCCATCCCAAACATTTCAAGCTATTCTTTATGGCTGTGATTCGTTATTCTTGTCCAGCTCCACTATTCTCATCTTTTATGGCAGGACTTTGCCTTATATTGTAAACACCTTTTTACCGTCCACAGGCAAAGGTGGAAGTGGATAAACGTTTGAATTCCCCTCTAGCCAATGGGCAGCTCCTGCCTAGAAAGTGATAAATGAAATGATAAAGCTTAATCAGTCTTATTGTATGTTATGAGAAGAGTCATATATCAAGCTGGGTTCTGACATTACCAGTCTGGTGATTTACTTGATTTTATATCTTTCTCGATCATAAAAGGAATAACCAAGAACTTAAATCTTACCACGGTCTTCACATTATTGACATTCCATGGCATTGTACAATTTTTGTGTAAATAAACACATGAAACCTTAGTAAAAGACCACAGATGTTGTCTTGTAAAATCACACAGAGCATGTGGAGTCAAATTCCAGAAACAAGAGTGAGAATATTTTTCAAATGGGAATTCTTGAGGGTTTTTTTTTTCTGACTGAGCACACAGACATAAAACTGAATATTTTTTGGTACATTTTGAATACCACTTATAATGTATTTTTAAAAAAAAATGTGAGCAACCAAACCCCTCATCCTTTGCATATACTTTTAATGAAAGTAGTACATCATCTGGGTTCTTCTCTAATGGTGTTTTTGAAAAATGGAAATAATTCCTGCTAATGGGCATAACTGAAAATTAACTGTTCAAGCTCAAATGTTTACTAAGTGTGCCAAGAACAGGCTGTAAAGTGGGTAAAAAAAGAGAACTAATTAGTTTATTTGTCTCCTAAAACTAAACTAACAAGCAAAAGCCTTTAAAGAACACCGGCCAGAAATACTGATATCAAAGGGAAAGACTGCTCATAATCCTGGATTCTTTTGCAATGATTTATTCCATATTTTATTGCACAATTTATAAAGAGAATTGCAGCAATTGGAGCCCTTACACTACTACAAGAGATTAAAAGATTTTCTTATCAGACAATTCAGAATTGTGATGATTCACACCTTCATTAGTTCTTGAAACACTCCGGCTTCCTCCACGAGGTACAGCAAAGGTTTTGCATGACTACATCCCTTAAACTAAACAGTGCTCTTGCCATTTTCCCACGGTGCTCGGAACAAGCTAGGGGTGAAAGAGTAACCCTTTTAAGCCAGTTAAACAACCGTCATTATTTTAAAATAAATGAAGAGGAGCCCGGTTATTTACGACTATGTGCTCATGTTTTATGCATGCCTTACCTTGGAGACATTCGATAGCCCCCACCTCGGAACACTTTGTTAGCTGTGGTCTTCAATAATTGTTTGGTAAGAGGGTCACATTGGCCTGTTTGCCCCGAAAAGGTGGAGATTTGGAGACGCGGTACAGTAACAGAACAAATGGAAAGACACTGGGAAATTGTTTTTGCTGACAGGGTTTGCATGCGAGCATAAAACCTGGGTCAGGGAGAGTCTCTTCTCTTAAAAGTACGTGCCAGTACTTCTCACTGCCAGGTTAGATTAAGGAATACGCCCAGCCTTGCAGTGCAGGGTGGAAAACCAGGACGAGAATGGGCTACTTGCAAGGGATTAGTGAAAATCATCAAAGAGGAGCCATTGCACTTATAGAGAGAGTTTTGTGTGATGGCCCAACCAAACATTTGCACAGATCAGAATGCCCTTCAGGTCTGCAAAACAGATGGAGAGTCAGACCCAGAGAAAAGGCAAGCACCTGAAACCAAGGAAGCAGGTCCAGGGAAGACTTTTCTGGTTTGCATGGATTTTTCTGGTTGTATGAGAGACCTGAGCAGCTGCCCTTGAGAACCAGCTCTATCCAGATGTCTTGT
Source organism: Grallaria varia (assembly GCA_013396735.1). Lineage (NCBI taxonomy): Eukaryota > Metazoa > Chordata > Aves > Passeriformes > Formicariidae > Grallaria > Grallaria varia. The sequence goes on along the minus strand of VWZG01011228.1, from coordinate 66,376 downwards.
TCTGCACAATTGTTCCACAGAATCCTCATACGAAATTAGGTTTTGCTTCTGTAACAGGTAGATATCTCCACAGATGTGTCTTTTACCAAGAACATCAGTCCTGCCTTGGTAAAATCAGGGAAGAGTACCCATGAAGGCTTCTAAAGGATGATGAGGCACGGGGTAACAAGTCCTGACTTAAGGACTGTGTGTTTTAACCCTGCATTTCACCCATTATTAACTTCAAATTATGACCCCAAAGAAGCTGAGGAAGGAACAACTGTTTCCTTTTGTAATATCTCCCATTAAGCAGGACTGAGTCGAATTTCATTTGATAGTGGCAGCCACACAGAAGATGCCAAGGCTGATGCCCAGACACAGAGATGGCATGTTTTCTTCTGCATACAGTCTAGCAGCAGGAAAGGTGCTATGCCCTACAACACAAGCTTCATTCAAGAGGTTGCAGTTGTCTTTTGAACACAAAATGTGCCAAACTCCACGTGAATCAGCATCCACAGGTACTTCTTCTACTGTAATCTCATTGAGTTGTGTAGCTTAGGGAGGCTTGGAGTCCAGCAGACCAAAACCACGCCTCTGTATCACCTTCTGTCCTGAAAAGCCCTAAAAGGGCCCTCCAGTGACTTTCCAATCTCCATTTAAAGGTTCTTTTTAACTGAGAGTTTCATGGGTGAGATATTTAACAGAATGTGACGCCCATAGCCCGTTTGGATTTGTAGACAGTGTATTGTGCTTGAGTCTCTCATCCATTCATGCACTTGTATTACCTCATAAAGGTATTTTTAAGAAATAAAACATGAATAGGGAGATTTTTTTTTTTCTTTCACCTCAGCGATTAGCTGGAGATTAGAATTCAATTGAACAGTTTAGTTAAATATGGGTTTCTGTGTGTTGATACGGCTCCCCATTGTCACAGCAGGTATGAGATGTTTGGCAGTTTCCCAGCTTGGCTCTCCAGTGGGGGTTTGCAGGAATGCAAAAAAGCAGTGTCCCACCCCTCAGCAAAATAAAATGAAATGTTTCTCAGAAAACGCTTACTGAAATCTTGCCAGTATTAAGAGAGAAAAATTTACATGAAACTATTAGTGTTTGTTCCAAAGCTTTAAAATTTTTTGACAGAAATGTCTGGTTTCGCTGGATTATTTATATATAGTTGGGGTTTGTTCCCCCTTCAAGCTAGCTCTGAGGAAATAATATTAGAAGAAGAAATAATTAGGGAAGCCAACAGTCAGCTGCTCTCTCTGAAGAACATTGGGCAGATGACAAACCCACTACAACATTTGACACACTATTTATGGGCAGGAAATTTTAATAGAGAAATGACCCTCTGCAAATCATGCTGAAGTTGTCTGAAAGTTTTTCCTGCTAAAACTGAAGGACCGTAATGACAGACAGCTAAAAACGAAGCAACTTCTGTGCTTTCTCCTTGCCATGATGGCAACTCCTAGTTTTTCTAGTGCGAGATATCTCTTTTTCTGTGCCGTGACAACACTCATAAATGGTACTTCAAACGAGACAGACATCTGAAATCATTTTTTCCAGGTTAGCTTATCATTACCAATAAAAAGCTTCCGATTTGCACAAAATGTGTAACTTGGGAGCTTTTTTTTTCCCACCACTGGTGTAACTCTTTTGCTCCTTTAACTCTCAAAAGCACAAAAAATGCTCTCAGAAATATTCCCAGCTGCTCGGGTCATGCTCAGCTGTGCTGATACCAGAGCACGGCAAACACATTTAGCACGTTAAGCCTTGATTGCACGGCAAAATTGGAGAGTCAAACAAACTCTAACGCCTCCTTCATCAGGAAACTGTAAGTCCTGAAGCGTGACAGCAGCAGTGCTTGCTGAAACACAAAGTGGGGACAAAACCACCCAAAGCAGTTGCCTCTGTCCCCTGTGAAGCCACTAGCACGGGGTGCAGGCGTGGTGAATGCTCGGGCACCCACCTCGGCAGAGCACGCACACCAAGGGACGTCACCACAGCATCTCCTCGTGTCCTCCGCGACCTCTGCTTTGCCCCTGGAAGTCTGACCTCGTGCTCACACGAGCAGAAAAGGCACCTCCATTTCCACAATGCCAGGTCAAACCCGAAAGGCGTGTGATGAAGGAAATGCGTTTGCACCTACGGAGAGCTTCCAAAAGATACGGATCACACGCCGGTATAGTGTTACAAACGCTGCACCAAGAGGTCCTTTCTGCCAACATCTAAGCAACGCCAAGGAAGCACGACGGTGCAGGTTCAGCTCCGTGTCCTGCCAGAAACCTGACTTCACACACTTGTCTCCTCCGTGACCCGACTAACCTAGCAAGTGACAGCCTTGTTATAAATATCCAAGAATCATGAGGTGGTCACTTTCCCACTGTCACAGATAATTAACTTCTAGGAATAACTATGGGAACTATTTAGTTTTGCCATCCCAAACATGGCCCTGCAGTGAATGTGTGTATCTGCCCTGCCCGAGGTGGCTGAGAAAAAAACATCTCTCTGCTAAACACCAGGGCAGTGGGGATGTGCTGCGAATCCGAGGCTCTGTAATTAGCTAGAAGCAGCACAAAGATTTACACCCCAATCTTCAATCACTTGTACATGGTGGCACTTGTGGATAGAGGAGACATAACAGAGTCCATCTGTGTAAAACCTTTGAAAAGTGCATGCTTATTTCAAAAAAAAAAAAAAAAAATCTAGGCATAACCTCATAATTAAGAACAGCTAAATTGCCTGCTCTTTAGTCCACAGCACACGGAGAAATTTATTTCATTTAATAAACTGCTCATAATGATCACTGTTTGTTTGCTTCCTAGATCTCAAAGTAATCATGTGCTGCAAGTGCAAGATGCTGGTGAGGAGGTTTGTCTCCCAAACTTAAATGACAAAAAAAAAGCCTCTTCAGTTCCCCAGTCTGAGGGTGGTTTTTCCTCACAGCCCTTTACCACCGACCTGCGAGCCTCCTGCCAGCTCCTGGTCCAAAAGAGCAACCTTGACTGAAGGAGTGGAGGGCTGCCAAGAACATGAAAGCAACACCTCTATCTCGGGGACACCAAAAAGCTGTAAAGTGGCTGCATACAGAGCAGCGATTGTTCTGTAAGAATTGTCTGCCATACCTGCATCCTGTTCCTGTTCCAGGAGTTCACAATGGATCAATGTACCCAAAGTGTTTCTACCCAGATCAACCTGGGGAAACACAGTTTAAAAGACCTTTTCTTTCCTTCAGCTGGTATCCTTCCTCCTCCAAAAAAAAAAAAAAAAAAACCAACAAAAAAACAAAAAACAGCCCCATAAAGAATTTGTTCTCCCCTCAGAAAAAGATTACCAAAAAAAAGGAATGATCTCTTTCTCCTTCTGCTGGAGCTCAGAGAGGATGTCACAGGTAGAAGTGGCAGCAGGGAGGCCACGTAATTCATGGTTTCCCTTTTGCAGTAGCTTTTGGAGCTCCATGGTGACTTTCCAGACAGCTTTGCCGGGACTGCCAGCTGGAATGCCAAGGTGGAGAAGCCATGCTTTGCATGGAATGCCAAGGTGGAGAAGCCATGCTTTGCATGGAATGCCAAGGTGGAGAAGCCATGCTTTGCATGGAATGCCAAGGTGGAGAAGCCATGCTTTGCATGGAACGGCAAGGTGGAGAAGCCATGCTTTGCATGGAATGCCAAGGTGGAGAAGCCATGCTTTGCATGGAATGGCAAGGTGGAGAAGCCATGCTTTGCATGGAACGGCAAGGTGGAGAAGCCACGCTTTGCATGGAATGGCAAGGTGGAGAAGCCATGCTTTGCATGGAACGGCAAGGTGGAGAAGCCATGCTTTGCATGGAGACATACGTGTGCTCCCATACATACGCAAAGCCCCTGATCTCACCACAGGAAAGGTTTTGACCAAACAGCGGGGTAAGTAAGGGGTGGAAATCACCTTCATGCAAAAAACCCTTGTGAAGATCAGCCCCTTCGGTTTCCCCAGGGTAGCAAGGTGATCCCACCCACAGCTGGGGCAAATGCTGTTGCTTTCATGGCACTATCTGGTGGCAAAAACGATTTTAAATTCATAGACAGAAAAAAATGACAGAGCTGAGAGGCTGAAGTTAAGAGTGAGCCAAGAGGAGGAAGTGCTGCACATTGTATCCTAGAAACAGCTTTCAGCTCCTTGGTCCTTTTTTAGTTATTCATTGTAGAAAGAAGGTTGGAAGAACTGGTGCAGATAACGTAGATATCAGCTGAATTTTTGCCAAGTGGTTGTTAATCCCTAAAATTTCAATCTTATTTTCATTAAAATTTTACAGCAGAGACATGCCCTGGACTACAGAAACATAAGTGACTTTGAGCTTTGGGAATGTGTTTATGTGTACATGGGTGGAAGAAACAAAAGCTGGATGGAACAGCCTGAAACATTCCCTTACCTACAGTCACAATAAATAAGGCCACACAAATGATGAAATTATATTATGTGGGTTTTATCTGTAGTTTACAGCAAGAAAACACATATGCGAAAGACTGAGCACTTAAAGGTCTCAGGAAACATCTTCAACCAGATGAAGATGATTTTCTCCAAATTAAAAAACGGATTTTTTTTCCTTATGGAAGATAATCTAGTCGTGATTTAATGGTCCTATGAGAAAGAGTACTTAGTCTTGGAGAGTTAAACAAAGCTGAGTGTGAATACAGAAGATTAAAAAGCAATCGTGGAATGATATGCAGATGCTGGTTAAGAGGTAGACATGCATGAAAAAAAATATGCAGCCCCTCCTTATAAATCTGCCTACCAAAACATGTATCAAGGTCAAAATGGAGCAAAAGTCCTGCATATCCTTAGTGAAATCTAAAGTGACAAGGAATTCACCTGTTTTCAGATTTCTCCCCTTTTGGAACCAAGTCAAGATTGCTTGGGAGAGAGGAGTTAGCATGTTTGGCACCCTTATATCATATCCAGTGGGGAGACAGTGATTAAAAACGCATCGTTGTCTTTGAATTTAGCTTTATCCAAGGCTGAACCTTCAAAGACAGATTCTAGCATGTAGGAGGGGAGGAAAATCTAATTGGGGAAAAGGAGAAGAACGTAGCTTGCAAATTCAGAATTATTCCATCAAAGATAACTAGATCATCTTTTTCACAGCAGGAATTAGAAGTGACAGATGGTCTTGCTGCTGAACCAAAGGTGTAGAAGTCCTGAGATTCAATCTGTATTTCTGGCTCTGAAATAGATTTTCTATGCAAGATAGCATTCAAAAAAAAAAAAAAAAAAATCCCAAAAAAACACATTTCAGTAATGGCCAGCTTCTGCAGGCTTCATTTGAAACACCTAAGAACTGATTTTTGGAAAAGCAGTCTGTGAGTCCCAGTTTACCTTCAGCGGGAGGGACAAACATAAACACATTGTGAAAAGACAGTTTCTTTCTCTCAGACTGGATAACAAAAGCTGAAAATTTAAAAAAATTAAATGTAAAAGTGCTGCCAAATCTTGCAAACTCTCACCAACAGTTGTGCTGAGTGGTGGGTTTTCCATCTGTGAAACAGAAGCATTCTCCCATTTATCCCCTTTCAATATTCCTGTGTGTCCACAGGGCAATATGACCTCAGACAGAGAAACAGAACTGAGGTAAAACTGATAACAATAACTATAGGGAAGACACCTTTTGTATTTTCAATTACATAAGCCTGCCTTCAATTAAATCTCACGAATTTTCCTCACATGAACTGAAATTGCCTATTACGGTGCCGAATTGCATTAAGCATTGAATTTCAATTTTATTTCTCCATGCAGATATATTTTTAGTCATACATTTCACTCGTTTCTGAAAATGGTAAAGCGACTTCACTTTTCCTCTAACATTAGAATAAATACCACCATAAAACTAAAACTCTCCAGCAACTCCGTGCTTTTGACCAGAAATCAAAAGTTCTGCAAAGACGTGGGTGAAACGAGTGCTGGTATTTACAGCCCTTGTGAAAAAAATCTGCTCAGGTTCTTCTGGATGAGACTCTGAGGTCCCAAAATACCCACAGACACACTCAGAGCTGATGGGGCTGAGCAGGATGTCCCTGCTCCTGTCACCACCCAGCCAGCTGAGGATGCTACAGCACTAAGCAGAGGAAGCTAAAAGTGCTTCCTGATGCACTCTGGTTGCTCCCATCCCTGTGCTTCAAGGAGGAGAAGGAGAACTGCAGGAGACACGTAGAAGGAGCTCAGAAGGCGATTAGGAAGTGACAGGCTGAGAGGGAGCAGCCCCAAAGCCCAGAATGGACAAAGGGAAAGGTTCAATGAGGATGGAAAGGTTGTACAGGGGAGGCAGCAACAGGCACAAGAGAAGGCGCCAAATGGGCCAACGGAGGTAAGGTGGTACTAGGAAGAAAGTAAAAAACTAGACTGAAGTCAGGGCTTCTCCATCATCATCATCTTCATCATCATCATCATCATCGTCATCATCATCATCATCATCATCATCATCATCATCATCATCATCATCATCATCAGACTGTGAAGCACGAAAACCCCCATGGGCTTCTCCACTGAGTTCCCCAATAACCCCACGGCTGCTCAGCCCTTTACTCTGATTGGTACAGAGCTCTACTTTGCATCTAAATTCTAAAGCTGTTAGTGGAACACGAAGGCACAAATTGAGTTCCAGATGACGGATTGTGTTTTATCAGTTTTGCTGCATTTTAAAACTGAAAAACTGAGCTTTTTTTTTTTTTTTTTTTTGGAAAAAGACACGGTTGTGAAATCAAGCGCTGTAAGAATTTAGTCTGCGCTAGGATTAAAGGTTTTTGTGCAGATTTAATCTGACATCTCAGATGTGCATTTTGACACTGCCTTCATTCTTTAGGTATCTGAAAGTTACATGAGCTCACACATGTCAAAAAATATTTTTTTTTGAACTTCATACTTTTTGCTCCATTTTCTAGTGTGAAGATTTTGCACAAATGACATATAACATCCCTAGGACATATTTGGTAAAAATGAGCTTTTGCTGCTGGACCCCTTCTTTGCAACCTTCAAAAAATTTCCAAGCACGGTCATATTTTTGCTGAATTCCAAAGCAAAAATAAAAACCCAGGACAAAATTCCTTTTCTTTTTTTTTTCTTTTTTTTTTTTTTTGAATTTTTGTAGCAATAAAATATATTTTCTTTCTCTCAGTGTAATTATTTAGAAACAATACCCTTTGTACGACAAGTCAAAAATTACAAGACAAATGAATGGGAAATAAAAGTAGTCGCATGTCTCTTCTTGATACTTTGTTAGATTGTCAGAGAGAAGCCGGGCATTTGCTGCCCTCAAGTGGTGTCCTACTTTTTTCTTTCGACTGGCATTCACAATGATGCTTCATCCTTTTTATAGCTTAAGTTCAGGGCTGCTTTTTTTTTATTTTGAAAGAAAATGAAAAGCTTGGAGCCAACAGAGTTCAGCTTTCATTCAGAAAATATGGCATTTAAAATAGATATGTATTTTTCTTTAAATACTAAAGAGATGTTTGATAAATCTGGTTTTGGATATCCTTCATTCCTGCATTGTAGAAAAGACGGACGCTGACATACACAACCACACAAAATGTGGACTCCAAAAAAACTAAATATTTCAGGTTATTCTTTTGTGGCTTTGATTTTTGTGCTGTGCAAAACAACCAAAATCAAATATGGCCTGAGAAAAATGTTCTTGTTTAAAAAGGCCATTCCTAAACTGTAATGGGGAAAAATTGAATTTGTCATACCTTTATAGAAGATCATGTTGAATTATTGACAATGGGCTAAAAATGACTCAGGGAAAATGGGATTCCTATCACACTTCAGACGTGGATTACAACTGACTCAGGAGCTAATTCAGTTGCAGCTCAAAGACAGCTGGATCAGATTCTAACTCAGCTGAAATGAGCAATAGGAATTGTATTTCCATAGTGCATTACATGAGAAAATACACTCTTTCCAAATATACTCCAAACAGAAACCTCCTGTACCAATCCAACAGAAACCTTCTGTGACAACCCAAATGCCCCATTACAATCTTCACCTGGTTTTCCAAACCAGCACCAGTTCCTACTGACTGAGGAGCAATTAAGAGCTCCCTGTGCTGGAGCTTGTTTTATTCACGCTCTGAATCCAGGAGTGTGAAGGAGCTGCAGAACTGCCCTGTTTATCAGGCAATTATTAATGTGTGTCGCCAGACCATTCAGAGGCCACGAGTGCCAGGTCCCACGGTGGTGTGTCATACGGGCACAGAGCAAACAGATGGTGCCTCCAGGATAACACTCATCGTTACAAGAAGATGCGACAATTGCACATAATGCAAAATTGGGAAATAAGAGCAGGACAAAATGAGTGAGGAGAGCAAACTCTCCTTGGTTCCCTCTGTCTTTATGTAATAAAACACATCTGCAGAGTTACATGAAATAACAGCTCTGAGTGCATTTCTGGTTTCCTCCCTCTCCAATTTTGTCCCAGTGTCCCTGCCCCCATGACATGCGTTGCAATCCTGCTGTGAAACCAGTCATTCTCTGAAATGCCTGAAAATAGCAGGTGGGCATGGCATGAAATGACTGAACACCCATCATTTGGGACCGATTCCAAAGGAGATGTACATTCCACATTAAAAAAAACCCCAAACAAACAAACTAAAAAAACCCAAAACAACAACAACAAAATTAAAAGAAAAATAAACAAGGCAGAGTTTCTATTTACTTTTAAGATCTTATATACCCTGAACTGGGAAAACTGCATCCTCCTGGCCTGTTGACTGGACAGCCTCTGCTCCTGCCCCCCAGGTGCTGCTGCCAGCCTGGCTGGTGCCAAGGCAATGCCGGGGAGGCATCTCTGCTGTTCTGGGGAACCAGCGGGAGACACAGAGCCTGACACGACCAGCGCAACACGCAGAGCAAAGCGTTTCCTTGGCGTGCGACTGCGCTGCCAGTGCCGCCAGCTGAGAGCCTCAGCTGCCCTCTCACCTCGCTTACCCCTCAAAGCCCACATTTCACCCCGGCGTTTGGCTTCTCTGCCTTTTATCGAGCTCCCTTTCCCTTCCCTCCGTGCAGCCACGACCTCTTTTGTGCTTATTCTTCAAGCCGCGCAAGAGCGCACGTCCAGGCACGGGACACACCTGTCCTCATGGCTGGCTGTATTCAGGATGGACTAGATGTTGATGCTTTTTTGGTCTGTGTTTGGCCCAGCCATCTGTGAGAAATTTATTCTTTTCCTGCCAAGTAGGAGAAAACAAGTGTCGATAAGGGAGAACTTCAGCCTTGGAGGGAACATTGGTGTATAAACTAAAATTANAGTTAAAAGGCAGATGGCTCATGCTTTGGCTCAGCTCGCTTCAGGTGAAGGACAGCATTGCCTTGGCGGGGACGCCGCTATCCTGTGAGCTGCCGGCGCTGGAGGATGCAGCCCCTGCTCGGGGGAGTCCGGACACTTCGGGGTCGGTGAGACAACCTCGTAACACCTGGGCGAGTTAGGTGACACGTAGGTGACACTTTATTCCTTTCCCTCCTTCTCTCTCTCCCTCTCTTTCCCGTGGGTTCTCGTTTACTTGGCCACCTCTTGTAATAAAATACTGTTGCTTTAAGCTTACAACGGTGTCTTAGTTTCAGTTTCAGAGCCCCCTGAACCTTTTCCCTGGAACACTGACAAAAGCAAAAGTCCCAGCGATTACACTTGGGGAAAGTTGCTGGGAAGCTCCATTTCCCAAATGTTTCGTTTGTCTGAGGAGAAGGGTAGCGCAGCATCACGACATTATTCTATGGGAAAACCTTGGGGAATTTCATGAAGGAACCGAGTGGGAAAGCTGAAGGGCTTAACAGAACATCTGTAATTCCAGCAATTTTGTGAAAACATCCAAACAATTATCCTGAACAAAAAGAAAAACTTAATGAGACTTACAAATAATCTATTTTAACTCCAATACTTTACGTTCCTCTGACAGATTATAAGATTATATAACTTGTCAAATAACATAGTCCTCATCTTCATCACACCACACCTGGTTTTCTGTTCTAGCAGATGTCATGCAAGTATCAAAACATATGTATTGGGAAAAGAACCTAAAATGTCATCAGTGGAAAGATCAACATAGTTGAGACTCATAAACTGGAAAAAAGTCAATCTATCTCCAGAGGTACTTTCTTGCAAGGTAGCCCTAGGGATTTCCAATGTGTAAGGACAGTGCTCATGGGGATGTCTGTATCTGATCTCTGTATATGACCCCCAAAAATATTCGCTCGAAGAGAGGAGTAATCAAAGGGGTTGGTTTTGCTTGAGTTACCTGGAAGTTATTTGTAAGTGAAATATAACGTCTAATATAGATGAAGGAGAAAATAGGGATTTCCTTTTCGTGTTATCAATGTTAAGCACTTGTCATCCTGGACAAGAAACAGAATACACACAGAAATCCCGATCCTCTACCAAGGAACATTTTCCTTCCCAAATCCTTCAGTTCAGGCATTGGCAATGCTGTTACCCTGGACATCTCCACACTGTGAAGTCAGCATTGCATGGCACTCACTGTTTTGTACTCCTGCTCCTGTTTTTGCCATCACACCCGCCGTTAGTTCATTCCTGTGTTGTTTCAGCCTTTCTTCTGTCTGAGCAAGGAAAGAGCTCCACTCAACAGCAGGGGCGACCCCACGCATCAGGACCCTTGAATTTTTCCTGATATATGGAAAAACTGCAAACCCTTAAATGGAACAGCTTGATGGAAGAGGTCAAGAAACCAGCGTGTGTGTGTGTGTGCTTAAGTGGAGAGCCAGCAGAACCTGCAGCATCTCTGCAAATAACTTCCCTGGTGAGGAGTGAATGTAGTTTCAGAGACTACTGTTCTTTTATTATTCCCTAATAAATGTACGAGAAACACAGCACCAATAGTCAGCCCAGCAGAACACACACCAGGGCAGAATTTATGATTAAACAGGCAAACGAAGCAGCACTTACATTTCTGAGCCTACAAATCTGCTCGAGCACTGGAGCAAGGGTGGCCACAATGAAGCCCATAAACAACCCCATTCATAGGGAGCAGGGCAGAGAAAAGAAAGGCGCAGCTTTTGCTGTCTTATTGGGAAGAAAGGACACAGAACACACATGCTCTTGTCCACACAGTGCCAACCATGAACTGCCAGGACTCCTGTGGCACAACAGGGCTGTAGAGAAGCCTTGAACTAGAAGTTAAGCAGCAAAATAAAAGGTGCAGGCACACGTTTTTGACCCAAGAACTCACACACCGACGTGTAACTTGGAGTTGTATGGTGGAATGTATGGAGGAACCCAGCTCTGGGACTGCAATGCCAGGATTCTGTCCCCCAGCAGCTGCAGTCCCAGGTACAAGCAATCACCAAGATCCAGCACCAGCCAAGCCCCAGATACAATCACCTCCCTACAACAAAGGAGCAGAGCAAAAATCCACAGTCCTCAAGTCAACACTGTGCCCAAATGCCAGGCAAAAAGCAGCAAAAAAAAGCCCAGAGCACCATGTAAAGCAGAAAGGTCATTTAAGACATATAGTTCTACTTTATTTCTTGTCTTCATTCAAATATTTAATCTTACTGTTTAATTGTTTAATTATGGAAAACAACAGTGGTTCTGAATAAGACACTGAATGAGGACTTTACTTCAATTTCTTATCTCTTCTATTGTCTTATAGCACCTCCTTAATTTGGCTATTTTTGCACACTTAGATAAGAGAAATTTCCAGTCAAGCTTCCCCTTATTGTGAGTTTTTACAGTGCCTGGTACAATGGGCTTTGACCCTAACTTAGACCTCTAGGTGCTACTAAATTTGAAAATGCTCACTTACACATCCTACAATGCCTGAATGAACCCACTACTGCAGATGGAGACTCATATTAATGCAGAAAAAGTAGGTCGTTTTACTGAAAGGAATGTTATTTGTAAGCCAGGCAGAACTAGCCAGAGGATGTGACAGAACATCACAATATGGGGTCTATCGTGACTACTAAAATAGTTACACTAAATAGTTATTACATATTTACACTAAAATAGTTATTGCATATTTAGGTGAAAAACTAGAAGTTGATGTCTTTTCTTGCTTCAACCACCATGAGGGTAATGATACGGTAAAATGTGTTTGATTAAGGGCTAGTTTGCTATTAGTGCTCAGTTGCTTCCTGAATTGTTACCTTGATTGTGGCGATAATTTAACCTGTGCATTGCAGAAGGTACATGAAGATTTCCACTTACAAAAACTGATGTCCAAAATCTGTTTTGCCTGCAGAATGGAAGCTGTTCATTCTAGCTGGCAAAGTCTGAGTTGTAAGGAGGGTGAGGAAATTCACATTCCTGCTGGGCCAAGGGAACCTCTGGAGATGACAGGAACCTGCACTTTGCCAGGGGCTGCTGCTGTTTCGGGTCGTGGTGGCTTTCCTGTGACTTCCTGCATGACTGAGACCCCAAAGTGCTTTTTGAAACAGGGACCTGGTCACTGTAAAGCAAAATGCTTTTAAAATCTAAGTTTGTGTAAATCGTGGCCCAAGCCTTAATACATACATAGAGATACACAGCTATTAATATATATTTCTGTCAGTCTTAATTACTATTTTTCCACATAATTGTAGGACAGAATGTGCTAAGTATGAAAGAGAGGGGAAGGCAAGCTGGCCTGAAGGCAGAGGGATCCACATGTTCTATTAGAAGGCAGAGGGGGTTGTACTTCTACAGTGTCACTCACTGGCCTTGGAGAAGACCTGCACAAAGATGTGCAGTAGCACTTCAAAATACCACCATGGGAGACAGGAAACAAAGACATAAAACAAGTGACTGGAAAGCAGATGAAAAAAACAGTATGAAAACACAGTATGTCTGTGGTTTCTGCTGTTTCTGTTCCTCTTACCTATCTGTGACATGAGGTAAACTGATTTACAGTTCAATCTGTTCATTATTAAAGAAAATTGACCAAATTCCAGCTCTAAAAAAATTTCACCATCTCTATAAATTCAGCCACTGCGAAATATCTCACTTTTTCTTTACTTTGGAGTTCATTTGTCTCTGATAAACAGTTATTGATGCAAGACAAACGCTCCATTCTTTCACGCCTTTTCTCCATCACAGAGTTGGTGAAGGGGCAAGCGATAGGGCTAATGAACTGCAGCAGGTCAGTGAGACCCCTTGATATGGCAGAAAGGGTATTTCCAGCCATGGTCCAGTAACCAGAAATAAAGAGGGGATTTCTGGCCTTGAGGAGACCACTTCAAATCACTGTAACATTTATTTAAAACAAAAAAAGAAAATCAACCACTCAAAACTCAAGAGACCTCTATGTCTGCCAAGGATTTATTCACTGTGTTACTGCAACCAAGTTCCTTCCCTTCCAGGTGCTTCTGTTTACTTTGTCTTACCCTTTTCATTTCTTTGGGGCAAGGAATATTTCCTTGTCTGTGTTTTCACAGAAATCAGAGCAAGGGCACTCCAGTCTTGAGTGATATCCCTTGCTGATATTTTAATAACGACACCTGAAGATTCATTTAGAGCAGATGGCCTCCAGATCTTCCAATAAGCAAACTCAGTTGCTGGGTTTGGTTAAGAGCACTTTGAATAAAATGCAGGACTCCAAACCCACAGACAGCTCGACGGAACCAATTTAACCACTGGTGGCCCCTCAGGTGAGAAATCCAAGCTGCTTCCACAAAGTGCTTGAGGAATTTCCTTCCACGTGGAGCAGCCGGTTCTGCTGCCGACAGCAAATCCCCACCAGCCTGCACAAAGCACGGCTGACCCACCAATGCTGCCGGGTCCGGGGGTCAGGCAGGGGGGAAAAAATGGCCCTTTACTGCAATATTAAATAAAATTATTATTAAAGAGAGATTTGACTTCACCCTCTCCTGAACTTTAAAGGAATCACTCCAGCTAACTGCCCTTTCCCGATATCACACCAGTCACGTGGAAGAAAAGCTAAAAGAAGAAAATAGAAACTAACAGATCAAGCAAGAAATTCAAATAAAATAAAAACACACACACACACACACAAACCAAACACAAACAACCCCCTCCCAAAAAACAAAAAAAACAAAAAAAAACCCAAAAAAAAACCCAACACAAACCCATGAAAAACAAACATGAAAAGAAACAAACAAAAAAAAACACCAAACACATAACAAAACTAAAAACCATCAAAACACAAAAAATGGTGGGAAATGCAACATTCAAAGGCACCTGTCCGAAGATAAGCTCTTTTTCTCTATTAAGCAAACTATTTCTAAGAATACATTTAAATAGTAATTCAGTGCATCCTACATTTACTTGTTTCATGAAGTTGCCAAGCCTACCTATTTATTGCCAATGGAAAAGCGGTGGGATTTTTATCACTTAGGAGTTATTAGTATAGCATATATTAACTTTAGAGATTATCCATAGAGGTTTCTTTGTGCCTCATAACTGATTCTTTAACCTATGTAATGTAGTTGTTACTAATTGAAAATGCTGGCTGACCAATGACCATATATGCAATAAAGGGGGAAAAGAAATAAAAATATTACAGACCAACTATCTGTTTAGAAAGGCTTTCCCACTCTAAGTTTATCTCCCCATTTTCAATTGATTTCCTTGTACAGCTCCCACTAATTCCTCATACCTATCGAAAAGCAAATTGTTTCACTTAATTCCTTCAAATGTTTCTTCATTTTAATACTATTTTTTTCACTTCTGACCCTTTGCAAGATGTTTCCATTTTTTCAAGGGATGTGAGTTGTAGGTTTCATTCTGCTGACCTTTACAAAATAAGAGGAACTTTCATTTTTACAAGCCTCCCATTAACATTCGAAATGTCTGTGCCACATTTCCTATAGCCAGGCAAACGTGGCTGGGAAGATTAAATGGTCTAGTTAATTTGCTGATTCCAGCAGAATCAGTCAGACTTAGTTAAGGTATCCACATTTAAACTAAATGATTCATACTGTGACAGTGAAAACCAGAGGAATTCCTAATTATTAGCTAAAGTGTTAGTGGTAATGTGAAACAATCATAGGTGGTTTCTCGAGGAACTTTAACTTGTCAGGTCAGCCTTTTTGGGGGGTTAAAGCATCACAACAAACCACAGTCAATAATTGTGCTTTATTAGCTACTTCTGGTTTTCCACTGCTGTGGGTTTTATTGTCAGCATCCTTCCTTGCCCCATAGATTAAAGCTGGCTAGGTTGGATAATTCTGTCAGAACAGGAATTTGCTTTTACCTACAGTTTTGAAAGAGTGACTGTGTTCTTTCACATTTGTTTGCCTTATTCTGAAGTCCTTTCCTGGCTCTTCAGTGGTTTTGAAATGACCAGTTTTCTTAAAAGAAGATATCTCAGTCTCCATCACACCTAATGGGATCACACCTGGAAACAGACAAATGGTTTCTATACTTTTGTATGGAGAATTGAGATATCTTTGAGAATATAAAATACTACTCAATTTCTACAGCNATATTAAATAAAATTATTATTAAATAGAGATTTGAATTCACCCTCTCCTGAGCTTAAAAGGAATAACTACAGCTAACTGCCCTTTCCTGATATCACACCAATCTGTCTCTGGAGGATCAGATAACCCTTTAGAGAATTATTTCTCTTTCCTGAAATGGTTTAAGAAAATCTTTTAGGAGAAAAAGACTGACCGTAGCCTTAGGTGACTTGATATTAGTCAAGCTTTACATCCATATATCATGGAATCATCCTAGCTGGAAATTTGGCCCAAGTGACACACAAAAGCCACGTCAATAATCAAATTCCCTGGCCAATCAGAGTTCCCTGGCCCCAGTGCGAAGGCACAGCTGGAGCTGCGTGGTGTGTGTCATGCAGAGCCTCAGAGAAGATGCTCTAATGGTTCAGATGTTCACAAGAAGACCATGTTGGTGTCCTCACAGTCTTTTGAAGAGGGGCACCAACTTTCTTGTCCTGGCTCCACTCAACTCGCAGGCAGAGGTGGCACATTTACAGGCTGGTGTCGTGCTCGAGCTTAATAGTGGCCAGCACAGGGGGCCAGCAGCAGCCCTGCATCCATGACATCAAATGTATAGGCAGAAAAATCTCCTTATTATGAAATCCTACCAGAAGGATTATGAAGATATCTGCAATGAGACAGCTGTCACAATGTTTACTTCACATATGACAGAAAACCCCCACTTTTTAGGCATTTTTAAATTGTAACAGCTTAATTTGATAATAGCAATTTATATTAAACATGCTGATAAAAGTTTGAGAAAAAGATATTATAGAATTGAGTGGCATCCAACATTACAGTTTCAATAGAAATAAAATGTTATTTAACAAATCTAATGTAAACCGAGTCAATTTGCCACTGAAACCACATAATGTGAGTTCCAGCAGCAAAAAATTTTCAAAACTTCTTGGGGGAAAAAAAACCTAAAGAGAACTCTCCCTTCTCCAGAACCACCAGTTCTGCTTTAGTTTGCGCTAAACACACATGTATATTTACAAAATAATACCACTGTAAAATAGACATACATTAAAGAGAAGCTTGGGACGGAAAGTCTTTGAAACACTGTACTCTGATTGAAATTGCTTTTGGCAGGAGATAGGCAGGAAGCTTAATAGTACCATGTACGGGCCACAAGGCACATCTAATAAATTCCTGAAGTCTGGCAGGCAGGTTTCAGTCCGTTCAGAACGTCAGCTGAGACAAACTCAGTTTGCTTCCTCCCACTTAGCCTCGATGCAAAAACATCAAGACAAACCATCTCCATGCAGAAAAATTATCATATTGGTGTATTATCTACACAAAGACTGATTGCTTTCTCCTGGAAGGGAGCGTTCCCATAGAACCAATCTCTTCTTTTTGGACTCATCAGAAAAACCACGCAGAAATTGCAATAAGCACAAGCCAAACAAGCCGTGTAAAGTTACCACCCTGGAGGAGTTTCTCATATACGGTTACAGTTTGGCTTGGAAAGTTTCAGGTTTTCTGCTCTAAAATAACTTTGCAGCCAGGAAATATTGGGGACTAGAAATCTAGCTGCAAGGGTCTGTCTATAAAAATGAGCACTTTGGAACACAGATCTGTTACACGCACTATGAAGACGACTACAGAGAAATAAAGACAAAAAGAAGTGCTAGTTCCAAGTCAGCATCAAGGATCTATCATTTATTCACAATTTTTGACTTGTGTTGGGGAAATCCATCTGAGACACACTAACCCCTTCCTTCCTCCTCCTGCTTTTCTACAGTCCAGAAGAAACTTCCACTCTTTTTTGCCATTGCCAGTGTTACTCCCAAGTAGCCAAAAGTTCAAATGGTCTCATGCCATGAAATGTATTTTCTTCTTTCATCCCACCCTGAATAAGCAAATCCTTTGTCTGGTCCACAATATTCATTTTGGCTGAAGTTCTTACTTCCTCTCTCCCCCTTAAGCACAGACACACTTTGTCTTTGTTTCAGGTCTTAAAATCTTTCACTTAACAAAGAGCTGAGAACAGGATAAAGGAATGAATAAAACCTGGTTTGTTCCATTGTGGAAATCCTCCATATTCTGTTCGAAGAGGGTCTCCTGTCTCAGATATTTACCAATGCCAGATGTTTCCGTAAGAAGATTAAGCCTGCCACACCATCCCAAATGAACCTAATTGTTCTATAGCATCCTGCAGGATATGGAGAGGGGAAAAAGAGGGTATTTTCTTCTTGACCCTTAGCTGCAAAACAATTTGTACCCTGAATTTTGGAACAGACAGCTTCTCCAATGCTCCCACAGTGTAAACACACGAGCTATTCTCTGCCTTCAGACTGCCACATTTAATTAAAGACATCAAATGGGTTTTATTCAATGATATTAGAGGAGTGAGCTCCTAAGCTGCCCACTTGTGTTGGTTTCTCTCCTAATTTTCTCAACGTGCGTTTGGGAGGCTTTAAAACTTCAGACATCTGCAATTTACTCTGTAAAGCAATAAAGGCACAGTAAGACACACAAAGTAGTGTATGAACAACATCAATCCGACTGTTGGAGCTATCTGACAATGCATAATGCATTTTTTCCAGCAGGTAGAGGCTAGAAATCTTACTTCATTTATTTCAAGGCTCCACTGTGACCTTACTGAATGTAGCATAAGGAGGCAGAATATATTTCAGGAATAGCTTAAGGAGCTGCGCTGTTCAAAGATACGGATCAGTTCGATAGAACTTCATGAAAAAAACCAATGGTGACATCTAAAACATCAAAGGATGGTAGAGCGTGCTTTGGTTATGGGATTTTTTAGTTCTGACCCCTAAAGAACATCATGTGCTGTGGTGCTATATAACTGCTTAGCACCATTTAATAGCCGAGGTACTTGAGCTACCTTCAGTGTTTTTAAAAACCTAACATTATTCCTGTACCTACAATCTATAAAACTTCTTAGTTAGACACCTACTTTTCTGTGTTTCTTCAGGGTCCAGCTACCCTGCATCCCCCTGTGCAGGAATCACACAACTCACTGGGATCACTGGACCCCGCAGGAACTCCCCTGCACCACGAATTTGAGGTAGACATTTGCAAAAGACCTTGAAAGGTCGGCCAAATTTTGAAGACCAAGAGGTGAGGTTGTCACACACAGTAAGGGTGTAAGGTCAGACTTTAACTTCCTCAGTACACACTTTTCCTTTTAAATCTTGACTATTTTCAACTTCCCAAGGGAATCACCTGTAAGAAGTATATATGAGGTTATGGAACACAGCTTCTGGAAAAGCAGCGGCCCCAGCAAACCACTTCTCAGAGACTTTCAATTCTTTCTCTCTCTCATCTGGCTTGCATTATTTCCAGGAATTTGTTTAAGCGAAGGCTGATCAGTAATTTATTACTCTAATTTTTTTATTTACCCTAATTTCTCATCAATTAAGTGCAGAACTATAATGAGTTAGAACCACTAAAGCACAGCATACCTGAGTTATTTTATGTTCTCTTCAAAAAAAGGCCAAGGGAAACAGAGAAATCAAGAGGCAGGACTGAAGAGTAATTAATGATTTGGGGTTCCCAAGAGGAAAAAATTCAGAGTCTGTTAAACAGACTTTTTTCTCTGTAAAACAAGTGCTTGGGAAATCCATCCAATGGATCCAACATCCAATCCACCCAACATGCATCCAGGGGGAAACCCTCCTCTCTTCCACACTTACAAAAAACACACAGAGATGGATGTATCTCTCTTTACCTCGCACCAGTAGAAACAACTTTTAGAAACAACTTAATTATTAACTAATTAACTTAATAGCTCACCACTAAGAGAAATTTTAGTCTTACATTCAGAAGCAGCAGAGAGGAAATTATCATTCTGTTGCCAGCAGAGCACCAGGAAGCTCTTTGGCAGCACCGTGAAACGCAAAAATTTAATGTCTAACCAGAGGGAGGTTTTTTTTCCCTCACATCTCACACGCGTCAGTACTGCAGGAGAGATAAAATGCCTAAGAAACACAAATATTATATGGATTAACTGCAGGAAATCAGGCTGCAACTTCCCCAGTATGTTGCCATTCTACAGCTGGACACGGGTCTCCCAGTTCTGATCTCAACTGGTCAAGAGAAAGAGAAACATCATTAAAATCAGAGAAATTGTCCCAGCACACAACAGAGAGAAGATCATCCCTCCCTTGGTACCTACATCTGCCTCCCCGGGCTGTGTGATGGTGACCAAAATGGGCTGTGAAGCAAGACAGTTTGGAGAGGAGTGTGGGCTGGTTTTATTTGCTATTTAATTTGGAGCCCTTATGTTTCATACTTTCAAGAAAACCTGAGTGTTTAGATTTTCCTTATTTAAATAGGAGCTAAAATACACAATCACATGACACCGAGTTGCTGACGTCATACACATCATATGAAGTCATGAGAGCTGTCAACACCGTGCCATATTTGCACAAAATTAAAAAATAGCCTTTTACAGAAACATCTCACATTTTCACTGCCACGCAGCTTTTCTCCTTTTTTTAATGCATACTAACATGCATAATTTATTTTCCTATGCAAATAAATCCTAGCCTTTATTTAACCCCTCTGTTTGCTCCTATATATAAGGGATTCGTCCAAAGAAGTACAACTTCCTTCTTCCCAATTTTGTGTTCGAGACCTCACTGTAACACCTTCTGTATGACATCAAAGAAGTTCCTAAACACCTGCTTCTAACCTTACGCAAATTAAGCAGAAACACCCCCACAAATTAAACAGAAACACCACCACCCCCACACCCCATATATCCTCATTTTTTCCTCATGGAAGGCAAACCCATTCAGCCTGTGAGCTGTCAAATGAAGAAACAGGTTAAAAAAGAAAAAAAATAAACATTCGTTGTGCTTTGCCAGGATGGCAAAGCAATGTGGTTCTCACCACCTGTAAAATTGCAGTCCTAAAATCACTATTACCACTCTTTTTATATAAGTTTTTAAACATTTTATGATCAGTTTGTGTCCAAAGGTAAAAATCACTCACTCTCCTACGTAATTATATTCATCTACATTCTCTCCCTGTGGTGGGACCATCTTTGTAGGAAGTCCAGCAGAAGTCCCAGGGGCAGATCTCCTATACGGACTTTTTTTAAAGACACTTTTGTTTTCATTATGGCATTTAAATCACCCCTCTATTCCCTACTCAAATTCTTGAGTTACATTCCGAAGGACACAACCAGTGGCAACAATAAATTGCAGCAAAATAGAAGAGATTTGAGTAAATTCAAACCAATACAGGCTCTAGCAAAAAAAANAGAAATTGATAAAATTAAAACAAAAACAGCGGTAAAAAAAAAAAAAAAAAAAAAAAAACAAAAAAAAACCAAAAACCAAAACCAACCACAAAACCAAAACCAAACAAAACCAACCAACCAACCAAAAACAAAAATCCCCCCCCCAACATGTTTTCCTGATTGTCTTTGATTCCCCAGGTTTGGAAGACCTGTCCAAGAAGAAGCCATGGGTTGCCACCACTGCTGGCTGGGTCATCTTTGCTGTGCAGTCTTTAAAGGAGGTGATGGATGGAGACCAATCCGGGAATGATGAGCATTAAGGCTTCAAATCAAAAAATGTGGTGCGGTAATTTGCTTAATTCAGTTGTGACCTTTTAGACTTTTTACACCCATAATGACATCCAGCCAATTAAAATAGGTCCTGCCCTCATTTACCTCTGGGTAAAACATTGTTTATAGCTCTATTTTGTACCACTGCAAGTGCATTTGGTTCCACAACAGTGCATTTCCCTGGAGCCATTCTCTACATTAAATCAGGGCTTCTTGGTGAAAGAGAGCGATATGGGAGCAACATGTTGTAAAAAAATACTGGTATTATTGTAAAAACTTATACTACAAAGGGTAGCACATTTGCAAGAGGATGCTCCTTATCGAAATAAAAAAATCCAAGATCATTACTAACGCTTACATTCCTTCTTTCACAAATGTTTCAAAAGCCAAATAAATTACGTCTCATGGTTTCTTAAATTTGACCAAGCTAAAACTCACCTGCCAATATCTCTGAATTCACAAGGAGCCTGAAGAACCATTATCTGATGTAAGAGACCCTTATAGGTGCTGTATATAGTTTGGAGCTCCGCTTCTACTTTTCCTTGGTTTAACACACTGTTCCTCCAGCGCTCCCCTGCTTTCTAAACTGATTAAATCAGCGTGACCGATGGCAAAGGGGTTGGGACAGCAACACAGACATTAATTTAGACAGAATCAAATTCCCAAAAGGAACATTTTGTGCCACGCCAAATACTGCCGACGCTGAATGCATGTTACACCGCAGTGCCAGTTAAAACTTCCTTAATTTTCTCCAAAATGCACATTAGAATAGCCCTATTTCTAGCTGAAGAAAAAGCTGGATGTCGTGAAAACCATTCTGGGAATGATAAGAAGTTAAAGAAAAATGTATTGCTCAGAAAAGCAAGAAACCTCCTGGGACTTGCAGGCATTACTGTACAGGGTCGATTGTGAGGAGAGACAGCACCGCGGAGTCAGGGCTTGTATTAGTCCTTTCCTGCGTAATTCGCCAGCGGCTGAGCTGCAAACTCAGGGCACGGCCAGGCGCCCTGTCGTGACACTGTCACAGAGCCTGCCAACGCCACTCTGCAAACTCAGCCTGACGCTGTGAAACCCCAGGGGAGAGGCAGCAATTGACTGCACGGCGACTCCTGCTTTGCTGTGCTGCGAATGAACCCGCTTTTCGTACTCAGGGCTGCACCCACGGCGCAACAAGCACATCTCAGCAGAGCTGAGAGTGTCTGTTCCACCGTCTCTTCAATCCAGGAATGCAAGGGTTCATTTGTTGGGAAATTTCTTGCAGAAAATGGACACGTGAGCGACCCTAGAACTTTAGATGCAGTTATGCTGCCAGGCCTTTAAGACTGCAGTGAAAAGCTACTTTTAAGAAGCCTCTGCAGAGATCAACAGAGAGAAGAATGTAAACTTAGAGAAGCTGCAGCAGAAGATTGAAAAACAACGGCCACAGAGAGAGATCACGAAAACTTTATTTTACACCAATAGAGTTGTGTGTTATTGGCATTAACCAGTCACAGGGTGGTTTGCAGTGTGTGTGCAGTGTGTGAGCTAGCTGGGTTATTTAAGGGGTGTTTTCACAACAATAAACGGCATTACCTTGATCATATTGGTCAGCTAGTGGTGTCCATGAGTATCCCTCGCATTATTCATCCAAAACGGTTTTAGTCACCATTTACCTAAAATTGTACGAGACGCAGAGAAAGTTGTCTGAGCCTCTGTGTAACTCTACTGTCTCTCCAGGGGTACGTCCCAAAACTGGAGCGAAAATTTTCCTCCAATTGGACTCAAAATATGACCCAAATTTAAACCTGAAATTTGAACCTGAAATTTGGCACAGAATGTTCTTAAATTTGACACAAATTTGACTCAAATATGGCCCCAAATTTCCCCAAAATTGGAGCGAAAATTTTCCTCCAATTCAACTCAAACTGTGACCCAAATTTAAACCTGAAATTTGAACCTGAAATTTGGCACAGAATGTTCTTAAATTTGACACAAATTTGACTCAAATATGGCCCCAAATTTCCCCAAAATTGGAGCAAAATTTTCCTCCTCTTGGACTCAAAATGTGACCCAAACTTAAACCTGAAATTTGGCACAAAATGTTCTCAAATGTGGCCCAAAATTGCCTCCAATTGGACTCAAAATTTGACCCAGATTTAAACCAAAATTTGACCCAAATTCAACACAAAATTTGACTCAAACTTGGCCCAAAATTTCCCCAAAATTGGAGCAAAATTTTCCTCCTCTTGGACTCAAAATGTGACCCAAACTTAAACCTGAAATTTGGCACAAAATGTTCTCAAATGTGGCCCAAAATTCCCTCCAACAGGACTCAAAATTTGACCACAAATTTGACCACAAATTTGACCACAAATGTGCTCAAATGTGGCCCAAAATTGCCTCCAATTGGACTCAAAATTTGACCCAGATTTAAACCAAAATTTTAACCAAAATTTGACCCAAGTTGGACACAAAATTTGACTCAAATTTGGCCCAAAATTTCCCCAAAATTGGAGCTAAATTTTCCTCCAATTGGACTCAAAATGTGACCCAAAACGTATTCAAATTTGGCCCAAAATTCCACCAAAACTGGAGCCAAAATTTTCCTCCAATTGGACTCAAAATTTGACCCAATATATGTACAAATTTGGCCCAAATTTGGAGCCAAAATTTTCCTCCAATTAGACTCAAAATTTGACCCAAAACATGTACAAATCTGGCCCAAAATTTCCCCGAAACTGGAGCCAAAATTTTCCCCAATTGGACTCAAAATGTGACCCAAATTTAACCGTAAGTCGACCCTGCCTTGCCCCACCCCAGGTACACTAACTCTGATTTAAACGGCACCGCTCTCGCTGGTTTTCTGACCCGCTGTCTGAAGGGAGCCGCACACTTACAGCGGCGCCACTTCAGCCTTGGGTTTGGTTTAACCCACGGGTTGCTTTTATTTTGTGGTTTGTTTTCTAGTCAGCCTCATGCCCCGGCTCCAGGAGGCGCTTTGTTGAAAGAACGGAAACCACCAACAGCAGAAGGTGCCGGAGATGGGGAGAAACCTCTGCACTCGGGGAGGGCACACCTGGGGGAAAACTCCTGGGGAAGAAGAGCCTCCATCTGCCCCAAACGCCCGGCCAAAAATTCCACGCTCCAAACCTGAACAAGGGGATTAACATTTCAGAAGGCACACGGAGAGATGCCTCCAGTGACGCTCCAGTTTCCGGTGTTGGCGCTCATCTTCTTTCTTTTTCAACGAGACAAGAATTCTTTCATTAGTGCCTAAAGATTTCAGAACTCGACTGCTGTTCTCCGGCAGGAAACTCAACTCTTCGGTGGCTCCCCTTCAAACCCTGAGCTGAAGTTTCTTAAAATCTAGCATTTATGTCATGGGAAAGTCAATCTTTTTCAAAGAAGTTTTACTTGAAAAGGAAAACAGGATTTCCAAATCTTCCCATGGAATGAAAAGTCCAATGCTTTTTCCTTTAAAAGAGAATAACTAGGAATTTTCAACTATTTTTAAGAAATTCTTTATGGTTTAATTTATATATACTGTTCTTATACTATTTCATGATGCATCAGGAATTGAATATAACTTCCATTAATTCATAAAACATTTAAATTTAATTCAGTTTTGAAAATCACTGATGACAGTAGCGGTTCAATACACACGGAAGGTTTTGCTCTTCTTTCTACTTAAAATTTCTCTCTCTGCGCTGAAACTTGCATCACATTTTGACCAACAGAACATATATAAAAGATGAAATCAAACTTCAGGCAAAATATGCAGTTTCTTTTTTCACCTTTTTATTCTTTTGAAACATCTTCCAAAATGGAAATATGTTTTTTAAAATTCTTTGTGAAAACGCTTGAAAAAGCTACTACACAGGCATTTTTCCATGTAGAAAATTCATCAGATTTTTCTGACAAACTCTTTTCTGTCTAATTGCATTTGGATTTTCATGAGGAGGGCCCCTAAAAACCTCACTGAGTTGAATATGGAATTTGGTTTCCTCTGTATACTTCCTTTGGGGATTTTGAGTGTACATGCTTGCCCAGTATGGACTCTTCCTTTTAAGTCTAACCTGTTCTCCATTTCTCAGATAAACAAACCATTAAAAGGCATCTATCGGACTGCAGAAAGTGGTTGCTTTTATTGAAAATTCACATCCAGGGAAGTAGGAGCCCCACCATGTCCCTTTATGACAGTTTCAATTCCAGCTCTCATTTGTTACATCCAGGCATTTGCTTCTGTGAATGCTGAGCAGTAAGAGCACTTTGCTTTACTTCACTTCACTCTGCTTTCTCCCAAAGTTTACCAAAGTGTTTATTTGATTAGGTTTGTCCTTCTTTTTCTCAACACCAGAACTGGGGTGACCAGAAGTTTGTGTTAATTGGCTATAAATTACATTAAATAAAAATTCCCTGAGTAGGAACTGTTTTGCCTGCAACAATGACCTCAGTCACTTATGCTTCACTGCCTGCATTGGAATTTATGGCGAATAAAACAAGCCTTACAAGCACAATGACAAAACAAATAATAATTTCACCGAGTAAACACTCACTACTCTAATAGCACTAAAATTCATGTGTTAAAATGAAGATCCCAGAGCTTTTGCAGAAATATATTTCTCATCCACCTACTGTAAACAACATCAGACTATTTACACTGTGACGAATCAAAGTTCACGGGATGCTTATTCTTAAAACAAACAGGTACTGAACATTTCTATCACAGACAATTTAAAAAAATAATAGATCTAAACTTGTCATTTATTGACATGGAATTATTTTTAAGATTTAAACAGTCTTTTCTTACAGACAGGGATCATTTTACTACCTTTTTGATTCCTTGCTTGGCATTAATTCATGACCAACATACCATAAGCAACACCAGGGACTCAGCACATGCCCTGTCTGACTGGAGGCACACACAGCACTGAAGCCCAAACTTCCTAAACAGCACCTTTCCTTTCAGGGATCCTGATGGTCCAAAGTGCATCTCTGATGGCAGAAAATCAGACTGACACACACTGTCAGGCTGAGGACCTGTAAGAGATTCTGTCATCTCAGATCAATCCTCACAGAAGGCTGTCTGGCCCAGTTATGGCCAAACTGGACCAAAACTGGACTCACCAGGACTGACCACCTGCTTACGGGAACAAGGCGGGCACAGAGGAGCGAAGGGTGTCAAAATCTCAACCCATAGGGCAGCAAAAAATGTGCTTTTTATCACAGTTACAGAGTATTGATCCAGGCAGGATTCTAAGGCGTGAAATAGACCCCGTTCCCACCTCCCTCCTGGTGGAACAGGTTGCCCAGAGAAGCTGTGGCTGCCCCATCCCTGGAAGCATTGAATGTCACGTTGGATGGGGCTTTGAGCAGCCTGGTCTGGGAGGTGACATCCCTGCTCACTCCAGGCAGTTTGTAATGATGATTTTTAAGGTCCCTTCCAATCCAAACCGTTCTCTGATGCTTTACAAAACCAGGAATGCTTTCAGAGAAATTTGAAATCGCTCATGTTTCCAGAGGTGGACCAAAACAGATTTTGTCCACTGCCTCACAAAAGCTCAAAAACTATTCTGTATGAGACGGTTCCTCAAGAAGGAAAATCAGATTTTTTTTCACCACAGGACCAAAAAAAAACCAAAAAGAGCACATCTTCCCTGGCAGATAGAGACAGGAAGAGGGGGAAGGCCACTCAGGCAAGTCACCTCTAAGCACCAGGGTGCAGAGCATGGGGCAGCACAACCAAACCTCCACCCTGAACATCAACATTGACCACGAGGTGAGGAAAAAGTTGATTCTCAACATTTAAACCCATTTGTTCACTTTTCCTCTTAACATGAGCTTGTCTGAAAGGAATAAACTTCAAATCTCAGTTGTCAGTATCTACAAAGAAAAGACGAGGGAGCAAAGAGAAGAAAGTAGATATTAGCAAGTCAGAGAAAACTCTTATGTTTTCATAAAAATTCTTTACGTATTTCTTGAAAGCACCTTTTGTCAGCTAACTGATGGGTTTTCTGCCTTCCTTTACTGTGTTCTCATGTTTGTTTCTCGTGTTTTGGATTGTACAAAATTAAATTCTGCTTCTCCAGCCAGTAAGAAATTAACAGACACTGTAATTGAGTCATGACATTTGTATTTGTTCATTCTTGTTATCCACTTGGTACCTTCCCTTCCTCCTGCCATTCCCCAGGTTTATGAAGGAGGCCACTGCGTGGCAGCCCAGTACCGAAAACAGATGGAAGACAGGGTCAGCAGCCTCTCGGTGAACATTTATCATGTCATTAAATACATAGGGAGCAAATATTCAACTATTTCTGCTGCAATCACAGATGGCAGCAGTGAGAGAGAGGTGATTACTTGCACTGTTACTGAACGAGCCCATTCCATGCAGGTGCAGTCAAATGCTGTGTTAAGGATCTGCTCTCAGTCACCTTTGAAGGGAAATATTTGTCAGAATAACAGAGCTGACAATATGCCTTCGTGAAGTTCAACTTTACCTTTTTCAGTGTCATTCCTTTCTTTTAGTGTGATATTTCCATATTGTGCATTCCTCAGAACTCATTATATGATTTTTACTTTAGAAAGGTGAATGATATACTGACTCTTATATTGTTATGAAATGACTTTTAGCACCTTCCATTACTCTCTATGATAAGCACTGCAGCTGAGATAATGGTAACTTACAAAAATAAACATGCCCACAAAACCCAAGAACTGCCATTATGAAGAGACTCATGCAGGGAAAACACCAGAATCTGAATCAGAGTATTAGTGTAACAGTTCAATTAAAAGACACAAAAGTGACCCTATCTTCACATTTCTGGAGTGTGAATTATGATTTCCCTTTAAAAGGTCCTAAAAGAAGCATCTGGAGAGCTCCAAATCCAGGTACCCTGCATCATACCTCCCCCTACATTCCACACAAACAAGTCTATGAAATCATCAGGTTTTTTTCTCGTTACAAATCCACCCTAATGTGACTTTAGCCTCTTTAGCTGTGGTCTCATCTCGTCTAACCAGCTGAGTAGAATTGAATGTCCGATCACTGTTTTGGTGGGGACAGCCAAGGAAAACACCAATCTGTCCTACAGCTGTGGGGCTGAGTCAGTGGATGGCCCTTTCTCTTCTGAGTCAGCACCCAGTCACTGGTGGGGCTCAGTGCTATGGGACGTGGTATTTCCAAAGGAGACGTGTTTCGACTGAAATATAAACCAAGTCCCAGCTGAGGATTAAACACAGCTCTTTTCAGACAGGACCATGAGTGCAACAGCTTTACGTCTGTGTGTAAAAGTTCAGAAAGCCAAACAGTACTTTATTTCTTGCATGACAGAGAAACTAGATGAGTTCATCTAATTATGAAAAATAAAACCTTCACATCACGCAGTGACACTGCCCTGTCTCCCCAGTGGATGATTGTCCTCATCCCTTCCACACACAGAGAATTAGACCTCTAGTCTTACTCCCCCCATCCATATTTGCCTCACCCAACGGAGCCATATATAAGCCTTATTGAGACCACCATCAGCAAATTTGCTGATGACACCAAGTTGGGAAGGAATGTTGACCTGCTGGAGGGCAGGAGGGCTCTGCAGAGGGATCTGGATAGATTGGAGAGATGGGCTGATTCCAATGGGATGAAGTTCAACAAGGCCAAGTGCCGGGTCCTGCACTTTGGCCACAACAACCCCATGGAGCACCACAGGCTGGGGACAGAGTGGCTGGAGAGCAGCCAGGCAGGAAGGGACCTGGGGGGACTCATTGACAGGAAGCTCAACATGAGCCAGCAGGGTGCCCAGGTGGCCAAGAAGGCCAATGGT
>VWZG01011228.1:0-37462 GCA_013396735.1 Grallaria varia | reverse complement strand
GGATTCACCATCCCTGGAGGTTTTTAAACTGAAATTGGACATGGCACTGAGTGCCATGATGTGGTAAACTGACTGGAGTTGGACCAAGGGTTGGACTTGATGATCTCTGAGGTCTTTCCAACCCAATCAATTCTATGACTCTATGATTCTTATATCCACCACAGCATCTCTTCCCTCCTGGAAAATGGAGCTGGAGGCACTGGATGTGTGGCCCCATGTAAACCCCCAAAAGTCTGGGGCCACAGTAACGGGGCAGGATCAGATGTGAGGGTAAGGGTGGGAGATGCTGCAGAGTCTCCAGAGCTCACTCAGGAGTTAAACCCTTTCCTGCCTCACCGCACGTTTTTGTTTCCGCAGCGTTTCTGAGGAAGTAGAGGGTAGAAAGGCACAAAGTCCTGCAAGAGTTCATCTCTCCTTAACAGCCTGTGTGAAAAACACATTTTTTTTTTTATTTCAGGCCACCAGACACTGAATAGTACACTGGACACACAGGCCTTTGTCCATTATACCTACCAGGACATCACAGGAGAAATTGCTTTTTCTGGTGCCTGGGGCCAGACACTCTGATTCCAACCGGATTTCACCTAAGGCCCTCCATGTCCCCTCCTCTGGAATACCCAACAGGAGTTCTCCTGGGGCTGAACATGGGCCATGCTGCCCCCCTCAGCCCCAAACCCTCCTTCTTTTCCCCACCCCTCTGTCCCACCAGCCCATCAGCAGCACAAGCTGCACATTCTGGCACCACAACAGCTTTGTCACTGACCTCCAAAACACCAACAGGTCTCCGGGGAAAGCCCAGCCCAGCCCAGCCCAGCCCATGGGCTGCCCAAAGCTCAGCCAGCGCTCAGGACTTTCACTTGGTACCGATAACTGATGTTTGAATCCAGATATCCAATTCTTCAAGCCTTCCAGCTATTGGAACCATGGGATCAAACACACGATCAGAAGGTGGTTTAGAAAGAATAAATCCCGTGGGGAAATGCGCAGGACTCACAGCTATCACGTTGATTTGTTAAACTATGCAAAGCTGAAGAGGGTGCAGATGTTCTCACCATGACTGGCTTTGGCTTCTCCTTTATCTGATGACCCATTTCCACACAGTCTTCCCTTGCAAGGCAGGGAAGTAGCCTGATGGTCTGCTCATTCCAGTGCTGGCTTTAGGTTGGCAGACAGCAATGAAAAAGTCCTTAAGGAGAGTTTTAGGTCATTCATAACCCCCATTTTAGATGTCTGGTGTGGTTGCCTAACTGTATGTTAGATCGTCATATATTTACATATATTTACAAAGTAGATGTGACTTTCTCACCATTGCAGCTAGCATTGACTGGAAAGCACGCTCACTAATCTCCAATTTTAACTCGGCAAAACCTTTTTCCATAGGAAAATGCCAATTCCTGAAAAAATATGCATATATATTCTGCAGGAACAGATTGACTGAATCAAATCTTCTAACACACTTCCTAGGGAAACCTGGCTGGTTTCCTGTGAGCTCACTGGCCTCTCTGGAAGCCTCCCTGGCGAGCAGCATGTCTGGGCTCATGGGTTGCCTGCTGTGATCATCATGGGGAGCCCTGTCCTTTCCTATTTAAAATCGTGAAATAAAATCTTTTCTTCCATTAATTAAATGAAGTTTCATATTCTTGCTCTGTGGGAAGTGAAAAGTTTCGAGATACTTAATTTCAGTACAGAAAGAATGTTTAGAGTGGCCATAAACTTGCCCATTTCTCCCTCTACAGGAATCTGAGGTTCTGACAAGCCCTTCTTACACACCAATGCTTCCTCCACTGCCCACCTCTGGCTGGCTAAAGACAACTGGTGGAAATCCAAACGTGATAAATTAACATTTGCAAAATGCTATGAGTTTAACAACAAACAGGAGTCTAAGTTCCCGAGAGACCAACCACGGAGAGCAGCTGGCAGTAAAACTTGATTGCATGTGGAAGTGGTTTGGAAAACAAAACAAAAAAAATAATACAACTTCAGCACACAAATTCAAACTTCTAATCTCACCCAGGCCTTGGAGGAAAAAAAAAAAAAAGTCAAGTAGTGAAAAGGAGAAGTCAATTTTTATTCAGTGCTTTCCAACTGGTGAATCTTGGAAAGTTTAATAGAGAAGGTCCTGTTTTACAAATAGAAAAGCACATATAGAAAATAAGGATGATTAGCAGGCCAGTGGTATGTTTTAATATCATAATCCAGTTTTCACAGCCACAACCCAGTACCCAACCTTTAGGAGTTTATCAAGGTGAGTTAAAGATTCAGATTCTCATCAGGGCATAAACCTTTTGCTTTTCTCCATAGTCAGTCACTGCCTGTGAGCCCTGGACTGTTCTGCTCCCACTGCCAAGAGTCAGAGCACACACTGGAGACAGAAGGATTTCCAAATACAGCAAGCTTTGGCTGATACCAACATGGTCATATTCTCCCTACTGAAAGCCAGTGATAGGAAGGCTTCTTTAGGAACATCTTCTGCGGCTGGTGTCTGCATCCCTCTGGGTTCCAACAACACAATTCCCACATGGAGAAATAACAGAGAGGTTTGTCTTTGCCCGTCTCAGAGCACAGTCAGCCCAGAGACCTCTGACCAGGACCCTAAGGAAGCATTTTAGCTGCAGACATTATAACATCTCTGCCAGCCTGAGATAATGTTTGGGCTAGCTGATGGAGGCAATTTGCATGATAAGCATGCGATTCTTTGTGGCTGGTGTTAACATCTCAGACCAGGGCTGTAAAGGGTGCTGAGAGAAATGAACTAGACATCTGGTCATACCACAGGAATTTATGTGGGAAGCAAGAGGAGCATCTGCAAGCCACTGAAAAACAAGTTCTAAACACAGAAAAGGGAAAATTAACATGGTTTAACAGGCATGGATGGCAGGTAAGAGGAGGCTGTATTTTCCACCACGCTAGGCAGTGTAAGTGCAAAGAGCATTTCCATATTAAAAGATATACTCATGCAGAGAACAGTGTGATTAGATTTTATATGGCAAGAAACAGACTTCCAGAACACATTAAAACAGCTCTTAATAAAAATAAAGCTCTGCCTTGACAGAACCTTGCTGCAAGCATGACACATCCATCCCTCCATATAACAAATGCATTAGGGTGGGCGTTGAAGGAAAGCTTAGTATGAAAGATGAGAAAATTAATTTCTATCCTGATTTTTTTATGCATTGAGAGTCATCACTTTTTGGTTTCGTTGCTGCGATTTCTTTGATGCAATAGCTGGTAAACTTGTGGGAACCCAGATTTTCTCGGTTCCAAGCACCTTGTTGCACAGAAAGGGCAGGTACACAAGAGAAATGTCCCATATAGAAAAAAAATTGGAGAAGAAACTCAGCATTCATGAAGTTTAATGACAAAATTTTGTTGTTCTTTTGCTGCCAATAGAAAGATTTTTGAAGGGAGGAAAATGCCATGGATTACAATGGCAGCATCATATATTTTTAATAATGCTCAGTTTATTTAAAAGCTCACAGTTCACGCCGCTCAGAAAAGTGGCAGTTCCAGCAGCAGAGACATCCTCCAATCCTAGACATTTATTGTAGACAGTATATGTTGCTTTAAAGGAAAAATATCTTCCACCAGAGGACATCCTGCCTCTTAAAGGGAAGGAACAGTTCCCCGGCAGATCTAAAAAACTCTCCTTTTTTGAACTGGCAGTCCTACACTTACCTGACACAGGGCAAATTAACCATTAAGACCTGTGCTTTGAATGATGCATTATTTTCATTTGCAAGGAAGCTTCTCACACCTTTGGGAGTCCAAGGTCCAAATCCTTCTTTTTAAAATTCAGACTCAACATGTCCACCTTTCTCCCAAAATGGATTTGCAGGTTAGACAGCCAACACTGATAATTTCTCAGACAGAGAAAGGAACTGAGCCTAAGAATTCCAGCACCCAGAAAGCACTTAGAGTGCTTTGAGAACTGGGTGATTGGCTCGAGCAAAAGGAACCAGTAGCCACGGACTCATAATGCCCAGTCAAAAATGAGCACCAAGGAAAAGACAGACAGTGGAACACCCAGTCTTGCAATTTCCAGTGAAATTCCAATTCCTCCAATGCCAAAAGTGAGCGCTTGCAAAACAATGTAAGATTCTTTTGCACCTTTGTATTTTACAGGAGTTCCTGTGTTAAGAGCAGATGAGTTTTGCAGATTTAAATCTTCGGGGTGAAGTTAAATACTTTTCATTGCTGATATTATAATAAGCATATTTCACCAAGTAATAAGGTAACAAACTCTGAAATGTAGGCATATGGGCAGCGTGGGAATTCAAGTGAACATGTGTGTTTCTGTGGGATGGAACAGCCTTGGGTCATCAAAGGTGAAAACTGTTAATGACTAGAAGTCCAACATCTGTTACACCACCTTTACACACTTCCACGTGAAAACAAACTCCATATGAAACCCTGGTAGGAAGCACAGCCTTGTGAGCTCCGTGCAGGCTGATGGGATGCCCTGATCGTCCCTGCCTGGCACATCCCCAGCCTCCAATTTCACCTGTCAAATGAAGCAGAGCTGCACAGCACTTCAATAAAACACCAACCTGACACCACCACAGAATCTTATATTTGTTCTGCTTTTAAGCTACATCCTCATTTAACATTTCAGGGAGATAAACTGGTTTTTTAATTAATATTGACTTCTATTTTTCACTTTTCTCTATAACAGTAGAAAGCTTTGAAAATGAGACTGGTGTTGAGACTTATTTTGCTTTACCACCACTTGCTTTACCATCACTCTGTTTTATAAAAGGTATTGGTCAAGAGGAAAAAAATAAACCGCTTTGAATTTCACCCCTGTTCACTCTGATAGCAATAGTCAAAAATTTCAACAAGCAGAAACAAAAGATCCCTCTCACCCTGAAAAATTTGTATCACAGACGCAACATTTTTTCTTCCAAGAACTTCTACGCTTTTTAATATATTGAGCAAACTTTACAAACTCACTGTCCTAATTAGAAAGGACCCTGTCTCACACTCCTTCATATTTTAGAAAGAGAAATTGATGAAATTTGCACACTCTAGTGGTCAAATGATGCATAAGCCAGAGGTCGTTCCCCCAGCGAAGGTGACTTTAGTGATTAGGGTGTGTAGGTACTTGCACAGATGTGTTGATTGAAAACTTTTCATGGCTTTTTAGTGCAGCCACACCAGTGCTGGATAACTGTACAAATGTGCCTCTCCACCTTAAGGAAGAAGAAACCACACATACATAACTCTGCTGGTTAAAAAAAAGGAAATCACCATACCCCTAATTAGTTCCAAAAACATGCAAAGGCCAAGGCCCAGCAGAGAGTTGTGGTAACTGAGTTAACTGATATTTGCATGGATAAATTTCATCTAGAGCATATAGTCATTAAATAAATGTTGTGTGGTTTGGCCACCTGACTCAGTATAGACCCTTCCATTTATGCTATTGCCCATGAACTATGTTATGATGTACTGAGAGAAACAGGTACCTCCAGATAAAAGTTCTCTCCTCCTGAGGCAGAAGGTTGAACACCCTGCAGTGCCTGCTCTCTCCACTGACTGTAACAGGAGCACAGTAAGAACAGCTCTGATAAAGATATCCTTTGCAAATCCAGCCAAAGGCTCCGAGACACCACAACAAGTGCCACACCAATAATCAGCTGAAAGTTACTTGCTACATTCATAGGGCACAGCTCCTCCTGCTCCACAAGTAATCCCAAAGGCTTTTGGCCAGACTGCATGTGTGGCAAAAGGTTGGATGACTCCTGGTGGCTATACCACATCCTGTCACCGGTCAGGAAGAAACCTGAGGACTTCCAAGTCTCTTGAGGACAAATTACTCAGAGAAAAATCTTTTAAGGGTTTCATTATTACTATTATTATCATTGTAATTTAAAATACTTAGTGCCTTAGAATAGCATGGCCAGGAAGGGTGGATTCAGGGAGCTGACATCTGACAGATGTTGGCAGTTAAGGAAAACTCTTGAATCCACCCCAAAGACTCACTGACTGAAATGGGCTTCACACCCAGATCTAACCAGGGAAACGAATGCCCAAACCCCTCCATACTCTGGTGCCTGGGTGCCAGATGTGTCAGCGTCTAGTCAACAGCAGAGAGGCGACAAAGTGCTTCCTCACTGTTATAAACGAAACCCAGTCCTGGCGTGTGTCATTTAATAAATGTGCCTTTCAGTGCTTCATGTTGTGGTTCCCAAAACAGCCCCAGCAGCAGGAAAGGAGGGTTAGTGTCTTTCCAGAAAGGATGCTGCAGTGAGTCACCATCTCAGCCCGGCTGTGAGTCACTGACAGTGCCACTGACTGGCTCAGCTACGAACACAAAGTGACAGAACGTTCCCTTTGCACTAGAGACCGCGGGCAAATCCCAAAATCCAGATTACATGGCTGTGAACAAACTCTGTATCCGGATAAGAACCTCCCCTCTGCTTCTGCTGCTTTTCATGATGACAGGAAGCAGAGAGGAGCTGAGCCATGAGACAACTGGACCACAGCTGCCTTTGCAACTCTGCCCCATCGCCCACTGAAGCAAGGAGTTGCTAAATCCTGACTTTTCCCTCTCTGCAGTAGGTGCTGCTCCCCACGATACAGCCTCTGGCAGTCCTTAAAAGTCATCCCTGCACCTCCCTGGGAGGAGCACAGTGTCTGTGGCCGGGAGCAGGACAATCTTTCCCAGGCACAGGGTTAGAGGGAACAGGCAGGAGAACTTCCTTGCCCACCAGTGGGCAGCAAAAGCCATCCTCATCGGGACAAATCTGTAAAAAACATCTTTGCCTAACCTAGGTCAAAACATTTTGCATGGGCTGGAGTCACCACCTTCCCTGTAAACAGGTTGGACCTTCCCTGGAAAGCTTTCAGAGTTCAGGTAGCAAAGTCACATAACTTCAGCCTGGTAAGATGATCCCAATAAAAAGGTGGTTCTAAAAACTTGACCTGCTGAGCCAACCAGACCATTCAACCCCAGAGTGAAGTGAAACAAGGCTGATAGACCTGGAGGTTCCCCAAACCTGCTGTAATGGGGAAATGGGAGATGAGTCCTGCAGGCAAATCTAAACCCCTGCATCAGGACACCTCTGTTGTTTCTGAGAGGTTTTGGAGTACAAGCAAAGTAGCAGCTCGTAGCTTAAAGAAATCACAACAGTTCATGGCATGGTACAATTCAACAAGATAAATGGCATTCAGATGGAGACCAGACAAAAAAATTTTCCTTTTACAAAAAACTCAAATCACAAACACTCCCTGGCACTTTCAGATTACATATTTTAGTGAGAAAGTAAAACTGAGCAGGGAACAAACCATTCTCACTAGTGAGAGACTTACCAGGATGCACTACCCAGTTGCTTCAAGATGTCTACGATTTAAGAACCTCTTCATTGCATCTTAAAGTCAAATTCTCTTGGAAGCCTGTGTGCAAGAAAGAAACATATATCTAGAAAACAAAGGTTTGAATTCGGACTGTACATGTGAGTTGCTTTTTTCAGCTGTTTCTGTCAGTATTTTGCTGCCAGAAAGCCCTAATTCTTTGACACCACTTCTGAAATCATTTTAAAATATAGTCTTTATGGAAAAGACAAAGGAAAGAGCTTCTAAAACCTTTTCTTTACTATTTAATTTTCAGCGAGGTACATAATAGTTCAGAGAAAGTGGTATCCAAGCAACAGGTTTGAAAGGGCCAAAGTATCTAAAGATTGTTCAGTCAATTGTCTTAGCCTGAGCATGCTGTTAAGGCATAATTGCCTTTGATGCAAAACATACTTTTTATAGTTATGAATAACCACAGTATATCCAAAAGCTTTATTAATAATGAAGAATACCATCTCTTAGATGGTTTTTCTCACATCCAGCCCACACTTACATGCATTTTGTCCTCTAGCCAGAGCATCACATCTCAGAGAAACTAAAAGTCACCTCCTTGAAGTAATATATTATTTTGATTTTCAGTTACCTATAGCCAGAAAAGTGATAACTCTTTAGTATTCAAAACACACTTAATGTCAGATCTATCTGTCTGAATGGACTAAAAATACTTTTCCACTCTTTTATTCCCTTAGCTAACATATCTGAAAGATCATGAGTGGAATCTTATATAGGGATTATCAAAGAAGTAATGAGTAATGTGACATCATACTAGAGGATCTTTTGGATCAGAAAGATATACATTAACCATGGCCTAAGTGTTCCCCTGTGATCGCTGAGTCAAGGTTAAGGGTGATGACTCATAAGCCAGAGAGAACATTATTTGACTTTCAGAGTTTCCAAGGTTGGCAGAGAGTAAAAGAAAACTTTCTATTGCTGCAATGGATATAGTTGAAGGAAAGACAGCAAATGGATAATCTTAGAATGCGGTATCTGCAGAACTGGGCAACAGTCCTGGAAATATTCATATTTAACAAGTATGGTGCTGTTCACACACGTAAAACGGTGTGTGTGTGTACTTGGAGCATTAGGCTTTAGTTCCAAAACCAGAAGTGCACCTTATGGCCCGACAACGCTCCTGCAAAGCTGCCACAGACGTGGTTGTTTCCCACAAAGATTTAAAAATGAAAAGCCTTCTCCCAGAGGAAGGTAGCTGGCAGTGTCGAAGGGAGCTGCCAGATGACGGGTTACCAGGCAGCAAAAGAGCATCAGTGAGGAGACACAGCCATCAACCTTCCTTCCCCAGTCCGGAGTTACTCTGGCAGAACCCAAGGCTTCTCTGTGGCAAACCAACTATTTGGGCACAGTTAATGAAAGCACAGAAATGAAGGAAGGCATGTGACATCTGCCAACTATTTGGGCACAGTTAATGAAAGCACAGAAATGAAGGAAGGCATGTGACATCTGCCTGGTTCCTAGCAGGACTTTTCACCTCCAGCCTCTTCCTGTGTGCACTCCTCTGTGCTAGAGAGATCCTGGATACACGGTGCTGATGGGGACACTCTTCCCTCTTTCTCCCAGCCTGTGCAGCTCAGGGAAGGAGCACAGAGCAGGTCTTGGCAACCCCTCCATGTCAATCCTCTTCCACTTGGCACCAAGTGATCCAATACACCTCCCTGGAGACTTCACCAATCCTCTGTGAAGGGGGCAGTTGGAAAATCAACTTTTGTCCAAAATAGAAGACAAAATTTTGTGTCGGCCTTACATAAATACGCAGAGTATATGGAACGAATTACAGATGGAGATGAGTACAGAGAAATTAATTGCTCGTGGGCCAGCCTCACAGCTACCTCTCACTCTGGTTTGGTTCCAAGGTGATTTCTGGTTTCCACTCAGCTGGTTCAAGTCAGCCTAAGCCTCAAGACAACTCATGGTAATCAATCTGTGTGGCAAGGAACTTTTTTTGAAGGATGCTTTCCAGAAAAACTTTTTAATGCGGCATAAAGGATCTCCTTCAGTCCTCCATTCTTACTTTAAATTGTTCCTTCCAATAGTTCTCAAGTCTGATACTTGACTTAAAGAAGAAAACACCTTAAAATGTTCCCCAGTGTAAAAACTCTGCCTGTGACAGTTTTGATCACTGTTGAGTAAAGACGTTTCCAAAATGCAAATTCACAAATGGAAGATTTAGCAAATCTTGCATCAGTTTGACAGCAAACAAACCTGTTCACACAAACCAAGTGCCTTTTGTGGTGGGGAAGGCAGGGAAGGAGGAGTTGCACTACTTGTGTAATGCACATTGACACCGACCTCCCAAGGCATCTTAGCGCTCAAAAACCCCTTACACAAACACGTTAATGTGATGGTTCATTGTCAGGGCTCATTAGAGATGAGACACAATGTTCAAAACAAAGCTGGGGACAGCAGTGACAGCGCAGCAGGTGACTGCAAAATACAGATCAGTAACAGGGGCTGAGGAGAGGGACCCATGGGTCAAGAGTGCACATAAATAAAGCTATATAGGAGTCATAAACTCACTTTGCCACTTGATTCCAAAAGTTGCAAGAATGATGAACATGTTACCAGATAACAGACCTATTTCTGCAGTTACAGGTTAAGACACACTCTCTAAAAATGTTGGGGAAAACATATAATAATAGTACCCTTGTGTGCTCCTCCTC
Organism: Grallaria varia; assembly: GCA_013396735.1. Taxonomy (NCBI): domain Eukaryota; kingdom Metazoa; phylum Chordata; class Aves; order Passeriformes; family Formicariidae; genus Grallaria; species Grallaria varia. The sequence continues at coordinate 27,437 of VWZG01011228.1, read as the reverse complement.
CTTGAAGCATAGGGGACTGTACACTCTGATGACAGTCCAGGACATAAAGAACAGGTCTCAACAGAGATCTTGGGGGTACAACCCAGACATCCTTGTTTTAAAGGTCAGCCTGAAAAATGTTAATACAATTCCTTAGTGCCTCCTGTACAATCAATGGCTGATGCACTGCACCTCTTAAACGTAATCTTGCCACCAAGCTGGGCTTTGGTAGCTGATTTCAGATGCAATTTTTCTTTGCTAGTTACGAAGTCATTTTAAGTTGGAACTCCTGCTTTGGGACTGTGTACTTTTCTGAACCTCAAATTTCATCGTTTTTAATACAATTCTGAAAGCAGATACACAACAATATACCAAGTGGGTGCTTCAGAACCAAATGTAAACAGCTCTATCCTAAGCCAATAACCAATAAGTAGTTGGCAGGTGCTATTTGAGCTTTCCACCTACACACACAAAACCTGACAGTGAATGAAAGACAAGTAATGTTCAACCCCAAGCCATCCGAATTCACTGTTGGGACTGACATTTGGGAACAGATTTCCAAAAAACCACTTAGAAGAGATAACTTTTTATGCAAAATTACAATACAATGAAGCATTCAAGAAGCCTGGACGTATTTCACTCAGCTGAAGTGGCACACCAAACTTTCTGTACTAAGAGGAGGTTAAAGCAAAGGTTTTATTGTGCAGCTGGGCTGTAGATGATACCAGTTCAATTCTGCCCTGCATCTCAGATATCCTACCTGATAGCACAAGCACCTCTATCCTTGAAACAGAGAGATCCCATCCTTAAAATAATAACACCACCTCCCAGCAGTGTTGTGAAATAAATATACACCATTTGACATGCAGCTGTCAAAACTATGACAGCAGAGTCAATAACAGTATTTTATGTGGATTCACAAGCTGGCCTTCCATAGTCATCCTCCTGACAGATTCCGTTTCAGCCTAAAAATTCCCTTTTCTTCCTTCTTGCTTTAGATGAACACAGTTGACAAAGCTTCCTTGAAGTGCAAGGTCTCACGCCTTGCTGTCCAGGCTTAATTAAGTCCCTTAGGACTCCCGGACTGTGAGAACAATCCAGTCCCACAGGATATCCCCGGAAGTCCAGACCAAATAGGCTCAAACCACTGTGCAAACGTGATGAGTTGAGTCTGTTCTTGCAGCTCGGTGCAATAACAATGCAGTAACAACTGCAAGGCTGAGCTGGGAAGAAGTGCCATGGGAAATGGGACCACTTGGTTTTACTAGTGCCACGTGGGCATCTTTGGCCAGGGAGTCAGGAGAGGAAGTGTGCCAGGGCATGGGGCTCCAGCGCTGGCTAAGAGATTCTCCTGGTTCAGACACCAGCAGCCAACGTTCTCACCGTCACCTTCTTTGGCAAACAATTAAGCTTTTGCTTACAATAATGGTTATTTCAGAAGTCCCTTTTATATCCTAGCTCCACATAAGCCTACGCTGTAATTGTACTTCATTTCCTTAATGCAGTGTTGAGTCTTCAGGCTCGTTTAAAGGCTGGAAAGAACATTAATGGCTTTGTACGTATTTTTAGGAGACTTTTTGATGGCATTTTACCACAGAGCTCAGTTAGACTTTTCTCTCTAAAAACAACTAAGTTGTCGACATGATTAGAATATGAGTATTTAATCCTTTAAAGCATTTAGACAAGTCTGTGGCTAGGAATAGGAGAGTTGTTTGGTTTTTGGAGACATGGGACATCCAAAAAATGTGCTGTGATTTAAAAGCTAAAGATAACTTTTAATGAGGAAAGGTCACTGGATCTTCATAACCCATTTACAGGTCCAAGGCGAGAACTCACTCATAAAATCATAAATATTCTTTGACAATATCAACACAGTTCAGACCTAAAATTATCTCATACATATACATTTTAAAATTCTGTTCTTTATCACTGATTTCCCTCAAATGCAGCAAATTCATTCATGTTTATGAAAGAAACAAGTTGTATTTGAGCAGCGAAGAGATGTAATAGAATACTAAACTAAAGACATAGTTGAATATCTGACAAGTTTAACAAGAAAAAACCTGTTTACATATAGGTTCAGATTTGGTAAAGCAGACTCTTTCTCTGCAGAGCCACAAAGATATGGAGGAGCTCAAACAAAACCTCAGGAGCCAAGTCCACAAATCATCGCTCAGACATTAGTCCCCATAAAGAAAATATTCCTGTTCCTTTTTAGGGTTTTTATAAGATATCTGAAATATAGCTACTTTCAGAAAACAGACTCTGGCAGGATATCAAACAGAAGTTTAGCTAAAGAAGTGCTATGACATCTTCAAAACACAACCAGGTTGCAAAGAAAACCAGCGGACCTTTGCACTCCTCTGGAAAACGCAGAGGATCGCAGCCCTCCAGCAGCAGCCTACAGGACCCATGAAGCACCAGCAGATGGTGCTCTGAAAGCAGGCAGGTTTCAAATAAAATTCTGCTTTTATGAATCTAAATTTGACTAGCACCAGCAAGAAAATATCTTCAGTAAGGATATCACTGTAATATGATGAACTATTCCTTCCTTCAGAGAAGAATACAGCACAATAAAAGGGCAATTTCCTCCCTAACTCATCTGCTTTCAGGTGATGCTGCTTTCATTATGATAGCACTGCTTTGTTTCGAGAGCAAAAGTGCCAGTCCCCAGGCAGCAATCTCCTCCTTACCCATCAATATGTCTTCAAGGCATCCTTCTTCTTGATATGTCATGGATTTGTCTTGGAGGCAATAACAGCTCAAGTCATTCCTTCATGAAACCAAAGACATTCTCAGTGTTGACAGAAATAGTGAAAAATTTGGATACGTGATTCCAGTGCCTCCTCTTTCTCTTTTGCTCGGCAGCATAAAATGGTACTGACTGAATAAATCTTACACTTTTTTTTTTTTATATATATTCCCTATTTAACAGTTTCCAGAGTAGGACTCCTGCTCACAGCAGGGTTTTGGCATGTACAGGTGCATTCACACAGCTGCAGAAGGATGGGGCACCACCTAAAATGAGGCTGGAAGGCTGGAGTGGGATCACTAGAACAAGCAATTGGTGATAAACCAAATCAAGCTATTTAGTTTCATTTACAGCAAGTAAAAGAATTAGTGCTGTATCAATCTAATAGGGATAGCATAAGTTTTACATGATCCAGATTGCTGTGAAAAATGAGCAGGGACTAAAAGAGAGGCCACAGCTCTAGATGCTCCTCACAGAACCAAAACGCTTCTACCTGATGAAAGTAATAAATTTTTTTCATTTCTGTCTTCACAAATTGCTACCAGTGAAGCTTCATAAGCTGCTACAAGAGCTTTTACATTCTACCCTTGTCTTGCACAGCAGGGATAACTAACTTTCAGACACAGTGTTCTCCAGGAGCAGAAGCCTGAAAATATTCAGGACTCTGCTTTTTCTGGTTTTGTCTGAATAAAAGCTTTTCTCTGGTTTTCTGACACCAAGTAGAGAGGAACCAAGGCCCAGAACACTATCCCTGACCTACCAACTACCAGTGCTGGCTCCCAAAGTCCCCAAAAAGGCAAGAAAATCTGTCTTCTCATGGAGAGAAGGGGAGGGAGCCCCACCACGGGAGCTCCACCAGGATTCACAACAGGAATCTGCCAAGGACCAGCCAACGTGCTCTGGTCAACCAAAATCAAAAAAACAAAACCAAAAAACAACAACAAAAAAACCCACAAAACAACAACAAAGAAAGCAAAAAATTTTTTTTAAAAACCACCAAAAAACCAAACCAAAAATCCCCAACAAAAACAACCAAATGAAAATTAAACAAAACCAAAACAAAACCCAAAATGAACAAAAAACCAAAACTAAACAAACAAACAAAAAAATCCCACCTATAGCTAAACCGTAGAAGTTTGAGATATGTTTCTAAATTTAGTTATTTACAGAGGTTTATTTCATAGCATGTTCACTAAACCAGGAGCTGAGCCTCCCCTTAACAACATAAACCAAGGTATGAGGTATGTGCTTGTCTCTTTGGCTTAGGAGCCATGTCCACTTTGATATATGTAATCATCAGGTGCCTCTGTGGGGTCGCAGAAGACCTGAGTTTCCTGGCCCAGCTCAGGTTTTTGGACCGTGATGGGGCATCCCAGCTGCCAGCAGGGAGCTATATCGGCAGCAGAAGGGAGGGAATGGCAGCACAAAGCCCTGGCATGACCAGAGTCAGCATCGCTGGGCTGGAGCAGCAGGGACAGGCAGGGCTGTGCTGAGAGAGAGGAATGGGCAAGGGCTGAGCTGCTGGTACCCGAGGCAGGGCTGCTGAGGGAGTGCCTGGTAAAGAGTGTGGAGGACGCAGTGAAGGATGGGAAAAGAGAGGGGGAATGCAGCACCCCAGATGGGTGCAGCCTGGGAACAACTGGAAACAACAAACTCATTACACCACACTGCTAATCCTAATTAACAACCTTGGCTATCAAAGACTTGTGTAGAGTATGAGTGTGGTGGGTTCACCGTGGCTGAATGCCAGGTGCCCACCCAGCCGCTCTATCACTCCCCTTCCCAGCTGGACAGGGGAGAGAATAAGGGTGGAAACAAAAGAACCAGAACAAATCGTGGGTTGTGATAAGGCAGTTTATATTTATACAACAAGCAAAAGCACAAGCAGGGTGTGTGCGTGCAAAGCAGAAGCAGCAACTAATCTCTGCTTCCCATGGGCAGCGATGGTCGGCCACGTATCTGGGAAGCAGGGCCCCTAATCGTGTCAGCAGGCAGCCATTGGAGGCAATGAGTGCCCCCCCTCCTGCTTCCTGCCCCAGCTTTTATATCTGGGTTGATGTCATATGGTATGGAATATCCCTTTGGTCAGTGTGGGTCAGCTGGCCTAGTTGTGTCCCCTCCCAGGAACTTGTCCTTGACTGAGCAGTGAATGAGCCAAAACATGGGTGTGTTACCAACACCAATGCAGAGCACTGTGAGGGCTCCTACGGGGAGACAAATTCTGGCTCAGCCAGACCCACCACAATGAACTTGACAGCCTTTGTTGGTTTTGGGTAAGGCCACCATTGGCTGTGCACAGGAATGGGATTTCAGCCCCGACCACTGCGGCCACCCCTGACTCCACAGGAGGTGAAATCAAAGCACAAGCCTCAGCTACTGAATGTGGAGTTTTTCCATCTCTGGTTTTGACAGAGGAATTTATTAGCAAAGTTTTAGTTTCCGCTTGCAATTTAGTTCCTATTTACATTAAATACTTGTAACTTCTCTCTCTATTCATTAATGATCTGTATGAGAGAAGCAGAGAACAGCCACGTACCTCGCCCATTGCACCAGAACATTATTTGCTGTATCAATAGAATAATTTATTTGTTGGTTTAGTAGTCATTAGTTTCTATGACCTTCCCCTCATCATTAAACTCCTCTCTGATGCCCTGCTTGATTTTAATGGGAGATTTAATCTGTAAAGGACTGTGAACTCTAAGCCAGGTCTGGTTTTGCTTGTTCGTACTATTGCCTGTAAAATGTTTTTATCTGTTTCAAAGTGAAAGGCCAAAAAATATCATGAGGTTGTTTCCTCTTAGGGAAGCACTAGTTTGCCACTAATTTATTGATTTGCATGCAATCTGAAAGTTCTTCTTGCTTAATATCTTTGTCAATCCCAAACCTTTCATTACCTTGATGAAGAAAATACATAAATCTATCACTGACACTGTTGCTGGATTAGTATTTCCATCATCTTCACTACAGTTAATTGTCTATACTTTTTTCGCTCGGAGTAGTGGCTAGAGACAACAAGTCATATTGCAGCATTGTGTTTGTTAGATATTATCTCAGCTGGAAGTGAGGCAATAAATTGGCATTTGCTTTTCGCCTCAGTTTCTTGGGTGAGGGCATTTGGATCAGCCTTAGGGTCTCAGGATGGACCTTCCCCCATCATGAATAATCTTTCAGCTCTTCATCCATAGCAGAAAACTATTCTGTCATTCCACTACAACATTCTACCTTTAGTTCTATTTTATTTTCAGTCCTCCATGAGATCGCTGCTATCACCTTTTACTGGTACAACAGATCCCTCTGGCACAAAACCCAACAATTTCCTCCAGACATAATACAGAATATTAATTCCTTTTCTTACCACCCCAAAAAGGAAAGCCCTGAAGTGTGAGCAGCAGGCAGTGGATTTAGACAGTTTGCTCAATAGACTAGAGGAGCATTTTGCAGCTGCAGAACACACTTCAGCTAAGGGTCTCAAAACATAAAATAAGTTTCACAAGAGCCTTGCTGAGCTAGAGTTATGTGAGCTGCATTTAATTAATGTTTAGTTGATAAATGAGAGTAATGTTCCCGTTTTTGCAGAGGAAATCATGACAGTGACAAACAACCACATTTTTCATTCATTACGTGAAATTTGTGATGCTTCTGGAGCAGAATTTTATAATAAGCTGGTGAAGAGAGCCATGGACAAGGTTTTTTCACAACAGACAATGTCCAAAAACCTGCAACTCTATCATGTCAAACCATAATTGATTTGATATTGACAAGCAGTGTAACAAATTTGTATCAAGGCACCGAGGAGCAAAGCACGCCACAAAAACAGAAGAGAGCAATTGTGTGGAAAATAAGTGACAGGATTACTGAAACAACTTTATCTGATATGCCATGGGAAGATGATTGCCATTCAGGCAGAAAATACATGCCAAAAAATCCTTAAACTAGGAAAACAGTTAATTAATACACTCATGTTTTCACAGATGATTTAATCAAGTACAGCCTAGATGATTGAAACTGTAACTGTTTGCTATTGTGAATAAAAGACATAAAAATAAATAATCAACATTAAATCCTGACATGAATATGTACCTTCCAAGAAGGGAAAAATTTACAATAAAATTAGCACAGGCATTTCTTGACAATTCAATTAGCTTAAAGAAATGTGTGGTTTTACACAGATCACCAACAATCTACTGCTTTTAGGAGCTAAAAAACCATTTAAATTTACCACTAAAAACTAAATAGTGTATACACTAGGCAATACACAAAGTCAAATAGCTCTACTGCCATAGAATATTGCCAGATTACAAGTAAAACAAGCACACAAACAGATAAATGGATGTCAGCCTACCTTTAAAAAATGTTTATGTGCATTTGAAAATGCCTTTTACCATTTCATCCAATGATTTCATGTAAAGTCAATCTTCACCTATACTTATGTTACACGGGGTGCCTGCTCGCACACTACCTGTATAAACTGGGAATATCTCCAAAGGGGAAAACTTAACTTGTAAACAAACAACAACCTCTCTCCCGTCTCCCAACAGCTCTGTTATTACGACCTGCAGGAAGCCTGTGCCCACTAGAAAAAAAACCCCTACAAATCTACCTGGGAGCTCCCCTTTCCCTTCCAGCACATCCCCTGGCAGGGGGAGCCCACACTTTGGCATCCCAAACACTCTCCTAGTCCTGCAAACAGCACGGAATGGCTGGGGAGACAGAACATCATCTCTCTGACCCGGGTCAGCAACAGAAACTGGGACTTTCCAAACCCTTTTAGAAAATGGAAAGCCTTTGGGAGAGTGAAAGTGGAAGGAAGACTGAGTTTTATTTCCTGGTGTAGGCAGAGTGGGTCTTCCTAAGGTCTGTCTTGGTGGCCGGAATAGTCCTGGCAGATTGCAGATGCCACCACCACCCTCTCGAATGGAAACCCAAATAGATCAGAACGGCTCGACTAAGGTGGTGGAAATGCAGGGTTTCCTGGTTGCTGGGGGAAAAAGACACATGAACCTCAACGGGGGTTAAAAACTGGGGTAATGGAAAGAGGGAAAGTTAAATCACAGAATCATAGAACGGCCCGGATTGGAAGGAATATTAAAGATCTTTTAGTTCTAACCCCCCTGCCACAGGCAGGGACACCTTTCCCCAGACCAGGTTGCTCTGAGCCCCTTCCAGCCTGGCCTTGAACACCTCCAGGAATGGGGCATCCAGAGCTCCTCTGGGCAACCTGTTCCAATGGCTCAGTACCCTCACAGTAAAGAATTTTTTCCTAATATCTAATCTAGTGTCATTTTGAGGCCATTCCCCCTTGTCACTCCAAGTCCTTATAAATAATCTCCCTCCATCTCCCTGCAGGGAGCACACAGGGCTGTGTTAGTGCTGTCCAGTCAGTTGAGGGCTCCCACTAGTGTTCCTCTTTACTTCAGTTCCATCCCTTCGTAAAAAAACCCCTAAAAATAGGGGATTATTAAAGAGAAGAAAAAGCACAGTAAGAAAAAGCAGCTGTCATAACGCTTACACTCACAGGTCCTTTCACGCTCGATTTTAAACACATCAGTTTTAAACCTGATCCGTGCTGTCAGCTCCTCAAAGCTTTATACAATCTGGCAATTTCCTGTTGAAAATATTCAGGTGTCGCTGTCAACACCTAATGAAGAACCACAACACTTTGTGAGAACTCTCAGCGAGGTGGGTTTTAGCTGACACCTTCGGAATGGCTCTGGAGATGGATGGAGGTCGAGGCCATTTGTCATTGCTGTCACCCCTTCTAGGGGTATCCATGGGCACGCTGTGCCTGGTCCTCAAAATACATGTTGGGATACAGAAAGGGTCTGAAGCCAAAGGGAAATCGATCCGGCTGAAACATTGAATGTGTGGGATTTGTTGGGGTTTTTTTTCCCAATCAAAGCTCGAAGCTGAAGATCGTGCTCTTAAAAACAAGTCATGCAGAGGTGGCTGATGGCTTGGGCAAAGAGGTCACATTAGAAACTGAAGGTCCCAGGATCAGAGTTAAAACTGACACGGCTGGAAAGTAGATTTTTCCATAACTGGCCACTGAGGGTGGCTCGTATTAGATAGTCAGCAATTTGCATTGCTTAATAATAACAACACGTTTTTCACCAGATACTTTGTGTACCACTGAGAATTTTGACTTTGGAGCCTTTGTAATGTTCCAGCAAAGTCCGCAGCTTTAGGAATTATATCTTCCAACACACCAAAGTACATCCCTGACTTGGATTTTCTTTTCTAAAAGGCATGATGAGCGTGCAAATAGTAAGTGCTCCTGACTGGGGAACTCTGAGCTTTTTGGCCCCTGTGTACAAAAACTGAAAGGGACCACAGGGAAGAAACTTTTACTTTTGGTCTAGATAAAGATATTAGGCACAACTAATTTCTTTGTGCTTTCACTGAAATCTGCATCTAATCTGGAAATTTCCAGGCTTGTATCCTGCATCCTTTATTAAATAGATACTTTATATTTGTTTCCTGTGCATCATAAAGTGGCTGGCATGACTTGGGAGGGCAAGCAAAGTACTTTCTTCATGCACTCAGAAGGCCATTGAGTAAATTGTAAAATACCAATTATTTTATATTTTAAAAGTCTGGCAAAAGAAGCCATCAGGTAAATCCACTAAAACATGCACAAGAAATATTTCTGACTCTTCGTGTCTCTTGGCACAAGAGCTCAGCCAAACGCACGGCTCGGAAAGAGAAAGCCACACAAATCCAGATGAGAGACAAACATTTTGTGTGTAAACATGTTGCAATGACCTACCTAATACATGGACAATTTTCTGTTTTTTTTTTTATTAAACCTTTAATTCTGGTTTGTGCACGTACATATTTTTAAGTACCTGGTATTCACCAAATATATTGGGACAAATTACCTGTGGGACAGCAGTTAGGGAAGAAGTTGTGACTTTAAAACCCCAATTCCCTTTCTCAGTTACTACAAGTAAGTGTCAGGCCAATATTTACAGCGTTGATATTGTAGATGCTGCCTCATTAATTTTTCTACTGGGGACATTAATTTTCAGTTAGATACTAAAATAATTGAAAATATTTGAAGCTGCTTAAAAGATTAGAAGAAAGAATACTTCTGGGCCTCGGGAAACCCACCAGCTCTGCCTGTGGTGACCTTTGGACATGCCAAAATCAGTGACAAACCTTTCATTCCCTATTATTGGAGGAGTGGCACTGCCCAGTGATGAGGACCATTAGTCTTCCCAGATGCCCTACTGCCTTGATTAAATTATTAATTTTTTTAAAATATTTCTTGTCTCTTGAACCCCAAAGAAATGATGGGGTTTTTTCCTCACATTTAAACTCTGGTCCAATGCAGATTTGAGTCAGTAACAGCTCCTTTTCTTACTTTTCTGGAAGCTGTCTTAGAAAATAAATAAAACATATAAGTAGATTCATGGACATTGCTGCCGTTTCAGATTAACTGAAAAGGGTTATTACTGAACCAGATCAATCCTACGCTATTTTCCTTTGTCCATATCTTTCTAATAACACACGCCTTTGTTTTCAAAATACCTTCCACTCTTTCTTCTAGAAAAGGAATCAAGATCAATTAGCCTTGTACTTTCAAATCACTTTTTTTTTGCAACCTTTAAAGGGATTTCTCAAGTTAAAGAAAGCAAAATTATTCCCTTTTGACTCATAATATAACTTCTGCTTTAGGTGCACACAGGGTTTCTGTTTACAGCACCAGAATGACAAAGATTAACCGCAGTGATCATTTCAAAACAGGAATCGTGGGCTTTGATGACTAGACCTTAATTAATTTTTTAACAGAGATAAAAACATTACTTATAGCAGATTTCATCCTACTGCCACGGGTCTGCTTTCCCAATTCACCTTGCCCTTCCCAAGCACCTTAGGAGCACAAAGCCAGAGGTGTCCAGTCAAAAAGGAGCTTCACAAAGTGGAGCAAAGAGAAGGAAAAGCCTCTGCCAGCTCCTGCCCATTCGCCCTGTGCCCAGGAGGGGGAAGTCGAGTTCCTCCAATTGCAAATTAAACTTGCAGTGGATTAAAGTGACGTGTGAGTGGGATCTTTATTCCCTTAACATCAACACTCATGCTTGTTCCCATGAACGGAGTTGATGCTCTCCAAGTGTCTCCTCCCAGGTACCCCCACTGTGGGTAAGTCTTTCCATCTCCGCTGACAATGCTCTTAGTTTTGGGTCAAAGAGGATTTTTATTTTTTTTTCCTAGGAAATTTTGCTCTCTGGCTTTCCTCTCACCCACCCAAACGTGTCGCTCGGAGCTTTAACGAGGAGTCCCGAGCCCAAGCATCAGTTTCAATTAACATGAAATGCAACTGTTTTATTATCCGAGGCCAGCAGCCCGGCTGGAGGCTTCTTCTCCATAAGGAGGAGGTTTGTGCTGCTTTAGGATAAGGTCACTTTCACTGCTGGAAATGAGGAGAATGATTCGATTGCCAGAACACTTTCATGCCATTGGAGACACCCTGGTCCCCACTTGGGAGCAGTATTCCCATAGGTCCATATTGCATCTCCAGACCTGTCCGGCATCCGTCCCAGCACCTTTGGGCAGCCAAATCCTCCCCTTGGACATGCTGCCTGGCAGGGTTTGGTGTGTGGGCAGGTGTAAGGTGTGAGCAGCACATGGGGCGCAGGCTGAAGCGTGGGATTCAGCTCAGAAAATGAAACCTTCTAATGAAGTACCAAAACCACAGCCAAGTGGCTGCTGTGTGTTTGTGCATCCGCAGCCCGTAAAACCATTTATTCTCAAGTCGCTACCTACAGTTTCGGCTGCTCCAACGATACAAAGCCCTTGCAAGTGGTTTAGGAGCTACTCAGGAGGGTCACAAGGAGCTCGGAGTAACAAAGGCCAACTGTGTTGGGTGGATGGTTTCTCTACGGGATGGCAGACTGCCTGAAGACAGGGAGCCATTTCCCCACGTCGAGGAGCATCCCCACTGCCAAGCAGTGACTCAACCTCTACGGCAAGTACCGCTTCAGACTTGTCCTCCCGGGAAATCCAAGCCAAAATGCCAAATAAGCACATCCTACTGTCCTCGGTGGGCAACTTCAAGCGCTCCGACAATCACGTAAAGCCATTTTTTAACTCAGAGCAGAATCATCTTGAGAGGTATGATCTGCCTGAGGGCCCAAACCATCAGTGTTCTTTCTCTTTTGATAATACTGCAAAAGGTGAGCACACCTGGCGAGCCGTAAGGTCAGCAAACAAACACGGTATGAAATCATGGATTAACAGAGCAAATTCTGCCCCACTGGTTTTAAGGAGGAAATAGCACAGGCATTAGAAGTAAATATTACTGCTGCTACACTATGGTATGCACGCAGAGCTGTTCCCCTTCCAATGCATTCCAGTTAGCCTAAAATTTGACAAGAAATCAAATAGATTTTTTAACAAAGAACTACTTCGCAAAAGACGTCCAGGTATTTCTAATACGGTGCATTAGCCCTGTACTTTTAATTCAACCTAGTTTCAAGTCTTCCTGAAAATCACCAAAACCAAGCAAAGCAAAAGACATAAACAACTTTTTTTTTTATACCAAATACGTGGTTTTTGCTTCCTAGTTCTCTCTGCTGTGTCTTATGTATAACGCACAGAGTTTTGGTTCTTGTGAGAAAGACAAGTACACGAGCAGTACATAGCATTGTTGACTCAATGGTATTGTTGGTTTTTCCTAATGGGAAAAAAAAAAAAGCCTCCTTATTGAGTATAATACATCAGGGAGCAGAAAACTGCAGAAAACTGATTCTGTGCATGCCAATTTTTGTATAAAATTGCATAAAATTTGGCACCATGATTTATATTTCCAATATCAAAGCAATTGCTTGAATAAAAGGGTTTCTGAAAGTATACATGATTTAATGACATGCAAGACTCCCTGAACCTGCCTCCGTTCCCGGAGCTTGTCTTTCCCATCATGAACTGCTGAATATTTTCTTTTACTTTAATGCAAGTCAATGCAACACAAATTATTCTGTTAGACTATTTGTTAATTATGCTTGTTGGAAAATTCCTTACATATACGGAAGCTATGTCAACACTGTGCAATTCTGTGCCTGACTGAATTTGTGCTCATTTCCCTGCCAGTGCCAGTGCCAATCATAGTTCTGTGGTGTGACCCCTGTGCGTTTGATTCTCTGGCACAGTAATTCAAAATCTGGGGCTCTGGGTAAAGGAAATTTTTTTTATTTTAGTTCTCCTACCAGCATCATTTTTTTAAAACTGAAAGAAAATCAGTTTAGATTAGATACAAGGAACAAGTGTTTTACAAGTGGTCTTGTGCTCAAGAAACCACTGGGTGTGGCACTCAGAGCCATGATCTACTTGAGAAGGTGGTGTGTGGTCAAAGGTTGGACTCAATGATCTCAGAGGTCATTTCCAACCTAATTGAATATGTGACATAATGAAGGTGGTGAAACACCAGAACACATTGCCCGTGTAGGGAGTAGACATCCCATCCCTGGAAAACATGGCTTTAAGCAAGATGATTTAGTTGAAGGCTTCCCTGCTCATTGCAGGGGGTTGGACTAGATGACCTATAAATGTCCCTTCAGCCCAAACTGTTCTGTGATTCCATGATTCTATACCTTTCCTGGTTATCTCAACAAAAAGATGGAAAGGCTGGTTTTGTGATGCCAAACACATTAACCCTTCACACAGGCATATTCTTCACCACCGGGGTTTTCAAGTGTCCACAGACAGCCTGGTTTGGGGCTGGCAACTCTGGGAATGGCACCAGAGCCACAGCACACAGCCCTCTCTCTCCCTAATTTTCCTCCATTTTCAGAGTCTCTCTGCAGTGACTTATGTACAGATTTGATTAACCCTATGCCAATTTTCGCTTGTACATTCTTTTTGTATTTGCATTTTCTTTTTTTTTTTTTTTTTTTTTAATTTTTTTTGAGCACCTGTAGACACCACCAGGTTTCAAGAGAGGGCCTTCTGTCTGCCATACCCCAAGGACCCAGAGTTGCTTACAAATACCGAGCACATCCCAAAATTCATCTCAGCCTCTTCTTGGATCTTATCCAGACCCAGGGCCTGAAAGAAACCTCGTGAAAATGCTACTTCATGTGGCCTTCAATGTCCCCCCAGCATTCTCTCTCCAATATGCATAATTAAGCCAAACCTACAAACATTTTTTTTTTACATGTTAAAAAAGGCATATTCTCTCTCAAACAGCTTCCACTGATGTATCTTTCTACACTCAAAAGAGAGGATTTGGGAGCCTCTTTTTGAGCTCCACCCAGAGCGCCCCTCTGTGCCTTGTGCCCTTCCTGCCTCCTACCCTGGAGTGCCCTGGAATATCTATCAGTGCTACAAACTCCTGGCAGTGTTGGGAGGCCAATCCTCTGGGTATATGTGGATAAAATTGATTTAATGGGCAAAACCAAGTCGTTTCTTGCCTCTTGAAACTACTCAGTACTTATAAAGTACTCAGAAAACCCACTGTTTCCCTACGTTACTCATGCTCAGAGTTTGGAGGGTAGGTCTTTCCCAACTGAAGCACGTTTTTTCCTTCAGGGTGACAATGTTTTCTCTCCCTTAAAGGCTGTCCCAGTTTATTTCCCTGCTCTTTACACTTCTCAGCTCCTGGCCTCTGCAGTGCACCTCCGCAGTGCACCTCCAGCCAAAACATCAACCACTCCTTAGATGAAAGGTGAAGGGTGGGTCTCAGCTTGAACCAACCCAAAGTTTGAAGCAGAGGACCTACAAGGAGGAGAGAGAGGGTAAATAGCTAATGTTGGAAGCCTGGAATCCATCTTGCACAAATAAAACACAGTAGGATTCAGATCTGAACTTCCTTGCAGCTGTGGGAAGTCCTAGACAAAGTCCTTGCCCTGAGTCTGCTATGGATCAATGCTAAGTGCCTTTAGAACAGCACACATGCAGCCACGGAGTCTGTGCATGCCACAGGCATCTGGCTGTGCTTCCAGTTTGGATGCACTAATAATTGCATATGAACTAATAAAGTGGAAACACTCAGATTTTAGTATGCCTTGTGTTTATCCCTTTACAGCATCTATTTCTTCAAGAATGTCAATGCTTTTATGAGAAATATGTGATCCTGCTTAAAGTTCTTTGAAACCAGAAACAGCTCCGTATCTGATTAAAAGAGCTACAAACCATCCATGCAAGTTAAAGCATTATAAATTTACTCCTGTCATTATGGTATTGTTTGTTGGAGAAGCCCATCCCCACAGAGCCGGGATACTGATTCTAAAAAAGCATGAAAGCCATCTGCTCACGTTGGCTCCCCCAAAAATCTCTTCACCAGGGAAGGGGGCTGCCCTACCTCGCTCACAACACAAAGATTATGTCTAATGGCATCACTGCCCCACGCAGTATGAAAACCTGGCTGACACCGTAGCCTGAGAATTGCACACAATTGTGTGTCGATTTTATTTTTATGTTTTTTTTTTTAAAAAAAGGCTTGACCATACAGAGATGTCATGCAGGTAACTTGATAACCATGAGAAACTACACATCATCTGTTCAGAGGTGACCAGCCTGGGGCTCTATGTACGTTTAAGAGTTCTCTCTGCCTGTTATTGTACCTATACCTGCTGTGTATTTGAGGCCAAACTTGGATTTGTTGTTTGGCACCTCTAAGAAGCAGTTTAAATGTGGATAAAATGGGTTGTCATGACTTCAGTGGCTTAGTTCAAAGCTGTTCCTGTGAGACAGCACCAGAGCGACTGCTCAGCCATATGGGCTGACGGTCAAGAGCCAACAGAGTGAACTGTGTCATTTCTTGCCCTAGTTTTTATGGTGAAACAGCCAATTATTCTACTATTGAAGAATAATGCCTACCCTTTTATCTGTAGGTACTTTAGCCCCATATTAGGATCAGATCCTCTGGTTGACCAGGTCCTATAACTTCCTTGGTTTGGGGCTTCTAAAATTTTTCCCACCTGATCTGAGACTTCATAGTATTGTCCCCAGGCTGAAAGAACCAAAGATATCTCTTGAGTTGGCAAAGACATAAATAATATCCTAGACACGATTGCCTCACACTTCCTGCATTCCCAGAATCCTTTTTTTTCCTTAAAGAACAAGTCTCTTCCCAGAACCACATCTCATAATGAATGAAATTATCAGATAAACTGAAAAGAGGTTCTTCATGATTGCCCTAAGCTTGGTATACAATAAAAATCCTGTTAAAACATTTAGAATTCTTCCCTTGACAAATAAAATATGCTTATTTTAATTCTTCAAAGTTGACAGAAGACAATAAGGTCACATTCTTATTTAGCTAAATCATAAGCAGACACAATCTGGGCACAATCATGACTAAGTTTCAGTATCCACTTCAACCACAGCCGCTATAAAAACACTCTTTTAAAGTGTTCTAAAAAAATACAGTAAACATTCCTAATACAATAGAGTTGCACTTGATAACAGTCTGCTGGCATGCTTGAAAAATGGACCTAAGCAAGTCTTCCCTGGCTTGGACTAACAATCCTCCCCACCGTGCTATGGGAACTGCTCAATTAACACTGGCAAGTGTATGGGAGATGCACAAGGACTGCAGGCAGTGCTGATGAAAGCACAGTGCCTCCCAGGTCAGGGGCTGTCCAAAATTTATGAGATTTCTGTGGGATTTCACTTCTAAGTCCTGCTTCAGTTCTCACTGAAGTAAATGAGATCTTGTTAACTCGCAAGGGCCTTGATTCAGATCTAGACTGCAACTTTGCTTATTCATATTTCTTCCATGGTGCTGTAAAAAGACACACCTTTTTTTTCCTTCCACGACATGAGGTTGAGATAATTTTTATACTATTTTGTTAGCTATACAGAGACAGTGTTTATGTTAACCTTTGTGGTGATTTAGTAGACCAGTGAGGTCTTGATCTGTAAATTCCTCATTGAGGTAGTCCCACTGAACCCTGTATGTACTCAGTTGTGAAACCTACTTGCGCAGGGGATGGAAACCTCCATCAGTACCCATCAGGTCTCTTATGTAAACACTAGCATATAAAACTATTTTCCTTTTTAATATTTTCAAACACTTCCCGAACACTTATTATTTATAACTAAGAATAGCCAAATGTGTCTCATTTTGAGAAGACCATACAGGACTGTGAATCTGAGAAAGCAGAAGGAGTTCTCAGTACACAAGTTTAGAGCTTTGTTTTGAGTCTTTGTGAATCCAGAGAAAAATCATCCTGTAAACATACTTGAAAGTATTTTGTCTTGTTTCTAGTGGTGTAGTTGCAAGATTTTTCACACCTGAATAGAAACAGGATAATAAAAAGAAAATCTAATCCCTTGAGAGCTGATAGGAAAACAGAAAATAATGTCAATGTAACCACTACAATTCCATCTGTATGTTACTCTTTTGTTCTGGGCAACCTCAGTTCACATCCAGTCTGACAACAGGTGAGAAGCAAACACAGAACCAAAACAACCACGTTAAATTATAGCTATACTATTATTTTACTGGATAATTGCAAGGGATAATTGCTTTCAGCACTTGAGGAAAGGCCACGTAAAGCACTCTCAAGGCAAGCACCACTGTCAGCCGGGAGGAGACCGAGCTCTGCTGGCACCTTCTCGATGTTGGCCCCAGACAAATTCACCTTGTCCATGGCGTAAAGGCTGTCACCTTCTCAGCAAAGCCTGTTGCTGAAGCATCAGTGCAGACAATGCCCAGCCTCAAAGACTTCTCTCTTCTCAGCATGCCACACCCCATCAGCAGAGCAGTAACCCTGCCTGTCTAAACACAACTTCAAAGGCAGCCCAGCCATACAGTCAACCATGTATTCAACAGCTGGACCTCATAGTAGGGCACAAACCCAGTGAAACACCACCCATTCCTATAACAACCTCATGACGTGCTTTTTAGACACTGCCGTTGGTCAGCAGAAAGTTAATCTTTCCTGCAAAATATGACTCAGACAGAAAATGCTCAAGGTTGTGAAACTAGAGCGACTGATCTCCTCCCCTGCAGGACTCGCTTTTCACTTTAATCACTTCCCAGAGATTTTTTTTTTCCCTCCCAGTGGGAACAAGAAGAATGCCAGATGGATTCTTCTTGGGCAAGGCCATACTGGACTAAGCCCACACAAAGGCATAATCAGAGCACGAACCAAAGATAAAATTCTCAGTAACAATTAAAACACACTGTTAGGGGGTAATACAGGAACAAATATGACTAGGAGTCAAGGGAATATAAACAGTCCAAACAACTTACTGAAGTATGACATTGTCTGGAAAAAAGAGCTACTGGCACAGGCTCTTATTTAGAAATGGAGAGAATGCCTTGATTAATCTCCAAGAGGTAATAAAGTTACAAACGCTTGTAATACATGTCAGATGTGTATCTAATATTGCAACCTGAACAGCAGGACTTTCAGGGGCAGAAATAACCCAAATAAATGACTTGCGCTGCTGACAGAGCTGATGACATTCCCATTAGGAAGGGGTGCTGTCCATCCGTCTCAGGATGAACAAGTCAGGCGCTCGGGCGCTCTCACAGACCCTTGCAGCCGGTGGCTGCGCTCATGTAGACGCGTACGACATTCTGTTTGGCATTTTCCATTGTGTCACAGAGCAGCTACAGCACCTTTTTCGCCCGTGTTCTCACAACCTGTTCTGCTTTTGTGGTTGTGTGGGTGGACAGGCATGGGCAGCCCATGCGAGGCGCAGCGAGGAGCCCGTACGTGTGTGTCTCTGTGTGTGTGTGTGTGTGTGTGTGTGTGTGAGCGCCGGCAGAGGAAGTCGCTCCACGTACATGCTCCACTGAGACCCTTCCAACTGTGATTCCAGGAAAACCTTGTGTGGCCCTGGGTGGAAAAACAGGTGTTTGGGTGGTAAAGCTGGCACGAACAGGGCAACTGAGCGTTCTTACACACTCTCACACTATTTTCTTCCAGCAGATTAAAGTCTGCCTGAAAAGTCTCTGCTTGGCACGCCGAGAAAAAAGTAAGAGATAAACGTCTGCTGGATTTTGAGATGTCTTGGTGACGTGTGTTGTGTTGCCAATGTATTCCTGTGGTTTTCATTCCCGCTGCTTTCCTTCCTAACCTCCTGTGCTCGTGGGTGGAAGGTCTCATAAAGGAAATGGTCTACAGCTTTTTAACAACATGTTATCTTACATTTCTTGTGGACCCACGCTGGGCTCACACACACATTAATACGTACGTGCATTTCCCTTGCCACAGTCCTCATATTCTGAACATAGAGCATAATGTGGATTGCACGAGCTGTGTAGATATAGGAGCATATGATATATGAGCAGCAAGCAGGAGCTCCGGGATTCCTTCCCTGCCCTAAAATACAATTATATTGCACAATCTGGTCCATTTGAAAAGCAAAAGTAATGCTACAAAACCAAACCGAACCAAACCAAACCAAATACAAACAAACGAAAAAACTACCTTAAAAAACCCCAGTGCTTTCTCTGGAGCAGTCTGAGGAGCCATAAGGGAAATGCGCCTTTCTATCATGGATACACAGAGTGGGGGTGAAAACCACCAAGGCAAGAAAAATAATCCCAACCTTTCTTTTAGTTCATAAAAAAGTTGCCTTGCAAATTCCTTCCAGAAAGTCCTTAATCATCTGTTGTCTTGTCCCCCATGGACAAAATTTGCTAAATCCTGATAGCAGTCATTAAACAAACACAACTCTCTGGGGAGATGTGCGACAGCACAAACTCTTGGGTGTCCTGCTTTGGGAAATTAAATGGAACGGACTGCAACGCGGGAAATGACCACTGAGGAGAAAGAGATGTGTCAGTCCCTGAAAGAATCACTCGGAGAAGGTCCAAAACATCATTTAGCAGCTTTTTTCCTCCTAACCAAACTCCCAAGGGGCTTGAGAGGGAGGACAGACCAGGGGCACAGCTGCACATACATCAACAGTCCTTTACTTCGGGGTCGCCTTGTGGGCCAAAACACACAAACATGCACATTCCTGCATCCCAGCTGAGGTGGAGCAGGAGAAGGCAGTATGTTACTCCTGTTTGTTGCAGAATGGCAGACTTAATCCTGCTAAGATAAACACACTCAGAGAGGGGAATAAAAGGGATTACAACTCCTCATTCACGCTACAGAGAAACAACTCTTTCCCAAGTGCTCTAGAAAACTAAGCCTGTAATCTCTTAAACATTCAGAATAGGATCTTAAATCAGCTGGTGCAAGCCCCCTCTCAGCAAACTCAGACCTCAAAGGCCGAAGGACTGTGCAGCGCTTTCAACAACGAAATAAATATTTGTCTTTACAAGGGTAACATTTCTGTATTTCCACTTAGAGCATGAACTAGCACACTCTAAAAAACAAACACCTTCCTGTCCAACCACGGACATTTCACGTATCTGTATTAAAGACTCTTTTTAAAAATTATCTACAGGTCATGCGAGCAAATTATTTGCATTTTTTTAATAATAAGTCTGGGGACCACCACAAGGACAAAGGTTTTTTTTTCTGAGACATAATAAAATATAAAGGTGATGGGGGAAAGCACAAATTCTGACCAATCCTTCTTTTCTTCTCACAACATCATTTCTTGCAACATTTAACTTGGAGCTTAGCTTTCGGTTTATTTATGCAAGTCATCTGGTCTTGAAAATGGGTTTACCAGGGTTTTGTACATCTGCTTGCCTTTCTGTTCTTCTTTTTACAGTTTCCACTTAACATTTTGGGAAGAGTTGGTCTGTTAACAGTACAATGAAGACAGCACTTTCATTGCCATGCTAAGAACAGACGGAAGTATGCACAAACTTAAAATTTGTCTGATTTGTAGCTCCTCTGATGGAGCAGTGACAAAGGACCTGATTCTCTGCCTTTAAAGCCCCTCAGTCCTTTTGTATTGGCTCAATAATTGTATCACCTTTGAATTTGGTTTCTTTTGCACCATTCATTGCACTGCTGTACAGCTGAACAACAGGAGGTCACATCAATAATTCCTCAAACTCCAGAAATCAAGAAATGTTGTGAAACATCAATGTTCATAAACAAATTTCAGAGCAAGGCTGTGGCATGAAGGCTAAGGGAGAGCACAGAGAAGGCAGCCAGTCTAACAAGGCTCTTCACTCCAGCACAGAAATGAGAAGGGAAGCCAAAGACTGGAAGCAAATCCAGGCCACTGCCACGGCAGTGTTGACAAAGTTGTTAAGGGTAAGAGTGATGAGCTCTGCAAATGAACCACCAAGTGACATGAAATGCCATGTGGATCTGTTTGTCTTGGGGGTTAAACCCAGAGGTCTTTCCTGGAGGCAATGCTCTAGCCAAGCATTTGGTGGAGAGCTCAGGGTCCTTTGACTCTGGTGGCTCACAGGAATCAAAACAGCAGGTTAAATGGTCCTCTTGGCCTCTGCAAAGTCCCCATGTCAAACACAGATCCCAACCAAGACAGGAGATGAGTGAGGTACCCATGGGGGCAAACATTCCAGACTCCCCCAGCTGCAGTTGCTTCTGCCACTGCCCTTTGGATCAAAATGACAGTGTCTGAAGGGAGCTGGGCTGAAGGTGGCAGGGAAGTCTGTCAGACTTGGGGGCCAGGCAGCTTTCTTATCTTTCAAGTGCAGCACATTCAGAAAGCAAATTCAGGGGTTTTTCTTTGTTCTTTGCGGCAAAAGGAGTTTTGTGGCTGAAACCACAGCTGCCCCTGGAGCTGTGCCCAGAGGTCAGGTCCCAGAAGTGCTGATGCCCGGGGAAGGTGAAGGGCTGGAGACAGGTGGCAGAGTGGAGGGTACAGTATCCAGCACGCTCTTGAACAAGGTCCCCTCAACTGACACAAAGTCAGGGATCAATATTTGCTTTGCAGTGCTGGCTGTGCAACACGACCGCTCGTGTTGGTACATCAGCTCTTTGCCTCTTACAAGGTAAGAGCTCTTTGCAAGCCTGTACCCCATGTTCCTGCATCACCCAAAACAGTGGGGTCCCAGTCTCCTCTGGGATCAAGCTCTGGTACAGGTCATGACTGGGTCAGACAGAGTCCCCCTGCTCAGAGCCGAATTTACCTAGAGGTGGCCACAGTCATCTGATGAGGGCTCACGTTGAATCTGAGGGATTTTGGAAGGTGCAGCCCCGTGAAGAAGTCCATGGCCTTGCTCTCTCTGCCTGCTCAGCATGTGGCCCTGGATAGTGGAGCAACTGTCCCCCTATGGTTTGGGCAGCTGAGAAAGTTATTTTGAGGAAATACAGACTTTTGGGTCACCAACTGCACGGCAAGAATCACCCAGGAGTGTTACGTGTAGCAAAGTTCATCTCCTTCTCACTGCTTTCCGGACTGTTTCAGGGATGTAGCATGAGAATGAGAAGGGTCCACAGAGCAGCTGACACCCTGCCAGATCACATTCTTCTTTACTCCAGGAAAAATTATATCTGTGTCATTAAAGACAAAAACTCATCGTAAATCATCAAAGTATGGCAGATCGTGACTTCTCATAAAAAAGAGCAGTGTCTTCAAAATTTCCCTTTCAGAAATGAAAGTCAGAGCAAATTCAGCCTGAAATTTGTCTAGACAAAGATCACATTATTGCCTTCAGCTGTCACAGGAGCACCTACAGCTCTCTCCATGATATAGATCTTACCTTCCAAATCTCTCTCATTTTTATTCTTCCCTTCTCTCACATTTTTGCCTACTAAACTCTTCTACTAGGAAATACATCAAAGGGCAAAATAAAGTGGCAATCTTGACAAACAAAACCGAGAAATAAAAAGTCACTCATCTCGATCCGAGCCATAACTGGTACAGCAGTGTAAATTGCTTCATCAAAGCTCGCCTGCATTTACATCACATCAACATCAGTGACAGGAAAATGACAAAGAGACCATATTGCAATAATAGCTTGAGACAAGTGGAAGATAAAAAAAAGAAGTAAAGAAGTCAGGAGGGGCAGAATGAAAACATTACAAAATATTCCATCTGTGCAATCAATGGGGCAAGGATTTTATCACCAGGGGCTGAAGGAAGGTGTTGCAGAGCTGATCACCATCTGATACGCTGGGCTGTATTGCCTCTTGTTTACTTTCTGGGGCAAGCCTTGCCCTGGTGAGAAGGGAAGAAAGAGGCTGCACATCCGTGGCTGCATTTCATGGCCTGACAGCACACACACAAACACAGCCAGTACTCGCAGGCAGAGCCCCCCCAACCTGAACTCACTGTGAGACTCAAAGGTAATGGCACGTGTTGGGAAATTTCTTGCAGAAAATGGAAATGTGAGCGACCTCAGTGCTTTAGATGCAGTTATGCTGCAAGGCCTTTAAGACTGCAGTGAAAAGCTATTTTTAAGAAGTGTCCATTGAGATCAACAAGGACAGGAATGTGAGCTTACAGAAGCTGCTGCAGAAGATTGAAAAACAACGGCCGCAGAGAGAGATCACGAGAACTTCATTTTACACCAATAGAGTTGTGTGTTATTCACATTAACCAGTCACAGGGTGGTTTGCAGTGTGTGTGCAATGTGTATGCTGGGTTATTTAAGGGGTGTTTTCACAACAATAAATGGCATTACTTGATTACATCAGTCGTATAGTGGTGTCCACGAGTTTCCCTCACAATAGACATGTCTTGAGCCCACGATGCAATCAGCCTCAATACCCCGACCCCTTTATCTCCTCAAAGGCCGGGTTTTTAGGGGAATTCAGCCAAACCACCCGTCTGTCCTACAACAACATTTTCAAAAGTCCACTTGCCACACTACACTTTATCTGCACTTTGTATTTCAGCTGGTATCAGAGGGAATTTTTTGAGTCATTTAAGGGTCAGAATAATTTTTTACATTAAAATGAAACTGCAGTTCTCATCAAATCCCAGGAGTGGCAACTTTTTTTATCAAATAATTCAATAAACAGCATTAAGTCATACAGATTTCAGTTCCTGTTTCTCACTACTTGGCACCCGTATCATATCCTGTTGTATTGCATGGCTTGCTATTTGTCTGTGCCATGAAGAGAAATAAACACTTTTCTAAATTTTCTAATTCTAAAGGGCAATGTTAAAATGTTATTTTAGGTATGTGACAGGCACTGTTTTGCTCTGACACTAATGTATTCAGGAACACAGCCATGGTTTTCTTCAAGAAGGAATATTTTCACATTAGTTTCCAAAATTTGTTAGATTCTTTAGTTCATGGCCACGGCTCATAGCAGGACAGATGCATATTTGCTTTCTAACACTATTTTAAGAATACTGTTGTTCTTAAAACACCTTTCTATAAGGTCCATGTAGACTGTCAGCTTGGAACACTGTATCAGTTTCCAAACCCATGCTTAATATGTTTTATAATTTCAAATCAGAGCTCATTTACTTTAACAATGTAAGGCTGATACAATCAAAAGCATAAGAAAGTTAAAATTACATCTATAAAGTGAGGGATAATATTGTTTCCTTAATCTACTTCTTAAAATCCTTGATGTTCAGTGAGATATAAAACAAAAATCTTCAATTTTTTGTACTACCGTATTTTATACTTATGTCCTTAGAGTAAATTTTAGTCTTGAGACTTCACATAAGTGTATTTGTATTTGAGAAATATCTCTTCTGTTCAGCTATTGTGAAGATGGCTCTTGAGCATTTTCTCTGAACGTTTCATTACTCTATTCACAGAAGATCATGATGATCAGAAAGAGAGATCTTGGCATTTTGTAAGTCTAATCTTACTACAGTTTGAGAAGGCTAAGGTTTGAAATTAGTTTTGGAGGGTTCTATATGCCATTATGCTTTTGTTCAAACGAGCAATCAGTCAATTTAGGCATCATGAGCTTCATGCTCTCTGTAGGGACTTTGCCAGTCACTGGGATTCAGGCTTAGCTGTGGTGGATTTTTCTTTAACTGCTCAGAGGATTTTCAATGTGCTGTGTGTTATGTGGGATAATAAAGGCCATGCTGAAGAAGTTGCCCTAAAAACCAACATCTTCCTTTTGGAGAAGGAAAACTTCTGCTGACAACCTGCTCCTTCTCTTCCTTAGCTAAAGGCATCTGCATCTGATTTATTCTGAACTTGTTCTTCAGCTGTGCTTTCTTGTCATTCTTATGGGTAATGTAGTGAACCTGGCCAAAAGAAAATAATCTCCCTCTCCAGAAGGTGTTTCACCCTCCAAAATCTGTGAACTCCATTTCCACAGCAGTTTCTTTGATGCACTATCTGCTGTCCTTAGCAGATGAGCTTTTGCCACTTGTGACCAGAGCAAAGTGCATTTGGCAGAACTGTAGCTGAGGAAAAGAGCAGAGGGCAATTCAGCCAGCACGAGCACTCTCCTGTTTGGGGTCACTGCACACAGGGCAGTGTGGCCTATATATGAGAGGCTCGAGAGACATTTTCAGCAATTATGTACTGCTGTCAATTGTTTTTTCTTTTTTCAACACACTCACGCACAGTGAGCAGGGAAAAGTATCGTTAAATTTTTAATTCCCTTGCTTTTCTTAAAACAAGAGGAAATCAGCTATTCAATGCGCACGACTAATAAAGAACTGTGAATACTAGTACTCTTTTCTAACAACATAACTAAGTATAACATAGTCCTTTCCCTCTCTGGGTATAAATAAATGGATTGCCATTGCTGCCCAAAACAGGTATTTTACAGGGCTACAAGTTTCCTCTTTTGCATGGAAAAGTCTTGGAATTTGGGTGTTAAAAGGTGATATTTTCAGCCTGAGTGTGACAACAAAACGTGAGATAAAGAGCAAAGAGATGGCCTACTGTTTTCTCTTAGTTCATTCACTTCTGTCAAGAGTATTTCTTGGCAGTTCTTTTCCACTGCATCAGGCCAAGCTCACCATCTCAAAGGATCTTCTTAGAGTCACAAAATATTTCATTTATAATCACATCTTTTCCCTCGTTTCATCACCATTCTGTTCTTAGCGATCAGCTTTGCTGTTTTACTCCAGTAGTCTCCACTAGTCAAGGAAACTATTTGCATTTGCGCAATCTCCCCCCCTCATCCTCTATTTTTAAGATGCATTTTCTCTCTCCCATTTGCTACTTTACTGGCTTCTCTGTAGAGAGAGAAAAAGCGTTAGAAGGTGCTGTAAAATTTTTCATGCCTTTTACCTTCTGTTGTCCTTCACCCATACATAAAACTGCACAAGTGGACAGAGCTACTGTGATTTTTCTCATTTGCAAGTCATACTTTACTAGTTTTAGTGTCATGCACTGAAATCTCCACAGTGTAAGAACTAGAGATTTGTGGAGACCGTTCCATAAGGATGTGACATATTTCAAGTGTCACAACACTTCTTTCATGGCTGTCTGACTCCAAACATGGTTGAAGTTCTCCACACCACAGACAGTTTCCTGTCCCCAAGGGTGTTCAATTTGTCTGAAATTGTATTTTCTTCTCTATAGAGAGAGGTATGTCTCTGTTTCACAAAGTCCAGTCACTCTCTGTATCCTCAATAACTGCGTTAATGAGCTCAGCACTGAAGGGGTGTGTTTTGCAGACTCACCTGTTCTCTTTCCAGGACACCCATTTGAAAACAAACAGCTCTCTAACTCTCTGCTATGTAGATCACTTCTCTGTCTCGCAGCCTGGAAAAACTAGGATATTGTTTTCCTCCTCTTTTATCTCCAATTCTTCACAGTGATTCTAGTTTCAAAGTCCATAGGCAACATATTTGTCATGCGCAAGCTATAGGACTTGGTTTCCTCTTCTGACAGCTTTAGATGCCTTAATTTCTGTCAGGTAATGTGGCCACACAAAAGAGGAAAAACTAGCTGTCAACAATTTTTTAAAACACTCTAGGGACTCAGGTGTGTCTGTCTGAATCTTTTCTATAGGTGTGTGGTAGTAAGGATGAGGAGCCACATCTTTGATCAAAACTTTTCACATAGGCTTTTCAAACATCCTTGTCTGTTATTGTTCATCTTATCTTTGATATGATACTTGCAGAGCAAAGATCATGTAACTGAGGTCTCTATCTTGACCCTGTGTCAAATATCCTGACATTGTTAGCAAATGGCATATTATGTCTAAAACAATAAACATACACGGCTATTCAGTGTAAAGAGAATGAGCCACATCAGCTGCATTGATCCTTCACTGCAGCTGCTTCTCCTGTTTCGGTTGTGTGGAAAGAAATAGGGGAGCACTGCCCAAGAAACATCTTCTTTGTAATGGCAATGATTCGGCAGCGAGAGCCTGCTTTTATCAGCCACGGGGTTGTTCAGTGTGTGCCATGGGAATGGAGTCACTGGCAGGAGAATATCCTTTTATTTCAAGCCCTCTGAGGAATTCTGCAGGTAGGGGCAACTTAGGACCTGCCTAAGGCTGGGCCTTAATGAACACATTTAGAAGGGAAATAGAAGACAAGGTTGCCTTACAAATTAAAAAATCATCAGGAATTTCAGGCAATGCAGATTCAAAAGCCTGGTGCAGGCACTGAAGAGGTTTGCACCTGACCTTTCCAAATCCCAAAGGGTCTCCTGGCTATGGAGACACATCTTGCTTATTGAGAAATTCTTTCCACCAGAACAGGTACACATGTGTAGTAATAGCCTGCTCTTATTCATCATGTATGAAAAAAGCATGATAGAAACCACTGCACAGAACAGCAGAAGAGTGCATTCAAACTATGCGTTTTAGAAAGAACAAATTTATACCCAGGTCTCTAAAAATTCACTTATAAAGTTAAGCCACAAGCTTTTAAAGTCACGAAGATTTTAGCCACAAAGAACTAGCTCCACAGGCATCCCCGTTCACCAAGTGACTGTTATTAAAACAACACACAAAATAACAAGAGAGAATCATAGAATCATAGA
>VWZG01011227.1:341470-369645 GCA_013396735.1 Grallaria varia | reverse complement strand
TTTTAGTTTATAGTTTTGGCATGGGACATAGAGGAATTCCTTCTAGAACTGTACCTGAAGGATAGAAGTCATGAGAAATAGTTTTTTACCCTTTGAGACTTACAGGTAGGAGATAAGACATGATTCCCTTAACAGTAACATGCCTCATTATAATGCTACTCTAAGCTATACTATAATATTTTAAGAAATAAAGGAGAAAATTCTGACTCAAGCTCTTTTTGTCTGTGTGAACCAGAAAAAAATAAAAAAGTAATTAAAAATGATTTACTGCTTTTATTGTAAATCTCCTTTTATATCACCTGCACAGTGCTTACTCGCTGTACGTTATCAATGTCAGTATTGCTTCCAGCAGCCCTCTCTACTAATAATAAAGGAGCCTATCCTGCACCTATTTCTATTACACAAATAACAGGATCCCTAGTTAATCATGCTTTTCAAGAGCTTGTTTACTTTCTCATTTAATGGAAACTGTAATATAGGCAAAGCCATCTAAAATAAAGTGTTTTCCCCAGTTAGATTCTACAAATTTTCATGCAATTCACAGAATAAAACTCACTACTGGATCACAGTGATACAAGATGCCTGTTTTATCTACTCTTTATTCAGGTTTTTATGCAGATTTGTATTATGCAAGTTGATCTAGAAAAGTAGCAATTTTAATTGGCTTGTTGCAGGCCCATCTAACAGTACTGTACCCCAGATATCAGATTTCTTCACTGCTCCTATCCGAGAGTCTTCCCCTTCCAGCCTCTTCTGATTGTTACTCCTAACCAGACACAGATTATCTTGCATATTTAAAAGGACTTTCCCAACTTGCTTCTACCTTTCATTTCTCTTTTCTTCAAGAAAACCCCAAGATCATTCTCTTCCAAGTTAATTTCATTCTTATGGGGTTTTCTGTTTGGTTTTGTATTTTATTTTCCTTTTTTTCAGGCTTCAACAGAGGAAAATACCTACAGGGTTTGTTTTTCTAAAAACTCTTTGTCACTGGGAATAGAAAATCTGACCTAGATCTATTTGCTCATTAACAGTCTTTTTATCCTGAGTGGCTAGATGCAGTTTCCAAAATACCTTGTGTCAAGTCTGTGACAAACTGTCTGATCTAGAGCATTCTACCACTGGAGAAGGCGTAATTTCTAGAACTCTTAAAAGGAGGACTGTTTTGTAGAAATGTGATCCTTTTGCTCTTTGTGGCAATTTTGATATTACCTAAGAAGAAGGAAAGCTACTGTTGTCTTTCAGTGGAAATGATGTGGATTTTTTTTCAGCAAAACCTGCAGAAAAAAAACAGCAGAGAAAACATTGACTTGAGAAGTTGCAGGGATAATGTATAGACCTGCTTAAGTCAAGTAACTCAGACTTACAGGTCAAGTTTAACATGAAACTATTGATTTGAATATAGCCTCTATTTGAAGATTTGAACTAGCCTGTATTTCCAGATATTCTTACCTTATTACTGCACTTTGTTTTCCATCCCTCTGTTCACATTCCTTTTCTTCCTGTTTGATTTCTCTGCTTTTGCTGTCCTTCTGCTTCAGCACTGCCTGGTTGCTTCTCTGTACAGAATCATTAGCTCAGCTAGGAGCTGCCAAATTATTAGTTATATTCTATAATCTGAGTTAGACAGGAGGTTTCCACCAAAGAAAATGCAAAAGCAAGCTTCTAAATTTGTGCTAATGGGCATAGAGACACAGTCTGCAGTGAGGCTGTGGTATGTGTCCCTGTGTAAGAATCTGGCCCTCTGAATCTACAAATTATATTTTCTCAAAATATAATTTACTTTGTTTCATAACACCAAGTAAAGATTTAAAAGAAATTGAACGCACTATAACCCTTCCCACACATCAAATACTACCTCTCTAATCTGACACAGAGTAGGTTTTTATAATATTCCTTCATTAATCAATGCAATAACAGTGATACTATCCTTCTGAATGAAGTTAAATTTTGTGAGACAGGGCATCAAATGCTGTATGAAAATCTACATGGATTCTGCAAATTATGTATTCTCCATAGCTATCATATTTTTTTATATGCACATAGACTCATACATGATTTTATTTTTTAGTAACTAAAGGCAATTTGGGTTAATTCACTTGCTGAAGTTATTTTTTTACAGTAGTCATTGTCCAAATACTGTGTTTGGGTGCAAGACTTATGGAGTGGACATTAACTAATTTTTCAGGTATACCTTGTAGGTATGCAGTCAACTGTAAGGAGACTTCTAATCTTCACAAAAATTCCTAGTGATATACCAGAAAAAGGAGATATAAAAATAATCTTCTATGTCCTGTAGCTGATCCAAAACCATAAAAGTGTGGAAAGCAGACAAGCAAAGAAGGAAAAGAGCAGAGATTAATGAGATACCACATAGTAAATTTAAAGAGATCCCTTGTGCCATGCAAGATGCTTATTTGGTGATAAAACATTCTCATTCAAATTAGTGTAATTCACATTGAAAGTGCATTTCTTGTCAAAATTATTTTCTTGTATTAATGTATGGTTCTATTTAGTATTTTTTCATTATCAGTCTTTTATGTTAGATTGAATATGCCCATCAATTTTTTGACAGGAATACAAGTTAAATCTCTGAAAGTGCACCCTAGAAACCCTTTTTCCCTAATAGAAGGCTAAATAATTTCATATTTTGAATATAGACTTCTGTTGATATTTCAAATATATCTGACCCAAAATCTTTCACATAGTGATGATTTGTGAGAATTCTTTTAAATTTGCATAACAGGAATAGGATTTAAAGTATAGGCTGTTTTCATCTAGCTGATCTCACAATCAGCTATCAGCTCTATACTTAAATATACCAAATTCCCAGCAAGAGATTTTTTGTTCACATATATTTTAAAGTAATGATTTGTCTTCTTGTATCTTTTATTCTTGAGGTAATTAATGAATTATGAAGGTACACTTTTACTGATAGGAAAGCCAGTCCATTATATAGTTGATTTTAATGAAAAATATATTCCTCTCTGATTGATACTGCTCTTGGAGAGAAAGCATTGTTCCAAACCACAAATTTAATTGATATAAATTACCCAGCTGTGTTTCCTGTCTCTCTCCACTAACTACAGAGGGCGGCTACCTAAGTATGTTTCTCTAACTGAGTTGTCTCAGAAAGGTGGCTTAATTAGTGGAGTAAAGTCATATGAAAATGTTCTCCACAGCAGGTCTATGTAGATGATTAATGATTGTTTCGAGTAGCGCTTCCAGACTGACACAAAGGTTTGACCTTCATTTTGTTAAATGAGCACACCACAGGATTACTATATTTCAAGCCTTACTAGCGAGGAACACAAAGTGGTTAGAAACATAAATGGAAGTTTAGTCCACGCATCCAAAGCTACAGTTCTATTGCTTCCACTCAGCTGCCATATCTCTCAAGTTTGCTATAAGCTCTAAGGGTTCCCACTTTTCCCAAATAAATGGACTGTTTTGCTTCTAAACATGCACTGAAACATGTCAGACTTGTCATGGTCAAATGATGCAGTGCTTATCTTTGCCCATCTTTTTTGACTTCAACCTAGTAGCTGAAGTAGTAGAAGACCTGCTATGAAGCTCAGCTCACAAGGCAACAGCAAGCATTACACCATTCCTTTTACAACTAAGTACTATAAAACCCTAATGTGGTAGATGGTCACAGATGTGGGTCCATACACAAAGCAGAAGGAACATGGAAGAAGCAAGTAAAGTGAAGTTTTTCATGGAGTAAATACATGAATTAAATGCTTTTAACATACTACTCATTGCAAAATAGCTGAAAGACTTGGGATAATGTCCAGTCAGGTTATAAAATGTGTTTGTTTGCATTGTTTTTTCATTTTTTTTCTTTCTGAATAACAAGCTAACAAACACACAGAAAAATCCCCGTTTGTTTTACTTGTTTCTTCTAATAAAATATTCCTCCTGGAAAATGCACAGTTGGGAAGAGTTTTGTTGTTTGTTTTAATGTTTGGGTAATACAACTTGGATACTGCAATAGTCCCCTTGGGAATTCTCATGTGGTTTACACAAAGCTACTAGCACACTCTATGTTCATTTTAATAACAGAGGATAAAAAGAAGAAGAATAGATGGCTATTCCTATAATTTTTATAGTTATAGAGAAGATTGTGTTGTAGATCCTATTTCCTGATAATTTTTCAGCCTTATAACAAGTTGGCCACCAGAAGTTTGGAAGCAATGCCTGTTCTTTTCCTACTCTGATGGACTATACGGAGATTTGCTACTAGACAATGAGTTGCAGTCAGGTTAGAACTGAGTGAGATTTTGTAGCTAAAGTAAATAGTAAGTATTAGCTGAGGTTTATCACATAGTACCATAGAATTGTTTAGATTGGGAGCGATGTTCAAAGATTATCTAGCGCAGACTCCTGACATGGGCAGAAACATGTTTAACTAGATCAAGGATGCTCAAAGACCCATCCAATCTGACTTCGAACACTTCCAGGGATTAGGCATCCGTGGCTTCTCTGAGCAACCCATTCCAGTGACTAACTATCTTTACAGTAAAGAGTTTCTTCCTTATGTCTAATCTAAATCTACTCTCTTCCTGCGTAAAATCCATGCCTCCTGTCATGTTGCTACAGGCCTTGATAAAAAGTCCCTCTCCATCTTTTTGTAAGACACCTTTATATATTGAAAGGCCACGTAAGGTCTCCCTGAAGCTTCTAGGTTCTCGAGGCTGAGCCACCCCAACTCCTTCAGCTTTCCTACAGAGGAAAGGTGTTCAAGCTCTACAATTGTTTCCTCAGCCCATTTCCAAACAGGCTATGTCTTTCCTGTTCTGAGGACCCCAGAGTTGGATGCAGCACTTCATGTGGAGTCTCACAAGAGCAAAGTAGAGGGGCAGAATCATCTTCCTCAACTACCTTCTTTTTCTGCAGCTCGGGATATGATTGCCCTTCTAGGCTGAAAACACATATTACTGGCTCATATCCAGTTTTTCACCCAACAGTATCCTGAAGTCCTTCCCTTCAGAGATGCTCTCAATCCATTTATCATCCAGTGATGAATTTCTAGAGTGTGGGCAGTGTAGAAAGGTGTAGTGGGTTCACCTTGACTGAATGCCAGGTGCCCACCCAGCCACTCTATCACCCCCCTTCCCAGCTGGACAGGGGAGAGAATAAGGGTGGAAACAAAAAACCCAGCACAAATCGTGGGTTGGATAAGGCAGTTTATATTCACACAAATAGCAAAAGCAAAAGCAGGGTGCACACGCAAAGCAGAAGCAGCAATTAATCTCTACTTCCCATGTGCAGTGATGGTTGGCCACGTCTCTGGGAAGCAGGGCCCCTGCGCATGTGTTGGAGGTTAGCAGGCAGCCATTGGAGACAATGAGTGCCTGCCTTTCCTGCTTCTTGCCTCAGCTTTTATATCTGGGTTGACATCATATGGTATGGAATATCCCTTTGGTCAGTGCAGGTCAGCTGGCCTATTTGTGTCCCCTCCCAGGACCTTGCCCTTGACTGAACAGTGAGTGCTGTGCTCAGTGGTAGCCAAAACATGGGTGTATTGTCAACACCAATGCAGAGCACTGTGAGGGCTTCTACGGGGAAACAAATTCTGGCTCAGCCAGACCCACCACAAAAGGGTAGGGTTCAAAATCCCTCAGAATAAACACAGACCTTTTTTACTAAATTAAACTTAGATTTGGAAGAGACCCCCAGCTCTGGACTGCCTCAGTCTCTTGACTGGTGTATTCATTGTCATAATAAAAGTTTAATAATTCTTATATCTGTGCTGTTTTAGGTGATCAAACTATAGTTGTATACAGAAGCTCCCTATAAAGTCTCTACAGCCTAAGATTCCACAGAAAGACTTGAAACTGAAACAAGAATAAAGAGGTATTTTGATCTGATATCCTGATTAAAATAATCAATAAACAAAACATTTTATTTTGACAGATAAAATTGTAAGAAATCTTAATTCAGAGGATTTGCAGAATATTCATAGATTACAAAAATACCTGAAATTAAAAAAGGAGTTTGAGGTTGTTTTTCTCTTTCCTCCACATGCTCTCAATGAGCATGGGTGTCAATTACAAAGGTAATGCTGTGATGTTTAAGGTTGAAAGGGTTTCTAATGTATACTGCTCAAAGCATAATTCTCTAGAAAACAAATTCCCATCTACCCACTGTGTATAACTCAATCAAGCACTTCCTGACAAGGTGCAAAGAGACAGTTTTGATGTTTCCTCCACTGAAATACATTTTTTAACAGATTTTTCTCTATTTCTTGTCTTTAGCCTTCTTACGTTTGATGCTTTCTTCTTTGTGAAATATTCTGCCCTTTCTGAATTCCTTTAAATCCTATAGTTATTCCACAGATTTGAGATATTTTCTTTTAATCCTTCAATCTTTTATTGTCAATCACACCATGTAGCTTTGATGAGGAAAATACTCATAAGTCACTTAAAATGTGGTCCAATTATTAACTGACCATGTTTTTATTTATATATATGAGCTATTTTTAGTTCTGTCAGTCTTCCTTTCCTAATTCTTACTTTTGCTAACAATGTTACAGACTCCCTAATGAGGCCAGGCTTTTTCATTGCTGTGAAGTCTTTGTGACTGAAACACAGTTTTTGAAATACATTTGTCCCCCAAAACAGCAGCGGTCATCTGAATGTATCAAGGGATATATAATTGGATATGTGGAACTTTCATCTTACCTTGCGGATACTTAAAACTTTCAGCTGCCTCCACTATGCTAGGCCAACACTGAATAATTTTTAGCCATTTTTTTATGTCCTAGATTGATGGTCCCAGTTCATTTCTTAGACCACGTGTGACAGCATTGTGGTACACTTAGTGGTAAGTTCAACTGAAAAGAATTGTGTCATCAGTCACAGAAATAAGAACATGCTGTTCACCACTATTGTACAAAGCCATAATGGCTTCACATCTGGAGTATGATGTTTGGTTTTGGACTTTGCACCTCAATACAGGTATCTACCTCTTGTACAAAAGTGATGAAAAAGCTCTCTAGCAATTGTAGGGAAAATTTTAATTCACAGCATGTACAGACAAACTCTAAAAAAAGTAGTCACTCAAGGTTGCAAAAATTCTTGAGTATGAGTTTAAATACATACATGAGTTGACACAACAAATAGTTAATACCACTGGTGTTTTTTTGTGGGTTTGTTGTTGTTGTTGTTGTTGTTGGGTTTGGGGGCTTTTTTTGTTTGTTTTTGTTTGTTTGTTTGTTTTTGGTTTTTGGTGGGGGTTTTTTTATGAAAATAAGGATTCTTCCCAGGACAACTGATGATTTATCTGAAGCAAAAATCATCACAGTTTAAATCTTAAAGAACATACAGTGTCATTTTAATAAGATAGCAAATAAGAAAAACTTATTTTCTTGTGCACCGAACACAGCTATTATGCATGCAAGGTCAAAATGAAAATTGTGTTGTCCTAACATGCTATCATAAGAATTCCTGGTACTTAAGTTAATCTTTTTTTCTTCCAAAAAGTGGAGAGATTTACTTATCTGACCGTACACCATTTTGCTACAGCCTTTTCCTACTGAATGTATAATGGATAGAAATAACCTTCTCTATCCTTAGGTATTCAAAAGTGAAACATCTGAATTTCAACTAGGCACCCTTGGATCCCTTCATGCCCTGAAGCACAAATCATGCTGCATGATCCAGACACTTGTTAGGAGGAGATGAATCACCCTATGAAGGTGCACATTTTTGTCTGATTATAGTCTTCATTTTTTAGCTTTTAGATGTATAATCTAGAAAAATGGATCCACTCTAACTTGTTAGCGTTAGTTGTTTGTTGCCATGTTTATAGCTCATAAGTAGACTTTGCATTATGTTCTTATTCTGCAGTCAAATCAAAACAAATGGTGATTTAACTGCACAGAAATTTTGTAAAATACCTGGCACTGGTTATACCATGACGATGGTATTTGCTATTCCCTGTATCTCTGCAGGTTTCATCATTTTCTGTCCTCAGATTATTTTGTCCTCAGAGGGAAAAAAACGTGCAAATGTTATTTGATGGAAGTATTTAAGTGTGGCAACCAATGAGCAGGCCATTAGAACAATGAATATAATGTAGAGCAACTATAAAGCTACTTCTTATTTTTCCGGGTTTTTTTCTTTCCGTTTCTCCCACTCTCCCCACAGGTTTTTTCATTCAAAGGATGCTTTCATAAATATTTCTCAGATATTTCCTTATTCAAAGTAAAAATAATGCATACTTAAGTCTCTAAAAACAGCATGCAATTGGGTTTTTTTTCACTCTTCTTTGTGTCCTGTCTGTTACCACTACAATGATCTCTGAAATTATTGTCTAAAAAAATAAACTTCAGAGCTGAAAAGTTTTTTCTTTGATTGTATTTTAGTCCAAGTTCTAATGAATTAAAGTTGCATCACTGTCATGTTTATCTTATAATATTTAAAATGAGTAGCTAGATTTGTCCTTTTATAAGATGTTGTGATTTTACATTTTTACCTTTTATTACAAGAAAAACAATTGACAGCCTGAAACAGGGCATGCAGAAGAGACCCACTGAATTCCATGTCTTTGCTTGCAGAGAGAGTGTACCCTACTCTTAAAATTCAGAAATTCAAATGCTTTGGCACGTCTTTTGCATAGAGGAATCTTAAGTTAACTCGAAATTCAGTTGCAGACTCTAAAAATATTGAAGCTGCTGTGCCTGATGTTCTGATTAAGAATACCTAAAAAACTTGCTGTGATACACAATATTGGAAGCTAAATGTACATAAACAGTCCCTTCCTCCAAGCTCTCCCTTACCTGCCTCACAAAACATTCAAGGTGGCCAGTCTCTCAAATTTGCTTCCAGAGCACTACAGATTCTCTTTAAATTTCTCCCTTTCTCCCTACTTATTTAATATCTGTGTTCTTCTCTGCCCATTCTACACTTCGGGGTAAAAACTTCCCCACACCTCAGTCACTAGGATTTTAAAACAAGCACAAGGTTGCTGTTTAGTTCATTATGACTAGTATAAATCTGAAGAGAAAACAGAAAAATATGAATTATGTCTTCCTAGATTTCCTAGCAACCATGAGGGAAAAAGAAGCATACTTTCCCATATTTACTCATTACCAGTGTTTGTTAAATTTTGCACACAAAAATATCTCCATAGTACTTGCTTTCTAGTAATATCATAAAATGTTTTGAGAATGCAGGCCACTATCTAGATGAATGCTTAACATTATTCTTCTCATAAAAAAGCATCACAAAAATGTTATTGTTTGAGCCTATGTCTTCAACCTGGCAAAGTATAGTCAACCTATTAAGGAAGTATTAAAGCCATACTTTTACTACTGTCTTCAATGGGATGCTAAACCTATACAGCAATTGTTTATTTTGTTGATTATGTCCTAGCGTTTATTGTCCTGAGGTAGAAAGTACACATTCTGACATTACACAGATACTGTTCTACAGTGTTGAAATACTGCAATTTCTAAAATGCATCTTTCTTGAAACTGCAAATGGCACATTTTCATTAGTTTTTAAAAAAAATGTTTATGCATAAACATCTACTGAGATTTATGTGATTACCTGACAGCTTCACATATTGCCTCTCTACACTTCTTTAATTTATACTTTCCTGTCATTTTCTATGTGTATAGAATGACAGGTTATTTGTAAATATCATATTTATATTGCCAGCCTCTTTCTGCACTGATAATTTTCATCCAGAATTATTCTCTGTCATGCAACTTCCATGTTTACAAGTCAGCTAATTCTAAACATGTGAGAAAGGTCTCACTTCTTGTATTATGAAGTTAAATATTTTATCCTTTTACAAGAAGTTAAAAAATAACAATAACACAATAAAACAAAACAGAAATCCTTGTATGAATCCTAGTTGTCACTATTTATATACTGTAGTACCCAGTGGCTTAAGGACTCATTATGATAAAAGAGGTAAATAACATGTATAAAAAAAATCACAAGCAACTTAAAATCTGAATAGTTGCGTTTAGTGGTCAACTGTTACTTTATGTATTCAGGTAAGTAAAATAGACACCAGCTTTAAAATATTTTGATAACTGACTCTTATTTTAGGTATACACTGTAGTCTAAGTATGACCAGACCATTTCAGAAGAATTTTAACTCCTTAAAAATTAAATGCCAAGTACAATTCCTTTTTAAACAAATACTGCTTTAAATAATTTTAACTAATCTGGTTCTGGTTTTATCCTTGCTTAATGCATTGGTTCTATCTATTAAGCACCTTCCAGGTACCTTGGAAAAGATGTATTCTTTTGAGAAAAATGGTTGGAAGAGCTTGACAGTACAGAAGATAACATCTACCACCTTGATTCTTCTCATTGATGGAACAACAACAACGATAAGCAAAAAACCAGATGTAACAATTTTTTAAAACTCAAACATTCAAGAACGTTTCATATTCCAAAATAATTAATCTTTCTTTCAGGAAAATACTGACAATTCCTGGAAAATTTCATACCTTGAGTCTGCAAGCTATGAAATCCTTGAGTGCTCTTTTGACATCATGAGTTCAATTATTCACTTTTTCAAAGCTTCTTTTAATTTAAATGTGGCTGGTAGTAATCACAGCTCACCTGACTCTCACACAGCTATGCACAATGTTTCTTTGCTGGAAGATAAAATCACCTGTGTGGGAACTTCTATACTTACATTATTTGTAAGCTAACATCCTTTTATACAACAAAGTGGAAACATGAAGTTTCTTTCAGTTTTGGGTGTTGATTCCCAGTGTGGAAAATGCAAGATGAGGAAAGGCAACCTACAGAGTAATAGTGTTTATTCTTTTTATCATTTTCTGAAGAAAAGGAATTCAGCAATACTGCTACCGGGATGCTCATAATATTAGTGGAAATAATTGCATGGTAAATAAATAATAAAGGTTTTATATTTCTTCATATTTAATTTTGTTTCCTCTTGCAATTATGCATTGTTATGCAGAAGATGCAAATCAGAATAGGGGAAATGTTAACAGTAATGTCACGTTATTAAACATACTATATTTACAATATGTTTTGAATGTAACTATAACAGCATTTCAGATATAGCTAATTTCATACTAACAGAATAACACATGTTAATGGTGTCTTTTTTCTTACTCTCGTGGTCTAACCCCAGCTGTCAGCTCAGTCCCACACAGCTGCTCACTCACTCCCTCCTGAGTGAGGATGGGGGAGAGACTCAGAAGAGTAAAAGTGAGAAAGCTCCTGGACTGAGATAAAGCAAATGCTGTGCATGAAAGCAAGACAAAACAAGGAATTCATTCACCTCTTCCCATAACCAGGCAGGTGTTCAGCCATTACCAGGAAAGCCATGCTCCATCATGTGTAACAGTCACTTGGGCAGACAATGCCATCACTCTGAATGTCAGCCTCTTCTTTCTTCTTCCCCTGGCTTTTATTGTTGAGCATGACACTCTGTGATGTGGGATATCCCTTTGGTTACTTGGGGTCAGCTGTCCCTCCTGTGACCCCTCCCAGCTCCTTGGGTATCCACAGCCTCCTTGCTGGTGGGATGGGGTACTATAAAGAGCAGAAAAGGCCTTGATGCTGTGTGAGTACTGCTCTGCAGTAATGAGAACATCCCTCAGTGATCGACACTGTGTTCACCGCAAATCCAAAACCCAGGACCACATCAGCTACGATGAAGAAAATTAACTCAATCTCAACCAAAAGCAGTACACTTGGTCAATTTAAAATTCTAATTGTATTTACACTGTGAAGTTTGGCAGATGTCTTAGAGTGCTATAGAAGGAAAACAATTAATCTATACTCTATTGTGAGCTGCATATCATGTATCCTTGATAGTAGATGAAATCAGCGGAATATGAGCAGGACTCTTTACCAGAAGCAAATGAGTATTCTAGAATATGAAACAAAGACATAATACTAATAAATGAAAGTCATAAAAATCAGTAAGACTTTGAACTTGCATTCCCCTAAAAATGTCTACATAATGCATACACACTCATCAAGATATTGTATTTGCTTTCAGAGGAATAACAGTATGTCTCTGACAGATATTCTGATAAATCCTCTAGATTTGAGCTTTTACACAACATTCTCTTAAAATATGTAAAATTGAACTCAGAGGCTTAGATTCAATTCAACCTATTCTACAGTGAAATCTTTTTATATGGAAATGCAAAGAAACATTTGTCACTTATAGTCTCCTTAGGTGGAGTCGTAACTGGAGCTTTCTTAACTGCTCAATTCTTTCTACAGTAATTAAAACACTGATTTGGTATTTTATTCCCTACATTTTTATTTTAAGTAAGCCAGTTTGACATGCTTCAATGCAAAGTGAAAATGTTTACACATAGTATTGAAAATATTGCATAAGATTTTCTATATGTAACTTTCTGTTTTCCTTCTATCAAAGGTGGACAATCTCCAAGTATTCTTTTTGTTTTTCTTTTTGGGACAGAAGGAATCTTCAACGTGTGTAATTCACTACTAACATCTGCTGTTCTGCATGTCTTTCAGGATACTGATAAGGCTAATGGAGCTTTTTTGTAGGAATAATTCCTTCTATGCCTTTTACTGGGCAGATGTTTTGGACACAATTAGGGCCAATGGAGTTTCCTGTGTATTTTCTGAGCTGGTCAGTGTTCACAAATCCAAACACTTCTTGTATTTCTAAGATATCTCAGAGATGTCTAGTTTGTCTTTACAAAAGTTCTTGAATTTAACAGATGAAAAGGATCATACAGATGATAATAAATGTAGGTTTTTTCCAACAGAGTAACCAGCAAAAGGCGAATTTGCTCTAGTGAAACCGAAGACAAAAGTACATACTGGTGTTAAGAAGGTCATGCTCAACACTGAGAGCCTGGTGATAGCAGCTGAAATGTTCAGCTCTTCTCTGCCAGGAGCAGAGCTTCAAATCTCTCAAGGGCTTTCAGTTTCTTCAGCATCCCATCATGGATGAGTTCAGCAGGATCTGTCAATCTACTACCTTCTCCTTATCAAGAACTACCTTGGCAAGTGAAAGGAAATTAAGCTCCTGTGTAAATAAAATAATAATTTAGACTAATCTTTTGAATAAATTTCAATTTTCTCATTAGGAAATGTAGTAGATATTTTTAAACGCCATTCTGATAGTGTTATATGAGCAATTGAAAAGCCTGAATTTTGGCTGGCTAAACACTTTGTATTTGCACACGCAGGATGTAATGATTATGCTGAAATGTACAGTTCTTACAGAAAGTGTGATAATGAATGTATCCAAATCTCACATACAGAAGTGTTTTTCCTCTGCTTTTACAATAAATTAAGAAGTAATTAAATGAATTTTTATTTAATCATTGCTGGAACAATAGGATCCCCTTCCCATGGTGCAGACTGCTGTCTGAATGGAAGCTCGGGCATGTAGTCTGAAAGGTTTCCTCTGAGCCTTTTTGCAGTTATGATGGCTTTTGCAATGTTTGGATTGCAGTTGACTATCTGAGTATTTGCGGAATGACCCAGAAAGCAAGCTGACAGGCAGATACACAGTGTGAATTCGGTCTTGAGAGAAAGAGAGTTCCTTTAAGCACAAGACTGTTTGGAAAGATAGTTTTAATTTCTAAACAACTGAACTTTGGGGTTTTATTTTTCCTTACAAAATATATGTTATAAGCTCCCCAAGAGGTTTCCTATTCTTCTATGACAGAAATTGTGATATAAGCTTTAGTCCTTATACTTTCTAGCAGAAAACCCTCTTTTCTCCTCAGCCTGTTAGCCACTTTCTAAGCACCTAATTTTGGTAACTGGAAGGGTGCAAATTTTTCTCGTTGGATATCCTGAAAATAATCCATACAGACACCAGCCACTGAAAAAGTGCTGCAAAAGTCTACTCAGCTTGACTTATCAAGGCTTAACATGGTGAAATCATGACACAATCCTAGCAGAGTTTAAAAAAAAATAAAAAAAAAAATACACCTCACAAGGTAAAGTGGAAGAGACCCTCCTGAAATGAATAGAATTATAAAACTGGCTCTTTTATTTTGAAAGTATCGATCTGGAACAGGCATTAAAAACACTGCTAGAGACCAAGCACTGGCAGCCTTACTACTGTGCTCTTTG
The DNA here is from genome assembly GCA_013396735.1 of Grallaria varia. Lineage (NCBI taxonomy): Eukaryota > Metazoa > Chordata > Aves > Passeriformes > Formicariidae > Grallaria > Grallaria varia. Next base: position 355,570 of record VWZG01011227.1, on the reverse strand, counting down.
ATGATAGTTTTAGAGTAGTCACAAATATTAAACTGAAATATTAAATTGAATGTTAACAAAAGCTAAGGATTTCTTTAGGCATGAAATAGACCATTTCACAAATAAATTCTAATTTCTTGGAATTTCAAGAAGTGAAATAGATCTTATGAATATATAGAATTTGATTAAAATGTAATTTTCTAAGTCTAAACTATCCATTTTAAGCTCTCCCTTTATAACTGATAAAAACTTAGCACACATCAAGTGGGCTCATAGATAATATAGAGTAGGAGTCTATTCCATTTCCTGAGAATACTAAGCCTTTAAGGATAGTAAAGTTGAGGACTGACTGGGAATAACTGAGGAAAGGACCTCTGAATATTGAGTAACTGACAGAGTAATGTAGCGCAGATTAAATGCAAAACAGTGTGAATGGGGAAATACAAGAGTGAAATGCATCCATACAGTGATGGTCCTGCAAACTCAGGAATGAAACCTTGTCATTGAAATTGATAAGTCTATTGAAATTCTAGTTCAGTCTCAGTGGTGGCCAGGAAAACATGCTGGGTTTAGTAGGAGAGGAATAGTGAAAAAGAAATAAATAAAATAAAACATATTAAAAATATGCTGAGTAATACTGGCACTTCCTGAACAGGCTACCTATCTTTGGTAATCTATACCTTCTAGGTTTTTGTGGCATTGGCAGTGTGGATTAGGATACCATTTGGTGGCACAAAGTGATATATACGTCTGGAAAGGCTCAGCAGAGCATTCAAGTCGCTGTCCATTCAATAGGCTGCATTTACAGAAAGTTATTTGAAGAGAATGTGCAAGTCTTTCTCTTCCCATTCCCATCTTCGTGAGTACTTGAGGATGGACTTTGCATTTTTCTCTGACAAACTGTCTGAATAACAGGAGAAATAGAGACTACAGAAAGGGCAGCTGCTGTAAAAACGGAGGGGAAAATGACTGGCACTATCAAAGTTACAAACTAGAATCCAGAGGTAAGCAGAGATTTTCCCTTAACCCACAACCCTAATAAAATCTGTTGGCTTCAAGAGAGAAGAAAATGAGGAATAGAAAAGTTATTAAAAATACAAATACAAAATAAAAAACATAATAATTAAAAAAAATAATAAAATATAAAGGGCATTGTTCCAGCTACCTCATGGGTAACCATATGAGTACGAATATGCTGGCTGGTCCTGCTGCTACTTCTGCTGCCCATGTAGACATGCCCAGAAAAGCTGGAAGAAATGTACCTGGAAAGATCCTCTTAGATAGATATGACTCTTGTTCTGTAAAATCCAGATTCATATTGATGGCATGACTTCACCTCTAGAACATGTGAAAGAGCACAGATAAAGATCTAACCTTAAGTTCTTCACATGGGATACAGAATAAGTTTATCACAAGAATCAAATGACAATAAACACCAGAACAGGATACAGACAGTAAAGCAATAACTGTTTGTATAAATATATATGTGTGTGTGTGTGTGTGTGTGTGTGTATGTATACATAACTGAAAATGGAAACATATCATGTATTGCTGTCATTCAAAGACTTTATGTTAGCTCCTCATTGCCACAACTTTTGCCACATTATCAAAAATGCCTATTCATTGTCTCCTTCTTGTTCTACAGGATAGAATATACTTATATTATTCCAGGATGTGATTTCTATAAATGCTGTTTATAAGGAATGGTCCTCTCCACTCTGAAGATTCTGTTCCTTAGATATGTGAACTGCCTGTGCTTGAACAGGAATGAATGTTGAGGGATATCTATGGGCTAAAATGTGATTTGAAAATTTATAATGTAAATAAAATCACAATGTATAGATATAAAACAGGTGCTTGAATTACAGGTGAAAAACTAACTTGGGAACTTTCTTTGTCTGTACATTGCCTGTAAAATGTATTTTTTGAGTATTACATGTGATGCTATAATGTCCATTCTCTTACTAAATGTGTTATGCACAAAATAAACAAGTTTTTATGATACCAAAGGAACACCCTCAAAATTAAAATGTGAGCATATAAAGCAAGTATAGACAAATTCCATCAAAAAGTATAATCACCCAGAAGAATGTAATTCAGATGAAGCTTCTGCATAGAAATAAATGCAACTGTAAATCATGTGATATTGTTTTGCCTTATTTCTTTCAACTCTAATCACCCTCAGCAATGATAGGTGGCAGATGAAGATGTAGTGAAGTGGAACTAAGTGGATATAGCTTTCTCATTGATCCTGCTTAGTATGGTCTATCTGTCCAAGATTTCCCAATGTTATATAGCCCAGTTACAGTAGTAATACTTTTGAATGTGCTGCATGGCTGCCAGAAATCCTAGGCAACTGTCCATGATTGCATGTACAGGCCGATCTGTAGATTTGGAGTGCATTTAGTCTGTTTTAACACTTAGTGTGAATTCTATGTGAGTGTATAGTAGGTGTCCTGTGCACACTGGCTACCCATGCAATCCTTATTAGAGAACAGAGCGTACACCCAAAATTCTGTTCAGGTTTACCCAGACGTACAAACATCCTAAAGCACGTGCTTCCATGTCACGTGCTGCAGCCCCTGGGCCAGGATCAAGGTACTCCTGTTCTGAGTGGCTGACACACACAAGATCATAAGAGGCAAGAGAGTTAGTTTGGTTCATTGCTGTCTTCAGCTACCTAATGGAAGGGCACAGGAAATGCAGCTGGACTTTTCTGGAAGGTACATGATAACAGAAGAAAGGTAAAAACCACAGCTTGGAGCAACAAAATTCCTCTCAGGTATAAGGAAAGACTTCACCATGTGAGCAACAAAATATTGGAGCAGGCTGGCCAGAGGCACTGTGGAATTTTCATCATTGCAGCAGCTCAAAACTGAGCCAGACAGTGCCCTGTGCAACCTTATCCATCTGGCCTACTTCAAGCAGGAGGTTGGACTGGATGACATCCAGAGGCCCTTTTCAATTAACATAGTTCTGTGAGTCTATAATCTGCCGGAAAGAGACTGAAATTGGCTGCTGTTGCTAACAGACAGAAAGTCACACTATATCACCTTGTCATCTAGATGGTGCCTTTGCTAATGCTTAACATAAACAAAATGCAATATAAAACGAGCTTTTGTTTATCTCTTTCCCTTCCAACAAGACAATAATTCATTTCAGAGAGTCACTTCATCCTGATAATCATCCCAATGTTACCTTCCTCTTCTTTCCTTTGTTATTTCAAAGCTCAGAAACCTGTATCACATTTGGGGTTGTTTATTCAAATAAAATCCATTCCATTAGAATTACTGTGATATGCAGTCCTTATAATTTTACAGTTGATTTGGATTTAATTGATTATATTTGTATAAATTAGCATTGAAAAAATAATATTAATTAGAATTTTTAGAAAAGCAAATGTTTTTATTGATACAGGCTTTTTAGAAAAGAAAGGCAGGTGGAACAGTGTTGCCCTCCATGTCAATGACTAAATGGAGTGCATGGGGCTCTGGGGATGGATGAGGAGCCAACTAAGAGCCTATGGGTCAGGATTGAAGCAAGGGCATGGACTGATGACATTATGGTGGGGATCTGCTACAGGCCACCTGACCAGGAAGACTGAGTGGATGAGACCCTCTACAGACAGATAGGAGAAGACTTAGAAGCCCTGGTCCTTATGGGGGACTTCAAGCACCTCAGTGTCTGTTGGAAGGACAACACAGAGGTCTTGAGCAATCCTGGAGGGTTCTGGAACGTGTTGATGATAACTTCCAACAACTTGGGGGTGTTGGTACATGAGAAGATCAACATGACCTGTCAATGTGCACTTGCAGCAAAAAAAAGCCAACAGCATCCTGGGCAGCATCAAAAGTAGCATGGCCAGCAGGGAGGTGATTCTGTACCTCTGCTTTGCTCTCATGAGACCCCACCTGGAGTACTGCATCCAGATCTGGGGCTGTCAACATACAGTAGACACAGACTTGCCAGAGTGAGTCCACAGGAGAACCACGAGGATGAGCAGAGTAGGGGTGGAGCATCTCTCCTTTGAAGAAAAGTTGCAAGAGGATTGCTGAGATTGTTCAGCCTGGAGAAGCAAAGGCTTCAGGGAAATCTTGCAGCACCTTCCAGTACCTAAAGGAGGCTTACAAAAGAGCTGGAGAAGGACTTTTTATAAGGAAAGGTAGTGCTAGGACAGGGTGGGATGGCTTTAAACTGGAAGAGAGTAGGTTTAGATTAGATACTAGAAAGAAACTCTTCACTGTGAGGGTGGTGAGACACTGGAACAGGTTTCCCACAGAAGTCGTGGATGCCCCATCCCTGGAAGTGTTCAAGGCCAGGCTGGATGGAGCTCTGAGCAACTGGTCTAGTGGAAGGTGTCCCTGCCCTTGGCAGGAGGGCTAGAATTGGATGATTTTTATGGTCCCCTTCAACTTGAACCTCTTGCTCCTTCTAAGTGTAATTGAGCAATAAGACACAGATTCTAAAGGGTATTTTTAGGCACACGGCTTCTTGTGAATTTCAGCAGAAAATTATAGCTCCATTTCTGATTAAATAAACACCAACACACAGGATCAGGATTTGGCTGAAAATACAGGGATCAGGTAATCTAGAATGTATTCTCTTCAATTATTCTCCTTTTTATTTTCCTTAACACAAATGACAAATGATTTATTCAGTTAAGTGTTAGTGATAACTGAACATAGAAGCTGTACTCATTGTTCTGTTTTTCCATCTGTACGACATTTTGAGAACGATGGTTCTTGATACTTAGCTTAGATTCCTTTCCCAAGATACACAGAATAGATTCAGTGGTTTTGATTCAGCTCATGACATTTGAGAAATTAGTCTTGGTCAACATTGCTAGTTTAGCAAATATTCATGACAGTACTACTTTTTTATCCTCAGAAAATACACTACATTAAAGAAGAGAAAAATGCCCAGAGATTCCTCCCTTGCTCTCAGGGAATATTCTGCTGCTTTTCTGTAGATATAAACATTGGTATCAGTTTACACCTACACAGATAACAGCAGAGGACATTACTCTGTGTCTATGATACTCCTGGGGTAAACTTCTACATAACAATCACATCCCATCTCATCACATGCTTTTTCCCCCAAAATTTTTCGCACATATTCCTCACTGACCTATTTATCCTAAGACTAGCTCAGCTGGTTCAAGCACAGTGCTAATAACACAGGGTCGTGGGTTTGATTCCTGTATACGCCTTTCAGTGAAGAGTTGGACTCAAAGATTCATGTGAGTCTCTTTCAACTCAGAAAGTTCTGTGATTTTGTGATAATAACTTAAAAATGACCAATTTGAAGGTCAGCAGTCAGTCTAACAAATACAATTGTTTCTAAGTGTGTTATAAGATCTTTGGTTTGCATCCTGATACAGGTTCTTTTTACACAGTTCTGCGTTCAGAAAATTTTTGTTAACTCTTGAATTACTTGACTTAGCCAGAACATTAAGGCAACTGGCTGTCATTTTCTAGGGATGTATACAATTTTTGTAAGTGCTGTACCGCTATCGCATGGTTACAGTTGTGTGGCAGCCAAAAGTATGTACAAGCGGTATCTGCAAGCACTACAGGAAATCTAATCAAAATAACTCAGTAGCTGTGGTTTTGCTCTTGGTTTAGTCTAGGGCTGGTACTACAATCTGTTTGGTTTTTCGTGTTGTATGCATATTTAGCAGCTGCACCATCAGCTCCTCAGGAGCTGTCCACACATTTTATAGTTTTGGATCTGAAGTACCAGAAAATGTTCCCACTGTAAATGATCAAACTGGCATTCTGTTTGGCAGATACAGGCCATAAACTGGCTCTATCAAATACCTTCCACTGTTACCTCATACTGGTAGTAGAACCTGCTGGGCCTGTACTAATATGCCAGGGCATATTGAAACCCTTGGCCACAGGCTGCCACCCTGCCTACATTACAGGAGGAGCGCATTATGTTCTTGTGTGTTGTCTGGAAAGGTGCCCCAAACGGGCAGTTGAGACTTGGCACTGAAGTGTTCAGGCCATCTTGCTCCAACCATGGCCATGTAATTTAGTGTCACTGTTTTGCAAGGGTTTTATTTCTAGCTGAGGAGATTCAATGCTGACTGAAATCAAAGAAGCCGAGTGGAAGCAAAAATGCTTACTTAAATAGCCATTAAAATGCTGTTTGGATAGCAAATCTCTTTAGTTCATTAATAATAATCAGTGTGATGTGATTTATTCTGAATTTGTACAGCTAGAGCCCCTGTGAACCAGGGGAATGGAGTTGAATAATTTTGTGTCAGTTGACTCAAAAGAAAAGAAAAAATCAGGCAGAAAAATGCAAGATAAATAAACCCTCATATCTTCTACTCCAGCCACTTACAATCCAAGGGCAAAGACAGCTACAATCAAAGGACAAAACAGAGTATAGAGAAACTGGAAAAGAAGGTAACAGAGAGTAAATGGAAAAGTCTACAGGAGGTGATAAGAAAGGGGGAAAAAAGCCCAATCTATCCCTATCTATTTCTTAGATCCATTCAGGAACATGTGCAAGCAACTGAATATTATGAACTATGTAAGCAACATGCCCTGCCTCTCAGCAGAACTTACTAGGTTAAGGAACATCCTGTAGTTATTGGATAAATATCCCCAATGACTGCCTCATATACAGTCAGCTTTAAATCAGGACAGACCTTCAACCTATTTGCACTGTCCATAAAGATTTTATATATTGTTTATATATATATATATCTATGTATGTATATATATATAAAACATGAGATGTCATAAGCTCAGCAGCTTAGTTATCAAAAAGCAGACCAGCAGAGGACTTTAAAAAATAATAAAGTAACTTTGCAGATATCTGGAATGATTTACAGAGATCAGAGAAGCTTGTCTGAAAGGTAGCAAGACCTTGGGAGAGCCCAGTACAAAATATTGACCAAGAGTATGAAAAGATCAGTTATAGTAATGACTGGAAGGTTAATTTGCCCAGGAATAAATTATGAAGGACCAAGAAAGTAAAAACAAATAATTAATCTCTTGAAGACAAGGGAACTGGCAGAGAAATGAATGGAGACGGGCCTTGTAATATAAGGCAAAAATGCAGAAGACGAATGAAAAAGTTATTAAGGCAACTGAGAGGGAAGACCTTTATTATTTAACCAACCACCAAGTGATAAAAAATAAAACAAGAAAAAAAAGCACATACAATATCTGTAGAAATTTTAATGATTTTCATTAAAAATTTCTTCTTTTGTGCCCTTCAATTTGAAGAATCCTGCAGATATTTACAAATATTTTTGTAAAAACACTTTTCTGAGAATCATTTAAATAATGAGTGCAATTCTCATTCTACATTAAAAAAATACAAAAGTCTATACACCACTTAGCTCTCACTCCAACTAAAAACCTGAGTATTGACATGACTTCAGTGATGCATAGCCTTGTGCAAATCCTCTGCAGAGGGCGAGTTTCACCCTTAGGGAAGGTTAGGTAGTACATTACATATTTAAATGAATCAGCTCAAAAATCCTTGGAATAACAACACTGCCAGCCATTCTGAGCAGAAACACATGAAAGTTTATTCATGAAAGAGCTCTCTGATCAAATACCTGCAAGATCTGCAAGTCCTTATGATCACCAAGTCACTTCTGCACAGGGAATGGACATATGAACCTGAGTCTGAGTCTCATTCTGAGTCTGTTTCAGTCTTACACCTGTAGGACTTAGACATAATGGTGAGATAAGACTACTTAGGTTTTGCTGTGGGGGTCCCCAGCCTGCTGACTTTGATTCCTCCAAGTTGAATGCACAGCTCCTTGTTTAGACTCATACCACTGTCTGGTTAATTGGATACACTTCTCTAAGTCACTGAGTAGATCGTGGGCAAAATAACAGAAAAATTACTCTGTTTGCCCACTTATGCTGCAGTTATTGTTTCAGCTGTTCCATTAATCACATTAGTCTGGCATGTGTGTGGATGCATTCAACTGCTATTACTGCTCTTTTCATTTTTCTGCATTGTCTTCTGTGTGATTTTATTACTATTACATGAAAATGAGAGTGTATCTGGCTTTGGTTGTTGCTTGTCCTCATCTGCATTTCATTTTCTTTGTTTTGTACAAATCCAAGTTAAAGCAAGGTTCAGAATGGACGTGTGTCATCCATTCAGATTTTTTTCCTCTTTGGAAACTGGCTGCACAATAATACTGAAAAATTAAAATCATATATTCTTACACACTTTCTGTGAAATAATTTTTCAGAAGGAAAAGAAAAACATTCAGATAAACGTTTACACTTACAGGCTATGTGTTCTTGCTGCATGACAAAAACAAATTTCAAAGCAGTTTTGTTATTCATAGCCAATGCTTCAAGCTAAATTGATGAACTAACAGGGGATTTTAGGAAAGAAGGCATTTACTATACATGTGTTTTTCTTATAAGAAAGTTTAATAAGTAAAGCCACTTTTTTACTTTGTGTCAACCAGTCTAATGTTTTATACAGCACAAGGAAGTGAACCTGCTGTTTTAAGAAATCTTTTTGGATTCCCTCTGCTGGACTTTCAATAGTTGTTAAATTGATGAAGGCCACTCAAGGAGCTTGTAATCAGTCTTGCAAATTTCTAGCAGAGTGTAACTTTAATAAGCTCAGATTTGCATCTTAAATCAAATTTTTACTGTACAGTTGCAAAATCTCCAAGGAAAGTTTCTAGCACAATCAGTTCTAAATAAATTACGAGACACCTGGCTGTCTAATGAGGAAATTAAAGTACAAGACAGAAAATCTGTAATTTTACAGTTATTAAAAAGGTAACTTCAGTGTCATGATGACATGAAGTAAAAATGTGCAGTATGGGAGGTGAAAATCTAAACAGACATATTTTTCATTTATTTTACGCTTATTAAAAAAGATAGCATTAAACAATATTCTTAATAAACAAACCTATCAGTAAAAATAAGTCAGTGACTAAATGTGTCATGTTGTTTGCTTTCCATGTTGAACTCCAATGAAATCTTGAGGCATCCTTTTTTTTAATATTTCTGTTAATACTTATTTTAAATGTTCTTGGCCATTTGCCCTTGCCACTAACACTGCTCCCTGTATGGGGTTTCCATGACAAGTGCTGGCAGCAGGCAGGCTGCAGAGGTGACCCCTGTGAGAAGATACGTGGGGCTCCACAGCCACTTCAGTGGGCTCCAAAATGGACCCACCAGTGACAAAAGCTGAGCCCATCAGCTGTAACCTCTGAGAAAAGTTCACACAGCATCAGAGAAGCCAGAAAAAGTTGAAAGAAACAACTTTACAGCCACCAAGGTCAGTGCAGATGGAGGGACAGGAGATGCTCCAGGTGCCAGAGCTGAGGTGCCCTGCAGCTCCTGGTGCAGACTATGGTGAGGCAGCCATGCCCCTGCAGCCTATGGAGGTCCATGGTGGAGCTGATATCCTCCTGCAGCCCATGGAGGATCTCACACAGGAGCAGGTGAATGTGCCCTGAAGAAAGCTGCAGCTACCGAGAGCCCATGGAGGGGATGAAGTTTTATAAACTTACCCCATTTCTCATCCCCCTGTTCTACTTCAGAGAAAACAGAGAAGAGTTGGGAAAGAAGGATCAAAGACCAGCCTAGGAAGATGAGGGGGTGGAGGGAAGATGCTTTTCATTTTGCCTTTGCTCCTCACTATCCTACTCTATTTTTAATTGACAATAAATTAGTCTTCCCAGAGTTTGGTTTACCTGTGATGGTAATTTGTGAGCAATCTCTCTGTCCTTATAATGACCATGAACTTTCCATCTTACTGTGAAACATAAGAAAATTATCTCCATACTTTTGAGAAGAAAGTGCACTAGATATGGTGAGATTACTGGGTATTACTGCATATTCACAGAAGTATTGATAGAAGAAGATTTAAGACAGCAGCTGTGATTTTCATCTTTTTTCTTTTAAATAGCTAGAGTGGTTAGAAAATGCCAATTTTTATTTAAAAAACATCGTTTCTTGAAATCTGGTGCAAAAAGTGAGAAACCAATACTGGAATGTTATCATAAACCTAATTTTCTTATTATAAAGGCATTTTTATCATTTTCTATAGATACCATAGAACAGTTCTCTGCTCTACAATGGTATTTGGAGCATTTGGAACTTGCATTGCAAATACCATTTTCAATGGCATTTAAATTTTTAAACTTTCTTCCAGTTTATCCAAATAGCTGTTCCACAGTCTTTAACATGCTTTGTTTCTGAAGCACAGAGGTCCTTTCCTTAATTCCACAATCTGATCCATCACTCCCTCCAAATTCCTAGAAACAGCAATTCAATTTTTGACTTTCCAACAAGACCTTTAACTTCTTCCCGGTGGGTGTAACTTCCTACAATGCCTACTGTGGCAGCAAGAAATATGTAAGAAGTAGGAATATACCCTTACCCCAAGGACAGGAAAAAAAAATACAAACAGAAAAACCCCACATATTAGGATTTTTGTTTCTTGTAAGCCTAGTTCAGATATGAGGGTGTCTGGCTATTTATATAACTAGATAAAAATTTAAATATTTAGACTCTCAAGAATCGACCTAAATTTTCTAGTGTAGTCAGCAAAGTATTAGAATCAGTTTTATATTTAGACCTGAATCTCAAGTTATGTACTATGCATATTAAGGTGGAACTTTTAAAATGTTTTTATACATACTATTAGTGGTGCTCAGGGAATTTGATTTAACTGAGCATTGACTATTTTGGGGTGACTTTAATAGTGTTTTTAAATGGTTGTCTATGTTTAAATATAAAAATAACAAAGTGAACAGCATGTTGAACTTAATGATTTCCTAGGGCACCATCCAGTTTGAATGATTTTGCAAGAGAGATGGATGAAAAGGAGAGAACTCATAGATCATACGTCTGCAAAGTCTGTAAGTGATGCACATTGTCAAGAGCACAAATTTTGAATGTGAAAGCCATCAGCAGAGGCTTATGAAAACTCCAATTCTTTATGGTTGAAGGGATTCTGCAACTTGTCATTGAAAAAGGTTGAGAGAACAGATCTAGAGTAACCTCCTGAGTGATGACCTAATCTCTTTTTGTTCCTTGCTATTGATGGCACTTTAACAATTCTTACTGTGGGCAAGACAATGCCATCAATTTTTAAGCACAAGTTCTCATTAATATAAATGAGTTTTTCTACTTAGCAGGAGATAAGACCCTGAGTTTTCACTCTGCCTTCACTATCTTTTTTTTCCCCATCCTAAACAGAATGATTTTTTTACATAATATTCTACCTTCATTTACTTTTTTTGCTTTACCCAATTATTTGGTTCATCTCAAATCCATCACCTTGATAGTGGCAACTGTCTCCCCTGAAGCAGTAGTTCACTGAAATCTGAATGTCTCATGGGCTCTTCCTCCTACTTTTCCTTCCCTTCCAAGATTTAATTCTAGGCTCCATCAGTTGTGTTCTCTGCTCATTTCTTCAAAGGAATGTGTAGCAGAAATACTTGATATCCACTAGTCAAGGAACTGAACTCTTGTCCAAGTGACCTGAATATTTTTCATAATAGAGAAAATAAAGCCTTCCACACTAGTAAATTTAAACATATTTACTTACATTATTATTATTTGTATCTTTCCATTGTATTTATACTCAGTATTTAGCAAGATGCCAAAAATAGATGGAACCTATCTGAAGTGGGCTCTTATGAGTATAATGGAAAATCATTTTGAAATACTAGTGTGGTGGGTTCACCTTGGCTGAATGCCAGGTGCCCACCCAGCCACTCTATCACTCCCCTTCCCAGCTGGACAGGGGAGAGAAGAAGAGTGGAAACAAAAAAAACACCACAAATCATGGGTCGCGATAAGGCAGTTCATATTAATACAAATAGCAAAGGCAAAAGCAGGGTGCTCATGCAAACCAGAAGCAGCAATTAATCTCTGCTTCCCACGTGCAGCAATGGCTGGCCACATCTCTGAGAAGCAGGGCCCCTACGTGTGTGTCAGATGTTAGCAGGCAGCCATTGGAGACGAGTGCCTGCTTTTCCTGCTTCTTGCCCCAGCTTTTATATCTGGGTTGACGTCATATGGTATGGAATATCCCTTTGGTCAGTGCAGGTCAGCTGGCCTATTTGTGTCCCCTCCCAGGACCTTGCCCTTGACTGAACAGTGAGTGCCGTGCTCAGTGGTAGCCAAAACATGGGTGTGTTATCAACACCAATGCAGAGCACAGCGAGGGCTCCTACGGGGAAACAAATTCTGGCTCAGCCACACCCACCACAACTAGTTATAACTTTGCTGCAGAAATCATTTACCACAGCAGTAGAAAACTAAAACAAAAGATGTAGCAGAAATGAGAAAGCATGCCACTGTAGGGAACTTCTTAATATACAGTGTGAGCATAAAGATGATATTAAAACCTGTTTTGACTTCTTAATGAAGCTTTACAAGAGTATTCAAGGCATTTGAATAAATGCTTAAGATAAATGCTTATTAGAACATTCATAAATCCACTCCTTAATGACACTCCAGCCTGTTTAGTGATTCTGTTCTCACCATGTCCATCTATCCACCTACTTACCATCTCCTTTCTCTCTCTCCTGCTAGTCCTCCAGGTTACCATATGTTATTTCCTTGTTCAACCATTTTCTTATAACAGTGTACAAATTAGTGTAAAAATCAAGGCATTAGACTTTCAGCTGATATTCAACCTATAACTATTACACTTATGTAATCAGATTGTTCAGAGGCTTAGAAATGGAGTACATATTAATTACATTTACACCAGGGCAGATATCTCTGATATTCAGACAAATAGCTGTCAAAATGTCACGTTCCATTTCCAAAACAAGGGAGGTGCTAAGCTGTCTTATTTTAAAGGTTGCAGAAAGGACTTTGCCTTCCACTTTAAAAATTTTCAGAACCTTTCTGCGCATTTGGAGGCTGGAGAGCTGACAAATACTGTTCTAGAAGTTGTAAGGATGACCTTGGTTGTATCTTCCATCAGTCCCATGTGCCATTGTACAGGAATGATTGGTGACCTCATACATCAACAATCTGTAGCTTCAAGGAGCAAGTCACTCAGTGTAGGAGCATCACAGGGAGAGCTGTGCTTAGGCTATTCTAGCAGTGGTTGTCCTGTTCTAGGTAGAAATCTGCATTGACGTAAATAGGTATTTCTGACTACTAATCAATAAAAATATCTGACCTTCAGTCTTCTCTGTTTTCATAGTGTTTATTTTTTTTCATTCTCCTGGCAGATACAGATTGGTTTTCTATGCTGCTTTTGGCCTCATCTGTTTTGAGGCCACATCACCAGTTTCCCACTGTGTCTAATCTTTCATTCATTTACTGTATTTTTTTATCCTATATTAGTCTTTCGCAAACTTGTGTTGCATTTTCCAGAAGTGAAAAAAAGTTTTTAAAATAGATTGCAATTAAACAAATTCAATTTAAGACATTAAAATGTCCCAGATTTTAATTTATTTTCTTAATTGTAAAATATTACTTCTTATTGTCAAAACTGCAATATTGGCTTTCCAATTTTTTTTGTTTTATTTATTAGTAACAGATTTATATATAAACTGGGAACAAGGGGTTTCTGAACAATAAACTTTAAGGAAGGATTCTTCATCTTAGTAGAAAAGTACTAATGAAAGGGACATAGCCTTTGATCCAGTCCTTGGACAGTAACTGCTAAAGAATGGCAAGAAGCCTAACAAGTGACGCTCCAGTTGGTAACTGCTGCTTATTCAGGACTTCCAGCATGGCTAAAATTTGAGATTTGACCCTGGGAGCCATCAAAGAACTTCAGTAGACACCAACTCAGCTTATAAGACTCTTTCTTGACTAGTACAAAACAACTAACATTATCAGCACTTGGAAATGGGGAGTTCATAGCATTAAAATCTGGTAAGTACTGCTCACAGATCACATGGTTGAAGACAGCTTATTTTAAATACTATCAATTTGTAACTCAGAATTAANAATAATAATAATAATAAAAAGTCTACAAAGGGAAGACACTCTTAAATAATTGTGTTTATTTTAGTTACCGAGAGAGAGAGGACTACTTTAATTAGCCCGTGTGGTACTCACAAAATCTGAAATTTAATTAAAGTATTTTTTTTAATTAGTATAATTAACCCCATTTAACTTTTAATATCTAAAA
>VWZG01011227.1:303872-340201 GCA_013396735.1 Grallaria varia | reverse complement strand
GATAAAGTGTGATGATTTAAATAATTTTTACATAAAAGTAAAAATTAAAACTAGATCTCTCTAGACAAGTTTGGGTTTTTTTGTTGAAGGCTCCTAAAATTTTTTTTTAAAAATTGAAAAAAGTTACTTGTCAGACGGTTTCATCTTACTAGTGTACCATCATGCTAGAGAAACTATTTAAAATAGAAGCTAAGATTTTTTTTATGTTCCTGACAATTATGTGTCAAAAGTATTTTTTTTTTTAAGTGAACACTCATTAAAGAATTGGAGAAGATAAGAAAACTCAGCATACAACATTGGGAACATAAATTCATAATGGTCTGAAATCCAAAGGTTATATCATACACAAGTTCCCATGCAGTTAATGAAAAGACTACTGTTGGACATACACTCAAGGGAACAAAAGAATTAGTTACCATGAAAAAGCATTTCAAAGCAAGAGAGATTGTCAAACTGTACTGTATTGGTGCTAACAGAAGCACATTATTCATCTGACATACCTGGTATCCAAATAGTTTTGTAAAGCATCGACTGACCTAAGTTTGCTAAGTTACAGTAAATGTAAAAGAAAACAAGGAGTCTATGTGTAAAACTGACATACTTCTAGTTTTGCCTCCTAATTCAACCCCTCTGAACTGGGAATGTAATTGCTTAATACTCCCTGTATTGCTGGGGGGATTGATCTCTTTCTCTTCCTTGAAACTGTAGAGAACTGAGGCAAGTAACTAACCTTCTAACTTAGAAGCTTCAATAGCTTTTAAAAAACCTGCCAGACATAATTATATTCTATTTCAATTCTCTGTCTGCAGAGATACCACAAAATTACTCCAACTCTGATTAGAAATGAGCAGGCAGTTTCCACCTGTCTTTGAATGGCCAGAAGAGCTGGGTAATGTACATGACTTACATACTGATCAATGGCAAAAAATATTTTCATTTATGTGTATTTTTCCTTGCCCAGCTGATGACTTCACTGGAACTAATGTAAAGCAAAAGAGCATGTAGAAATACATTGCAGTCAGTGTTAAAAATATACAGGTTTTTCAACTGCCATAATCCAATGGGACTTTCAAAACCAGTTTGCAGTCAATAAATTGCTATTTCTAGTATTATTTTTCAGCTTGCAGCCAAAAATCTTTTATACATTAAAAACAATAAACAAAACATTTATTTGCAGTTGTGAAGGTTCTTTCCAGTGAGTAACAGACTTCACCATAATCTGTGACATATATTGTATATTGGCTCTGACACCAGTGAGGTGTTTTAAGAGAAATAAAAACAGAATCATAAAATGGTTTGACTTGGAGGGGACATTTAAAAGTCATCTAATCCTCACTCTTGCAATAAGCAGGAACAACTTCAAATAAAACAGCTTTCTCAAACCTGTATAACCTGACCTTGAATGTTTCCAGGGATGGGGCATCTACCACCTTTCTGGACAACCCATTCTACTGTTTCACTACCCTCATTGTAAAAAGCTTCTTTATATCGAGGTTCCATCTACGCTCTTTTAAAAAGTTTAAAACCATTCCGCCTTGTCTTATCACTACATGCCCTTGTAAAAATTCCCTGTTCAGCTTTCTTGTAGGCCCCTTTAAGTACCGAAAGGCCACAAAAAGATCTCTCTAGATCCTTCTCTTCTTCAGACTGCACATCGCCAGTTCTCCCAGCCTGGTTTGACAGGACAGGTGCTCCAACCTGTGGCAGGATAGCCCACCCTGATAAGGTCTAGAATCCGATCAGAGAGTGCACATAATGCGAGCCATCACACAGGCTGTCATGCAAGTTCCACTGCTGGTGCCAGGAGGGCTGCGTTGTGCTAAAACCAGCCTGGTTCAAACATGCATCCTGCTTTTTGAAGCAGGATTTCACAGTCTGCTGGCCTGTGAATCTGTGACTACCAGCCCATCACTTTATAAAAGCCCAGTCCAGCCTTCATATGGCAGACTCTTCCACATGCTTTCTTGAAGTGTGGAGCTTCTCCTGTGAAGCAGAGACACCTCTTCATGGCTGTCTCCAGGGGTTAAGAGAATGAAAGAGATCTGCTTTCTCATATGGGGAGTTATATCAATCTTTACTTAATGACTGTTCCTTTTGCGAGCTTTGATGGAATTGCTTTAATAGAATTGCTTTGTTACAGTGTACTACACTACTTTGTGCTATATCATACTCTACCAGTAGATTTTTAGCTTTTACACCATGTAGTTAATAATTTTTATTGAGATCTTTCAACTGTTCACTTGTCTGCTCATTTAGCATAATAAATACTTAATTATATCTGTTGTGCCATCATTAAAATTTGCGGCACAAAGTGATTTATTCACATCTCTATAATTTCTTAAATATAAACCGTTGACACAGTCCTAGACTAAGATAGGATTCAGTCGCACATAAACCCTTCTGAGAAGGAGTTTAGAAAGCAAGGGAGCCCTTTCTGCACCTTGTGACTCAACTGCAGGGTTTTTGTTTTAATAACTTTGTCTCAGCCTTCTACTGTCTCCCATGACACAACCCTCTGAACATCTTCATGACCTGTCTGCGGATGCAATCCAACAGGTCCCTGCCTTTCCTGTGCTGGAGCGGTGACTCAGTCGTGGCCTTCTACCACCTGAAGGGAGAACACAAGAAATATGAAAAGAGACTTTTTATAAGGGCCTGTAGTGATAGAACAAAGGGAAATGGCTTAAAACTGAAAGAGGATAGGTTTAGGTTAGACACAGAAATTCTTTACTGTGAGGGTGGGGAGGCACTGGAACAGGTTTCCCAGAGAAGTGTTCAGGGTTAGGTTCAGGGTTAGGGACCTGAGCAACCTGATCTGGTGAAAGGTGTCCCTTCCCACTGCAGGGGCCTTGGAAT
Source organism: Grallaria varia (assembly GCA_013396735.1). Lineage (NCBI taxonomy): Eukaryota > Metazoa > Chordata > Aves > Passeriformes > Formicariidae > Grallaria > Grallaria varia. The sequence continues at coordinate 337,345 of VWZG01011227.1, read as the reverse complement.
TGGATGATTTTTTCAATTCCGACTCAGGCCATCTATCAATATATTATTATATATAATTTTCTGTAGCCTTCTAATTCAGTATATGTATTAGCTTATAACAGGGCATTAGTAGATCTGTCTAAAAGTAACCTGAAGTACATGATAATAATTGAGAAAAAGGAGGAAGAACCTAAAAAATACCATGGCCTCAGTATTTTATTTAATAGTTCTATAGGAAGAAAGATATATCAAAATTGTTCGTAGAGTCTGGGAGACAGAATCACACTAACTCTACACAGGTTTTGTTTTCAAGGACAATATTTGTTACTTTGTTTTCGTTTGTTTGTTTTTGTAAATTACTGTGTTTTCTTCCCACAAAAGTGTCTGACTGAGCAACAGAGGGAAAAGTGCTGATTTTGGCAGGATCAGCTTGGACAGGTGGAACTCATACAAGGAGATTGACTGTTCCTTGAGATGAAATGTGAGAAGTTCCTGAAGAGCTATTCCTTGTTGAGCAAATGCTGACTGACTGTGAAGAACTGCATACTTACTATGAAGAGTATTATTCCTAGAAACTTATGGGCTCTATAGATTTTGTTACAGCAAAGCAAATAAAAACTCTGCTGAAAGTTTCTGGAATGAAATCAAGCTTGAAAGAAGGGATTTTGCAAGATTTTGTGAAATCTGTGGAATTTTCTCCATAGATTAATCTAAAATAGTCTGAAAGATATAAGGATTTGAGAGGACTTTATCTGAAATGGTTCTTCATTTTTTGCTGTCAACATGGAATGCCTAAGGACCTGGGTACAGAACAGGGATTCTGATCAGCCTGATTGTTTACTTCACTACATTTCTCTTTTTTTCCTCACTTTTTAATGTTTTACATCTCTAGGTGTTATATCCATGTTTCTCTCTTTGTGGTCAGATATTCAAGAGGAATGCAGAATGACAAAATTGGGAATTAAAATAATAAACAGTGTTGCAAGGGAATTAAATACAAATCATGACAGGCTACTTAAATATATAAAAAGCCAAGAGCTCTGTCAGGAATTACTTGAGCCATTAAAGGATGAGTGGGAAGCTAGTGACAGATAGTGTAGCTGACAGCCTGAAAGAATTCTTTGCTTCATTATTCACACAAATAATTGGAGGGTCAAATCCCAGAGAGTAAGGAACAGTAAATTTTCCTGTGGAGTGAATTAAAAACTGTGGAAATGGGAAAGATTCGAGGCTTCATGTCTATACCAGACCAGATAGTGCAAAGTAGTGTATTAAATGTGGTAAAGGTATTGAGCCTATGTGTATTATAGCTGTGAATGATGATGGAAGTAACAGGGGATCTAGGAAAGGCACTACAGTGGCTTTTGAAAGTGTGTAAACAGACATGTAAAGTAGGAAGCAGAATTTCTCTTCCTATAGGTCACTCTGAGCGGAACCTAAAATGGACCCCACCGTTTGCACTTACTTGAGGGCAGAAACTGGCTTTTTCAGGAACAAAGAAGTTTGAAGACATTAAAGCCAAAATAGTCTGAGTAGGGATAGGGAAGCTCCCTCCATCATCCAGAGCTTTCCTCCAACTGTGGTCCGCAAAAGCCTGCCTGTATACATCTTCCCTTCCTCTTTAATTCAGTCGCTACTGTAATCCCCCAGTGGCTCTGAAACTCTCTGCTGACAGTTTGGAAATTCTCTAGAGTTGTGTGTGGCTGGCCTCCTTTCAGTCTAATGGAAGAATACAGAACTACACGAAATGAAGCAAAAAATGCCTAAGAGTAATGGATCCCCTGACGTGGACTAAGGGAGTCTGAGAAGGATTGTGGGGGTGTCCTTAATGCGTGCTATGTGGTCCCATAGCAGGCTACATTTGGAGTTTGCACTGGGGGCTGGAGAGCTCTGAGAGCTGTGCCATCCTCACCATCGCTCTGCTGCTTCTCATGACAGGCTTGATTGGTTACCATGCATCTCATGGTACCACTTTTGCCTACCTGTTTGTCCCAGCTCTGGCAGCTCAAAGGGGCTGTTTAAAAGGATGCTCAGTAGCATTCAGCTCTGTCACTGATTTCAGAAGGGACATAAGGCATGGTTAGAAAGTATGCAGAAAGGAGAATGTTTTGCCCTCTTCACTTATTCCTACTTCATATTGTTTTCTTAGGCAAACTCTCACTGAAATCCCAAGGAATTTTTGTATGAATACAGCTTTCTAAACTGAGCCATTTTCAATTAAAATAAAAATAAAATCTCTCTCTTACATGTTACAGTCTTAGTGCAAGCTTGGGGTGCTCCTGTGATGGCACTGTAATGTTCTTGCCTAAAGATCTCTCAGTCAACATGTACTTTTTATCTATTTCTTTTTAAAGAAACACATCCCTTCTCTGGGTTTTGTTTCAAAATTTCTTCCTTTTATTTTCCTTTTACAGATTGTGTGCTATATTTGACTGTGTCAGTCACTGTAACGTGTCCTTAAGTACCACAAACATTTGTCTGGATGTGTCACAGCCCATTAACAAGGCTAGATTTATACTTGAAGTTAATTGGATGAACAATACTTATTTCAGCATTATTAGTGTGATAAAGTTGAAAAGCAAAAAACACAGGTCCCAGCTTTGCAAACAATTATATCTGAGCTGCATTTTCTGCACGTGAGTTATCCAAATTCTTTGGTAGGATCATTTTTCTGCTCAAACATCTGTTTAACTGATTGTAGAACTGTTGTTTTATTCTCTAATAATGTTGGTATTTGCTTTAATTTTTCATAGCTTTTGATAATATATTTTCAGTTTTCTATAAAACTGGCTTCTATTGCCATACTACTTGAAAAAATGACCAATTTTCTAACCATATGGGACACTTCCTACAGCTTTTAAAGTATTTTAATGTTATTAGTGTAATTCATAATGTGTTTAATAATGTAATTCTGAATAAAAAAACTTCCTTGTTAAAAATAATTGAAAACACAGTGGGACCTTTTAAAGGAATTTTCTTAATTAAAAAATCAGATATGACAGTGCATTTCTGATCGTTTATTTTACACTCCCTGGATTATAAAAGTCTCTAGGTTTTCAGTCTGCTAGTATTAAATTAAACTGAAAAAAAATGGGCAGAATGCATGTTTTGTATTGACTGACTTTCTGATGAAAATAGTTTCATCCCTTGAGAATATGTACGGTCTCACGTCTTTATTGCCACACTTTTCAATTCCTGTTCATTCAGAGTTTTAGAACAGTGCATTGCCTTCTCATAACTTATATTTTGTACATTTTGCCTTCTCCCCCTAAAATAATTAAAATAAAGCAAAGTTGGGAATATATTTTACTCAAAATCTTCACCTAACACAAATAACTGATGTCAGTACAGCTCTGCTTATTTACACGCATTAATGATTTGATCATTCCAGATACTGTTCAGGCTGGACAGTCAGAGAGAGGCAAGTAAACCTGAAATTCTCTCTGGGAAACCTGTGGATCTAGTTGCCTTTCCATTAACCGAACATGTTTCAGTTCTGTTCCTTCCATATCTATAGAGTAAAGCAAAGCAAAGTTAGAAAGGGACAAGCATTAAATAACTGGCTGTTAGCAATGTGTTTTTCTGAGAGGAGGTTTTTCTTCTGTTTTTTCCTTAGGAGAAACCAGCTTTTTGGAGACAAAAGGTATGCATTCTTCTTAAATACAGAACAGAACAGTTTTTGTCAATGTGAAAGGGAAACCTTCACACAGAGAGGCTGACCAATTTGCCCAGAGAGATTGTGAAGTCTCCATTCTTGGAGATATTCAAAAAGTTACAGCTCATGATCCTGGACAACAGTCTTGAGCAGGAGTTTGGACAAGATGATGATCAGAGGTACCTGCCAACCTCAACCGTTCCGTGTTCCTGTGGAATGTTTATGGTCTGAAACTCTAACGAACTTTGCTGTTTTGATTTATAATGGGTAATTTTTGAAATTACATTGGTTTTTAATCCTATGTGGGCAACTACTATTTTCTATCCGAACTATTTGTACAAGAAACTGTTCTTTAAAACAAAATGAATTAAAATATCTTCCATATTAACTTCTTTAGAAGTGAAGGAGAAGAAGAAGGACGAGAAAAATAAGAATTAAGTCCCTCTGGTTGCTCTAAACTGCAATTTTTTCCTAGATTTTTTTTTTCATCTACTACAGTCTGTGTAAGATCACAGAGTCATAGAATGGTCTGGGTTGAAAGGGACCTTAAAGATCAACCAGTTCCAAGTCCACTGCTATGGACAGGAAGATCTTTCACTAGACCAGGTTTCTCAGACTTCCATCCAACCTGGCACTAAACACTTCCAGGGGTGGGGCATTCACAGCTTTTCTGGGCAATCTGTTCCCATGCCTCGCCACTCTCACAGAAAAGAATTTCCTCCTCATATCTAATCTAAACCTGCTCTCTTCGAGTTTGAAGCCATTCTCCCTTGTCCTGTCCCTATATGTTCTTGTAAAAGGTCCCTCTGATAAGCACTACCTTGCTTTCTGCTCAGTGCAGCCTGCAGCAGCAAATACGCTACTCAAAACCTATACCCAGTAGAATTCTGGCAAAAAATGGAGTGAAACACAAACAGAGTGTGAGCTCTGAAGTACATTAAATGGGATGAAAATGGGATGAGACTGACAAATCGATCTATAGCAGTTCTAATTGCTTCATTTGAGAGAGCTGGGAGTGTTTCTTATATGTTTGGTTTATAGTCAAGGGAATCTTTTAGTTTTTTGTCAGACAGTAAGAAGTGAGCAACTGAAGAGCCATGGAGATGAATTTTTCATCAGTCCCTGATGCTGGGGCAAAATGTATAACTTGCAGTGAAGTTTTGTGCAGTCAGAGGACTGAGAATGCCAGCTCCTCAACTCTGGCTAATTGGTGGAAATGAGGTAAGGGCTATCTTGTTCATTACCGGATGAATAAGATTAAAAAGATGAATAAGATGAAAAAGATTAAATGTGTCCCTATGTCACCTGAGGACAATACTCTTATGCACTCTCAAATGTTTGTCTTACTGATGATGTCATTAAGAAAAATGCATTTAAGAAAAAAATCACTTCTTTATGAAGATTCTTTGAGAAAACATCTTTTAGAATCAGGAGGATCGTCTGAGACTGAATGTCATTTTTCAGTTTTGCAACAAATATTCAAGTTAAAGCAAGACTGGGGTGAGGAGGAATAAATGACCAGAAAATTATGAAAATAGAGAGAACTTGTCATGTCAATTGCTTTAATTCTTTCCACCACCATAGCAGCAGAGTTTTGGAATCCATTTATGAATGCTTTTGAGTACTCATCAAAAGCATAAACAACTTTATATGCTTCACAAAGTTCATTGCTTAAAATCTGAATACACTAAAACATCCTCAGTTTCTTTTTGAAAATCTCCTTAAGTCTTATTATTGTGATGCACACATTCTGAAGTTTTATATCAAACTTCTGGTTGTGGTATTAAAATGCTTCCCAGTCCGGATTGTTACTCTTGTAATATACCAAACTACCAATTTTTTCTGTCATTCTCAGTAACATGTATGAACAATAGAGAATATCTAAGGGTAATTCCTGATGTTATAAAATACATAATAAGAGCTTTGAAAGAATAACTTTTCCCAGAATTGTCAGGAGCAGTATATGCATATCTAGTTCTTTTACAAAGAGCTGTCATGCATCTCACCTTAAGAAAGATGCTACTTTATTCCAAAGGTTATTCATGCCTTGTCAAAATAAAGGTGATAAGACAATAAAGTTGATCTGATAAAATACCAAGTTGTGATCACCTTGCCTCTGTTACTGTATTTCATGGCATACAGTTATCATTAGTCTATGCCCTCTGCAGCCATATGGCATTCAGAATTATGCATCAAACAAGGCCGTGCTCTGTCTCAGTGAATAGTTTTAAACTGTGCTGAGATTCAGTATAAGGTTTTGATGTTTATAGTTCAGACACTCTTCAGACAGATCATCAGAATACATCACATACATTGGAATACATCGCTATCTAGTGACCTAGAAAACAAATTATGAAAACCTAGGTGGTCTTTCTTCACCACAGTGATACTGAGGCACAGCTGTTCTGTCAAAATTTGAGAGATTGAAAAAAGTGGTTAATCTGCATTACGTCTATTTAAAACATATTGTGGTCACATGTACAAAGCATATAAAATGCTAAAATGCAAGTAAATGTTAATATACTTTGGTATAGACAGCATAGTGACCAAAGGAAAAGACTGAACTGTGTTTTAATTTAGTAAGTTTTAGTATTAAAGCTGTTATTGATTAGAAACTGTCCATTGCATTTGATACGCAATAATTTGCAAATATGTCCAAAGTTTACAATAGTCATAAGTATATTAGTAATTTTATGAGTTTCTAATCCAGTTAATATGGAAATTATTAGCATACAATTTTAAAAATTGTAGATCTTGCCTCAGAGGTTTATTTTTTAAGGAAGAAATCCTTAGACTTTGATGCTATAATTGTATAATCATGATGTCATTTTGTGTCATTCTAAAAGGATTATAAGTGTTAAATCTATTAAGGCATGTGACTGAGATTTAAAGTTCATAATTTTAATATCAAACCTATATAATGCTGACATAAATCTTCACTACTTTGTGGAGGTGGATGAATTTTGCTGAAATGTATTCAGAAGACAACACTGAAACTTAAACTGTGATTTCATTTCAGTCCTACTCAACAGGAAGAAGTAAGACTCCAAAAGGAATCTTCAGAATCCAGAAAATTCCTTTTCTTGTGTTTTAGTCTAATGTTTCAAGTGGCTTCTGGCACAATAACTTTTACTTTGGACTTTTGGTTTGGGGGTTGTTTTGGTTTGGAGGTTTTTCTGAAAATTTTTGTAAGAAAATCTAGTATTTCCAATTTTCAGCCTTCCAAAATGAATTCAAAGGATTTCAAAGGCTGATCGGTTCTGAGAAACTCACATACCTGACCCCCTGAGAAAAACTGCGAAATTACATTTTCAAGTTTGCCTTGCAAGCATTGCCAGCAACATTCTCTTCTTGACTAATATTCCATCTAATAGCTTGATCCTAGTCCCTGGAAGTTTTTAAAAAATAGGTTCTATGTGATAGACTGCATTCATAGGGAAACGCAATGCTTTTTTTCAAGAACAGCACAAATATGTTGGAAATCTTAAAACTTCTATGAGTCATGAGGCTGCAAAACCAGAAGTATCCTTGTAAAATGTAAGCTCAAAATTCAACAAAAGCCTATAAAGCCTGAAGGTATATAGAGTTCTTGATATACTTTAATACCTTGAAATTATGACATCCCACTCTCTTGCTGCCACTACTCATAACTCTGTTTCTCTGCACCCTTTGTCAAAAAACTGTCAAAGATCAACACTACTTAGAAGGGCTATTAAATGAAGTTTTTTATTTACATTTGTGTAGAATGAGTGTTGAATGTTTCACACAAAGATATTTGCATAATAAGTTATATAAGAAAATTGTTCGCTTGTTTTCTTCCCAGGGGACTGATAATTATCTAAGCGGTTCACATAAAAATACCTATACATGTAGAACACTCTGTGCTAAGCAAAGAATGTGTACACTGTGGATGTACTGGAAGTGAAGAATATTTACCATTTCTTAATTTAGAATTGAAAAAGGCCCAATAAAATTGTATTTTTGTTGTGGAAATTTCACAGTCCATTTAGATCCAAACAGGAGGAGCAGGTAGTTGCAAATATGCTAAGGAGAACAGAGGGATAGAAAATATTTATTACAATTAAGTAAGAAGAATGGAACTTGGGAATTGAGGACATACAGTTGGTCTTCCATTCACAGAAAGTGGAGACAAGCATTTCTGGTCACTAATGAGCTCTGTCATTGCCCTCTTAATAGGAAAGAAAGAATTATGGCGGTAACAATTGCATAAGTCACTGCATGTTATGTTTCACAGAGACAGGAAGATACTATCAAGTCTTTACTTGGAAGTAAAGTCACAGTTCTAGAGTCAGGGTGCGACTTTTAGAAGAAGCTGGAAGGAAAATAGGAAGGAGATTTCTAGGGAGCCTGAAATAAAATGTGATTCTTCCTCATAGTTCATCATTCCATACAATTAAGACTATTGAATAACCACATGAGGAGCAGCAGGCAGCCCAGAGAAGGGCATGTGACTGGATCACAGTTGTGTGTTGGCTACAGCAAAGAGGGGTCATTTGTAGAGAGAAATAAATTTGAACAAGGTTTGGGGTCACAAGAGGTACAATAAATATTAATCCGCCCCCTTTGTGGAATTCAGAGGAAGATAGTTTTTATCATTAACATGGAAAAAATGTTACTCAGTTTGTTATCTACCAATTTAGTGCTTTACAGAATGTTAAATCAGCAAACAGTGTTTAATAAAACTATTTATATTATTTCAGGATTTAGCCAGAAACTACATCTCCCTTTTCTGAGACTGATTATGCCCATTTACAAGAAAATATTAAAGGTGTATAGAACTGGCTTGTTAGGCATATCATCAGTAATACTTAAAAAATGTTTTTAATGCTGAATATTATTTTATGAAAATACTTTTTCTTTTTCCTAGAAATGTAAAACACTTGCAATTTTGCAATTCACAACTTGAGATAAATAGACTAAATAAACAATTAGGATAGAAAAAGACCCCATATTTTTCCAGAACANGGGTGGGTGTTTGTTGTTGTTGTTGTTGTTTGGTTCGGGTTTCTTTGGTTTTTTTTAACTTAGCATTGTAAGAGAAAACTGATCTTACAATAACCAAATAACAACCAAGTCTTTAGTTTGGGTAATCAGCTTTCTGCCTTCCTGTATAGTATGATCTAGGTCTGAATTTGACATTCACATCAAAATGAAGAGGGGCAGATGTGGGCTCTGAAGGATTGCTATGTACCTGCAAAATCAATGTGGTTTTTTTCTAAAACATGTTTTAATTTTCTCCTTCTTTTCCCCCTTCTCTCTTTCTTTCTTGCAAAAATTTTCAAAACTGCCTTAAATCCTTTTTTCTCGTCTTAGCTTGTCCTAGCCTTTTCAGTGGTGCCTTCCCTCTCAAGGAGACAATATATTCCTGCAGGTAATACTGAAGTACTGTAATGTTCACATGGATACTCTTGTAAACTCCACGTGGGTGGAAATCTGCTTCTGCCTAAAGCACCGCTGACTTCCTGGGACAACAAAGCTCTAATATTCTAAGCCAAAGCACAACATTTCCTTAGGCTTTCTGAAAAATGAGGACAAAACCTGGTGTATGAGCTTCATTTGTAATAAAAGAGACTCATGAGCTTTCTTTTCTGGATCTGTGTTAATGGAGAATCAGATGCATAGAATCCACTCAGCATTTGTTTATTGCATGGCATTTCTAGCCCCAGGCTTGCATAAAATTATGTTGCATTTAGTACTTTGAAGTTCTGAGAACCAAATAAAGTAAACTGTATGACAGCTCAGTAACACACAGATTTTTAAAAAGGTGTCATTTCATGGCATAGGGTAACACAATTTTACTGTGCTAATTTTTTATCAAATATGACAAGCTCCCTTACACCATTTGAAGATAAAGCAGACTCAGGTCCTTGCAAAAATGTACCCTTGCTGTAACAGTAAATTTACAAGGCATCTACTAGTAGATATAGTTCTGTTCTAGATGTTCTTACACTCGGTAATTATCAATTGTCTTCTTTCTAGAATTGAATTTGATATTAAATCTCATCTAATGAAACACTAGCACTTCAGTAATTTTCTTAAAATCTGGAAAGGAGTATCTGTAGTTCTTTTGAAAGGAACACACAGAAATCATAATAGACCATATCACCAGCAAAACTGTGAGTTTAAAAAAACCAAAAACAACCACCCAACCATTAGATAAAACTACATTTCAGACCACTTTCCATGTTTCTGCAGTGTAGCACAAACTTTTCTATACGAAGAAATGCACAGTAAAGGGCTTTAAATACCAGGAATGGAAAGCTCCTATTCAAATAGAAAAATAGGTTAATAGCTTTCCTGGTTACAATTAAAAGAAGGTTTGTTCAATTCACTGTCCACAGTCAATGTGATTAGCACCTCAAATAACATTTCAATAGAATTGAATTGTATAATAAAACTTCTTCACCCTGATAATTAACAAGGTTTACTGTCATTTCTTTAGCACAGAAAAATTACTGTTTAAATACCTCCCTAGTAAGACTGAATCAAATCAAGAAAACTAATCAGCAACAGAAGGATTTTATATATTCTTAGTCTTATGTAAAATAAAAAACTTCTACTCATTCCATATGGATTTTCATAATTGCATATCCTCAAAATAAAACATTAATATCAGAAAAATTAATATAAACTATGTTTTCAATAATGATTTTTTCCACCTCTACTGTATTTATAAATAAAAATACATTTCGCATAAAGCTGAAAAAAGCTATGTTTTGTATGGCAGATAATCAGTGAACACATTTGATTTTCATCTTACAGTTTGAAGGCACAGCATATTGTATTATCAAGAGAGTTCACATTACTCTCTTATTTCAGATTTTGACATTCTTGGATGACTTCTGCTAGGCTTCTTTTAGACACCCTCTGGTTGCATAAGTAACTTCTGCTTTGGGGAGAAACTATTTTCCCAAATAATAAAATTCTGGGTCCGTACCACCCCTACTGTCTCATTCCCACATCCATTATTAACCATCCACTTCTTTTTAGAATCCAAGTCAAAAAAAATATCACCTTAGACACCTGGGATATTTAATGAAAGCTATCTTTAACTAGCTTTCTATGACAATTTAAAAAAATTCTGTAACATTTTGTCAAATAAAAGAGAAGTTTAATTTTTTTTTTTTCTAGGATACTATGGCTTAACATGAAGTCTTCAACACACAGGCAAAAGGATAGTCCTAAAAGTCTGACTAGCACTGTTTGTGTACTGGTATGCATACCCATAGGACCTTCCCTGGATCAAAATCAGTTCCTCAAAATCTTAAAGAATTAAATGCAAATTTCTAAATTGGGAGTTTTAATCTTGAATAACTAAACCTTTACTTGAACTGTGGAATATGTTTTCAGGCACCGTGGTGTCTTTTTGTATGTGCATGAACTACAGACAATATTTTTAAAAGATGGAAGTTTTTACAGAAAAAACCTTTGAATTAAATTTGATCATTTCCTCAGTATCTTCTATTTTAATTGAGCTTCAGAGCTGCGGTGGAGCAGTCCCCTCTCCCTGCTCCTTGGACCCACTCTATGATCTCAGGAATTCCCATTAGGACTTGGCCTTTGTGCAGTGAGATGAGTGATGGTGAGTGAGTCCCTTGATCGTAACAGTAACTCTCGCCTGTCTAAAGCAGGGGTGGTGCTATCCATACCAGGAGCTTCTGTTCCCTAACTAAGGTGGGAAACAACAGATAATTCATCAGCCTTGGAAAAATACTTGCCTGAACTGTACCTTGAATGGAATGGTACCACTGTTACTGGACTTTTGAAAAATTCTACCAAATACCAACTTGAATTGTGGCCAGGATGGAAATTGACTGATCACGGAAGCAAATTATCTCACAGCCTTATAACCAGCAGTTCTAAGCAAGGCCTTTTGAGCTCTCCTCATCTGCAGTGGGCTGCAACCCTTGTCCCTCTGAGTGGGACACCTCTCAGGTCTCGCAAACCCCCATATCTGTGATAATCAGGGAACTGTTGCTGGAAGCGGACAATGGGGCCTGGACCTATTCTGCTCACTCCCAGAGGCTCAACCCTTCCCTACTGAGAAATGCACGGGCATTCAATGGGAGTATTTCACTGAATTCAAGGAAAATTTTTAACAGGTATACTTTTGTAATTTTATATATGTAACTTTACGTGTATCTGCATGACTGTGTGAATCAATTTAAACACCCCCTAGCAAGTATAGAATGTAGCGTACTACAGAACGCAGAATGCTACCATCTCAGATATATAATTATGGCATTGTAACTGCAGTAAGTGCTATTTAATCAGTTATAAAATTTTGATTAAGATTGAGATTGGATTTAGCTCCACTTAAGTCCCATCAGCAGTACAGAAAGCAAGGAGGTCCACTCTGAACCTTGTGACTAAACTGGAGGGTCTCCCTTACCCTTTTGTGTCTTCACTGTTTGTGTAAATAATTCTAAATGGATTATAACCTGATTTTTTCTTTTGTATGTTTCATCCATGCAGTAAGTAATAGAGGGAACATTGTCATGGAACTTAATAAAGTTGTGCTTTCACAAATCTATATTAAATCTACTTTTGCTAATACCTTTGTCAGTGACTCCTTAAGCAACCTAAACCAGTCATTTGTTACAACAGCCAACCTATGTGTCTCTATAATAGCAGCAACTGGCCTGCCTAAAAGGCAACAAGAACAGTACTAAATTTTGGACTATATTGTTACTATTACAAAGTTCTGGGTAAAGAACTCCTAGGGTAAACTTAGTAAGCTGATTTGAATCAGTAAACTAATCTAAGTTATTGTGTAATTAAGTTATGAGAAGAGACTATTTCCATAGGCCAAATTCATGAAAAAATGAAGACTCCTTTACCCAATATACACATCCAGTCACTGAGGAGAGTGATAATTAAAATTCCCTTTTACATTTGAAAAATTCTGCATTGAACAGCTCGTCTTTCCAAAAGTGAAAAATTTGTCTAGTTTCAAACTGATACAAATGCCAGTCTTATCCTTACCTTGGAAGAGCAGCAACTCTACCCTTGGACTGCAGATATATGTGAAATTCTGAGTTTCCTCAAGCTGCAGAACACTAAAACCATAAAACTGATGACAATGTCACTGAGCAAGTATAAAGTTTGATCAAAACATCGTCTAAGGCCTGTCACCTCTGCAGTGTTACTGCTCGTGGCCAGAGCATCAATGACCTGGAGGAATACATTACAAAACTATCCTGGAAGAAGCTAGTAGCCTGACCAGACACTCTGCTACTTTTGCCATGAGATGAATGAAATGTCTGTTGTCAATGACAGTATATTTCTATCTCCCTATAAGTAACTGAATAAACTCGGTGATCATTAAAGGTGTTAGAAGAAATTTGGTATCTCAATGGAAAGTTTAAGTGAAAAATTGCAATTTAATATTTGTGGAGGGAAGGGCTACTGCAAACAATAGTAGGTATTTTTTATCAACTTCCATCGTGCAATAAGTGTCAAGGGAATACACGATATTACACAGGTATTTTTAGCCATTTTAATAATCTATCTATACTTAGCGTCAAAGGAGAACAAAAAAAATATTAATAGCATTGAATAATCATAATTCAGCACCTTTTGTAAAAAGAAACTCTTTTAACTAACAGCTAAATAGTTATCAGCAAAGGCAAAAGCATTTTCCAATGACACACAGAATGGAGAAAGTAATGACATAGTATTACTTCTTCAAGTAAGCCAAAAAAAAAGGCTGATCTCCTCCTTTTAGCTATTGAAGTAGCTGTCATTCCAGGGCCTATGCCCACAAGGTGCTGTGTACCCTGAGCTTGGCGACAGGGCTGTTCGTCACGATGACAGAAGCAGGGAAGGAGTCACAGTCTGAGATTTTTCATTCCTGTGGGCTTATCAGATTTAATGAAAACAAGTAACAGTATAGGAATGAGTTAAAAAGGGAGAGCTTCTGCCTCTGATACTTAGAGTAAGACTCTAAGAAAAGCTTTTTTGTGTTCAAACTACAGTTTTACAAACCTTTTAAATTTAGTTTGCTGTACCAGGCAGATAGCTTTTCATGTAAATGTTACGTGTAATTGAAATGAAAATGGTATACAATGCAAAAAGCAAATTTGTTAAGCTTTGGGAAAAGTCTGTTTACTTCAGACTGCAATAAAAGTGTCAAGTATTGTTTCATCACCGTTCTTACAAAAATGAAAAAAACTGCCTTTGGCATATGTATTTTCAGTAAGGATGTCACTTTCAGTGGCAGCTGGGAATCAGTCTGTGTTAGCTATATTGTCTATCAGCTGTGTCCTGTAGCAGACCGTGTGGTGTATTAGGTCATTCAGACCTTAGAACACATAGTACCTAACAGGGGCCTGCAAGAAAGCCACAGAGGCACCTTTTACAAGGACAGGTAACAATAAGACAAAGAGGAATGGCTTTAAACTGAAAGAAGGCAGGTTTAGATTAGATATTAGGAGGAAATTCTTTACTGTGAGGGTGGTGAGGCACTGGAATATGTTTCCCAGAGAAGCTATGGATACCCCATCCCTGGAAATGCTCCAGGCTGTGTTAAATGGGGTTTTGAGCAGCTTGCTCTAGCAGGAGATTCCCTGCCCATGGCAGAGGCTCAGAACTAGATGATTTTTAAGATCCCTTCCAACTCAAAGCATATTATAATTCTTTGATTATTAGGTAAATTAATTAAGGGGTTCGATTTTGATATCTTATTTAGCTGATGTAGATTTTAATGACTTTATTAACACTTACACAATATCTCCGTCACACAGTGACCAGGGCCCTAGTCAGCTTCNAGTTCTGGGTAAAGAACTCCTAGGGTAAACTTAGTAAGCTGATTTGAATCAGTAAACTAATCTAAGTTATTGTGTAATTAAGTTATGAGAAGAGACTATTTCCATAGGCCAAATTCATGAAAAAATGAAGACTCCTTTACCCAATATACACATCCAGTCACTGAGGAGAGTGATAATTAAAATTCCCTTTTACATTTGAAAAATTCTGCATTGAACAGCTCGTCTTTCCAAAAGTGAAAAATTTGTCTAGTTTCAAACTGATACAAATGCCAGTCTTATCCTTACCTTGGAAGAGCAGCAACTCTACCCTTGGACTGCAGATATATGTGAAATTCTGAGTTTCCTCAAGCTGCAGAACACTAAAACCATAAAACTGATGACAATGTCACTGAGCAAGTTTAAAGTTTGATCAAAACATCGTCTAAGGCCTGTCACCTCTGCAGTGTTACTGCTCGTGGCCAGAGCATCAATGACCTGGAGGAATACATTACAAAACTATCCTGGAAGAAGCTAGTAGCCTGACCAGACACTCTGCTACTTTTGCCATGAGATGAATGAAATGTCTGTTGTCAATGACAGTATATTTCTATCTCCCTATAAGTAACTGAATAAACTCGGTGATCATTAAAGGTGTTAGAAGAAATTTGGTATCTCAATGGAAAGTTTAAGTGAAAAATTGCAATTTAATATTTGTGGAGGGAAGGGCTACTGCAAACAATAGTAGGTATTTTTTATCAACTTCCATCGTGCAATAAGTGTCAAGGGAATACACGATATTACACAGGTATTTTTAGCCATTTTAATAATCTATCTATACTTAGCGTCAAAGGAGAACAAAAAAAATATTAATAGCATTGAATAATCATAATTCAGCATCTTTTGTAAAAAGAAACTCTTTTAACTAACAGCTAAATAGTTATCAGCAAAGGCAAAAGCATTTTCCAATGACACACAGAATGGAGAAAGTAATGACATAGTATTACTTCTTCAAGTAAGCCAAAAAAAAAGGCTGATCTCCTCCTTTTAGCTATTGAAGTAGCTGTCATTCCAGGGCCTATGCCCACAAGGTGCTGTGTACCCTGAGCTTGGCGACAGGGCAGTTCGTCACGATGACAGAAGCAGGGAAGGAGTCACGGTCTGAGATTTTTCATTCCTGTGGGCTTATCAGATTTAATGAAAACAAGTAACAGTATAGGAATGAGTTAAAAAGGGAGAGCTTCTGCCTCTGATACTTAGAGTAAGACTCTAAGAAAAGCTTTTTTGTGTTCAAACTACAGTTTTACAAACCTTTTAAATTTAGTTTGCTGTACCAGGCAGATAGCTTTTCATGTAAATGTTACGTGTAATTGAAATGAAAATGGTATACAATGCAAAAAGCAAATTTGTTAAGCTTTGGGAAAAGTCTGTTTACTTCAGACTGCAATAAAAGTGTCAAGTATTGTTTCATCACCGTTCTTACAAAAATGAAAAAAACTGCCTTTGGCATATGTATTTTCAGTAAGGATGTCACTTTCAGTGGCAGCTGGGAATCAGTCTGTGTTAGCTATATTGTCTATCAGCTGTGTCCTGTAGCAGACCGTGTGGTGTATTAGGTCATTCAGACCTTAGAACACATAGTACCTAACAGGGGCCTGCAAGAAAGCCACAGAGGCACCTTTTACAAGGACAGGTAACAATAAGACAAAGAGGAATGGCTTTAAACTGAAAGAAGGCAGGTTTAGATTAGATATTAGGAGGAAATTCTTTACTGTGAGGGTGGTGAGGCACTGGAATATGTTCCCCAGAGAAGCTGTGGATACCCCATCCCTGGAAATGCTCCAGGCTGTGTTAAATGGGGTTTTGAGCAGCTTGCTCTAGCAGGAGATTCCCTGCCCATGGCAGAGGCTCAGAACTAGATGATTTTTAAGATCCCTTCCAACTCAAAACATATTATAATTCTTTGATTATTAGGTAAATTAATTAAGGGGTTCAATTTTGATATCTTATTTAGCTGATGTAGATTTTAATGACTTTATTAACACTTACACAATATCTCCGTCACACAGTGACCAGGGCCCTAGTCAGCTTCTGTGATGTCATGAAGTGCTCTGAAAAATTAGGTAAGAATGACAGCATTACAAAAGTAAAACAACAGTAAAAATTGACTATTCTTTAAAAAAAAAAAAAAAAANACTAATCTTTAAAAAAAAAAAAAAAAAAAGAAGTCACTCTTTACAGTATTGTGTACTTTCTAAAATAGACAGTTTGCCTAAGGCAATCTGTGTCCTTTTTACATTCCCTAGAGATAACTGTTGTAACTTTTTCTACACTTCTTACTAGAATTTTTATGAGAACAGAATCAAAACCACAATGTTTTATCTGTTTGGGTTTTGTTGTTTTGTTTTGTTTTTCAACACTGGTAGATGGATCTGAGCTAGCTCTGACTGGAAAAAAGAATTTAAGCTATTTGTTGTTTATCACACAGATTATTTACAAGGTACACATCTATAGCTGAGCTACAGAAGGCAGGCATGTCTCACATCTTGTCAAAATGCCACACTTCCTGTCAATTACATGAGCTCTCACACCTTTTGTGAAGGAACAGATCATATACCTGAATCCAGGACATCTTGATTCTGACGGATCAGTTGGGGAACATTTATATTCACTGATTGCTGCTGTCACGGTATCTGCTTTGAAGAAATGCATACACACTCACAGAAAAAGCTGTAAGACTAACCTACGGGAATTACCTGAGTTGCTTGATGACCTGCTTCTCCAGCTAATGACCTCAGCTGAAATAGCAGTCAAATACTATTTGTCCCAGGGATTAACAGCTCATAATTTTTAAAATATGTTCTACATTTTCAGCCTGTATGATCGGCCAGATGTTTAGAGTATTGACAACACTGAACATTTGAAAATAAGGTGCCATTCCTTGAAATATCACATTAAGCTCATTTAAAGCTTATTTCATGCAACACTCTGGGATATTTTAAGGTCTTCAAGATTCCTCTCACCATCACAAGGGAATGGGAAATCTGCTTTATCCTAATATTTTTAAAAGGGAGACAACATTATTAAATCATTGTGTAATCACACAGGAGTGAGGCATTTAAGTAAGATTCCAAACACCGTAAAAAAATAAATTTGGACAGCTATCAAAACAGACAGACAGCATAAAAGTAGAATGGAGAGAACAATATCTCTTTTCATTATTAGTAGAACCAGTTGAGAAAATAAAAGCAAAGGTAAATCTTTTGTGTATTCAAGCTCAGGAGGCAGTGCCAAGAAAAAGTTGCCAAAACACAATTACTACAGATTAATCAGAATGTAATCCCATCACTGCAAAATCCTGATATAGAATCCTAAAATACAGCACTCAGGGGCTCATTTACCAGGGGGAAGAAGGCTGCAGTAATCACTGTGTTGAGCTGACCTGCATGTCACAGGAAGGCAAAGGTGCTGCAGCAGAGCCAACCCTTCAAGCCTTGCACTGCTGTGATCACACACCATCGTCTGGGACACCCAAAGCAGTGTGCAGTGGGAAAACAAGGTCAATCTCTCTCAAACCAGACATGGTCTCTTGGAACGGCTCATGGACAGTTTAAAATAACTGCCTGCCTAGGAATATCTAATCTTTTGTGAATGTCCTTGCCCTTTGGAGAGTGGCAAGTAGAGAGAGAGAGGCCAAAGTAAGTGCTCTACAGGAGTTGTACAGGCTCCCACTGGAGTGTGCAGTTATTAGCCTTTGAAATCCATTTGAACAGTTAATGAACTGCACTGATAATTTATCGGACATCTATTCGTAAAAGGTTCCTACTAGATAAATGGCTGACCATCTAACTTTGGAAAAATAAGGGATGCCTGTAATTCCATAATAGTACTCCCTCCTCAAGACCTTGTAGGACTTATGCACTAAAATCACACAGGGCAATAGCTTTCAGGTCAGCTGCAGGGCCAGGGGGCACTCAGAGGCAGCTGGGGAGGTGCTATGACAGATTGGTACAGGGCTAGGATGGGCTTCACAGTGTTTCCCTCCAATGACTCCCCCATCACTGAGCCCTTAATGACAGTGTGGTTGCCGCAGAATAGAGAACCTTGTGGAGAGCAGTCTGGGAATGCCCTATCGCAGCAGGCAGTCACCAGCTGCCAAAGGAATTTCAGACAGTCAGAACCTGGTATTGGGTATTCTCTGCTTAATCCTGTTACTGGTAGAGTGCAGGGTTACTGTGGTGACCCAGCAGAGAGGCCACAGGCAGCGAATCTGAGTGTCCAAGGGCTCATGGCAGAGGGTGCCTGGAGGCCACAGCCCTGCCTGTGGACTGACAAACCTGTGCTGACTCTACCAGTGCCTTCCCGGGCTGCCCCATTCCCCTGCCATGTGTCAGGGAGGTCGTGTGAGAATCCCTGTACTGACTTCTGAAGCAGAAATTTCTCTCACTGTGGGACCTGGATGTGGGGACATTCACCATTAAATATAATCGTTAAATAGGCTTTGGTACCTAAGCCCATCTAGTTGCTACACTCTCAGTTACATCTCAGACCAAAACAGATGTCAAAATCACAAGGTTTGGGACAAGCAGTGCCACAATGATGCCAGTGTGCTTGTTCTTACCATACCAACAGTTCCTTTGCTGTGCAGGGAAGCAAACCATCCCATCACATTATCATACCATTTCCCACCTTTTCATCTTCCTTTCCAGCACACTTGTATCTCCCTTACCCCACACCAGACCCCTCACAAACAAACTGCCCTTTAAGTATTTTTTCTCATTGTTCCAAATTTTACTACAACTGTACCAAATTTTGGTGTTTTTTATGTAATCAAACAAATAATCTTGGTCTTATATATATAAAAATACTGCTGTTTTGGCTATCTGAATCATATTAACCCCACAAGGGTCTATTACCCTGCTAATCCCCAGTACTCCCCTTCAGCTACTTGGGAAGTACAATTGATTCTCATAGAACTCCCCTGTAACCACTTGTGAAATTCAGGAATGCCCCATGACACTATCTGTAACTTCTGCCACTTTCTTGCATGGTTATCTGTCATGTCTGGCAATTTTCATGTCTTACCTTATTGTACATTATGTCCTGTTCAGTTGGCTTAACCTAGTGGCTAATCAGTGGCTTAGTCACCTGCCTGCAGCCCTAACAGTACACATCTAGTTTTTGCATCAGAAAAATAAATGGGAATTTAAATTACACTGAAGGTTCAGGAAGACTCCTGATAGAAAAAGACCTTGGAATGATTTTTATCTAGAAATTATGTCTATAAAGGTATGAAATTAAGTATATTTAAGTCAACAATCTTGAAAAGTAAAATCAAATATATATTATCTTTGGTGCACTTAAGGGAATGTACAAAACTGACATTTAAATTACAAAGAGATACATCAGGGTTGTTCTGGAAATTCATCTGTTTAGTTAAGATGCACTCTCACAGATCCTGAATCTTAGAGCATTGGCAGATTTTTTTTGCATCTCTATCATAAAACTGCCTTTCTTTAATATTTTTGAAGCAGTTTTTAAATATTACCTTTCATAATCAAGCATAATTGTTGGCCTGCTGCCTTTTATGAGAACACTTACCCTGTATTGCGCCTTCGCTTTAATTTTTCCAGTGTGGGCAGACTGACAGAGGTGAGCTGTTCCCTAGCAAAGGCTTTATACTGACGTCAAATAGTCTTTCATTTTGCCATTACATTTCCAGTATTTTTTTCCCTTATTTCAGTTTGCCTGCCCTTGATTACTCTAAGCCTCAATCACTCATCTCTTTCATTATATACTATTCTGTCCTAAACATAGTTTGATATATTTTATTCAAATTGCTAAAATAATGGATATTTTTGAAAGTTGCTGGTTAGTTTTTTCTAAGGTATTGAGTTACAATTCTTCACACATTCGAAACACAGCATTTCTTTCCTAAAAAAGAAACAGAATAAAGTGAACCTGTGGTGTGGTTTTAAAACTGAGTTGGGTGAAAGCAAACAACATGGACAGAAATTTGCAATTAGAGTAGGAGCATGTTCTGACAAAAAGAGTGCCCAGCTTTCCCAGAGGAATATGAGACTTCTTAAAAATGAAGTGTGTGGTTCAAACTGATTCACAGGCAGAGGACTATTTAACTGTCAGTGCTGATAAATCATTAGGTTGTGGGGCTTTGACAGGGTACCATACTTACAAAACGAGTTGCAGTCACTCTATAGTCATGTGACAACTAGTAATTTTGCAAACTCTTACCCTGTCCAATAGATATAATTTTCTTTCTTGAGTAGCAGACACATAAAATTGAGGACAATAGCACTTTCTTGCAGAACTTCATTTTACCTAGTTAAGGTTCTGCCAGAACTAGTTTTTTCTTGGGTTTTGTTTTGGTTTTGTTCTTTTGTTCTTTTTTTTTTCTTTTTTTAAGTAAAATGTATTTCTCGATTTATTTGAGATTGGTTGGTTGGTTGGTTGGTTGAGTTACGTATTTTACTTCATATCTGTTGTTATAAACTGCTTACCAAGCAGAACTAGATAGCAATGAAGAAAACAAAAAGACCTTTCTCAGTTAGTTTTCTAAAGTTCAGCAGAGGCTGATCTGGCTTTGGTCTTGAGTGACCTTGAGACACTTTGTCTTCCATTCTGTTCCACTTTTTATAAAAATAAAATGCAGTTTCTAGTTTATCAGAGTAGCACATGGGTCATACTTAGAGGTGGCTAAGCCGGAATTGCTCAGGTCTCCATCCTGGGACTTGTCCTATTTAATGTCATCAGTGACATAGCAATGGAGCAGACAATGGCACTGGAGCGCACACTGATCAGACAGGCAGAGGACACAGTCTGGGAAACACAGGTGATACTCTTGAGGGCAGGGCTGCCATACAGACAGCCCTGGAGAGCCTGGAGGAATGGGACAACAGAAACCATATGAAATTCAGCAATGAAAAATGCCAAGTGTTGTTCCTGAGAAGGAAGAGCTGCTGGCTACAACACTGGCTAGTGGCTGTCTGCCTGGGGAACAGCTCTGCTAAAGTGGGCCTGGGGGTCTTGTTGGGCAGATAGCTGAGCCTGAGCCAGCAGTGAGCCCTGACAGCAGGGACAGCCAACAACTTCTGGGCTGTGATAACAGAGTCATGGTCAGTAGTTTGAGACTATGTCTATAATACAACATCCACTTTGAGTCCCATAGTACAACAAAAACATTGATAAACAGGAGAAGATTCTGTACAGAACCACTAGGATGGTCAGATCCTGCAGCACTTGCTCTGTGACAAGAGGCTGAGGCACTCAGACATGTTCAGCGTGAAGAAGAGATGGCTCTGAGTGGGAGCAAACAGCAGCCCTGCAGCACCTACCAGGAGATTATTAGGAAGATGGAGCCAGACCCTTTGGTGCATGGCAGCAAGCACAAATCGTCATAGGAGAGTTTCTGACAGGACATAAGGAGAAACATTTCCCCCATGATGGCAGTTCAGCAAAGAAGCAAATTGCTCAGAGCAGTTATGCAGTCTCCATTCTTGGAGGTTTTCAAAATGAGACTGGATAACGTCCTGAGCAACCCAGTCTGATCTCATAGTTCACCCTGCTTTGAGCAGGAAGCTGGACTAGAGACATCCTAGGTAATTTTCACCCTGAATTATCCTAAGGTTCTGTGATATTCTTGTGAATAAAACAGAATCCCTTAAAACTGCCAAAAGCAAAAATGAAGATGGTACAGGTATAGTCCAAGTTCAGCCATGCGTAAATCATATGCATCGCTTGGAAGGTATTTTATTTTACTTGTCCAGACGGTATTCTTGGCTGTCATCCTTTGTGGCTGTATTAGAAATACCCTAAAATCTCTAACTGGGTCAATTTGCAATTTAAACGTGAGATAAAATATATGTAACCTTCTTGGTACTAGTGTGTACCTCAGCTGCTTCCCAGTGCTGAATTCAGTGCTTATAACAATTTTGGCTTTGTGTAGCTCAGAGACCATCCGCATAACCAGAGAGTACTGTGAGCCTCATTGTGCCAGTCTCTATGGTTGAAGCAGTCTTGAAAGGCATCAGCCTGAACTTCTGGAGCAAGAAGTATTGAGTGAAACTAGTTTATCCTTCTGGTTACATTGTTCATTTCAATGAGCTTGATAAGGCTTTAATAGACTCAGTATTAGATAAGAAAAAACATTTATAAGTGGAGGTTACATATATTTACAGAGATAACCAAATCACCTGTTACATTCAAAAAGAAACCTTTTTGAGCATACCTCCTTTTAGCACAAAAAAAACCCTCATCCTTCCCTATAAACCATTTCTGACTATATCCAGAGCCTATCATACTCACAAAAATGTAGTACTGCTTAAATATTATTCTATTTGGGGAATAAAAAAATATAAAAAAAATTATCTACTAATCCAAAATACAAGGTTTTGGAATAATACCTATTTTCCTTAAGATTTGTGAAACAAATCCTGAAAGGATTTATTTCACATATGAATTTCTAGGAAGACCAAACCTTTTGTTCTGTGAATTTTCTAAGGGATCTGTAAACAGTGCTGAGGCATTAAGACAGTGCTGAATTTTTAACAGAAGTTTTACCTAAATTCTCCATAGATGCAGTGTGAATTTCCACATTGGCACAATCTTTATGGAAATTAGATCTAAAGGCAGAGTTAATGCACCAAGCTACAGTCTGGAGTATTCAGGGGCTGGGTAGAAAGGAAAACTATGGGGGAGTGTTAGTGCCTGGTTAACACATATACTGTCTCTCACAGGATCCTTCCGGACAAAATATCCAGCACAGCTGAATAAACACATCATGTGGTGGGTGAGCAATTGGCTCATGGGTTGAGCACAGAGGGTAACAGTGAATGGGGTGACATCAGACTGGTGACCTGTCACCAGTGGGGTCCCACAGGGCTCCAACTCAGGCCCTGTGCTCTTCAACATCTTCATCGATGACTTGGATGCAGCACTGGAAGGGATACAAAGCAAGTTTGCAGATGACACAAAACTTGGAAGAGCTGTTGTGTCCCTCAGAGGCAAGGAGGCCCTGCAGAGAGACCTTGACAAATTAGAGGGCTGGGTAATCACCAACCATAGGAAGTTCAACAAGAGGAAGTGCCAGATTCTGCACCTGGGATGGAGCAACCCTGGGTGTTTGTACAGACTGGGGGATGTGATGCTGGAAAGCAGTGCCGTGGGAAGGGACCTGGGGGTCCTGATCAGTGGCAAGTTGAATCCGAGTCAGCAGTGCCCTGGCAGCCAGGAGGGCCAACCGTGTCCTGGGGGGCATCAGGCAAAGCATCGCCAGCCAGGCGAGGGAGGGGATTGTCCCACCCTGCTCTGCACTGGGGCAGCCTCACCTTGAATATTGTGTGCAGTTTTGGGCACTGCAATATAAGAAAGATATTAAGCTCTTAGAGAGTGTCTAAAGGAGGGCAATGAAGATGGTGAAGGGCCTTGAGGGGAAGCCATATGAGGAGTGGCTGAAGGCACTTGGTCTGTTCAGCCTGGAGAAGAGGACGACCTGCTCTAAAGAGATCCATGTCTTTTTTTGTGATGGGAACACCAGAGCAGGACACAGAACTTCAGGTGGCATCACATAAGGGCAGAATAGAGGGGAAGAATCACCTGAATGGTATCCCTTACTTCTGCTGAGGGTGCACTAAATTTCACTGTTGATGTCATTGATGAAGACATTGAAGATCACTAGTGACAAAACAGAGCCTTGAGAGACACCACATATCACCAGACTCCACCTGGACATAGAGCCATTGACCACAAATCTCTGGCTGCATCCATCCAGCTGATTCCTTGTCCACCTGACAGTGCACCACTCTTATCCATATCTTTCCAGTTCAGCTATTACTTTTTGCAAGCTCTGAGATCCTGGATGCTGTCTGTTTTTTTACTATCTGTAAAATCTCATTTATAAAAATAAAAATAAATAAATAAAGCAATAGTCATTCCTTTTCAGTTAGGTCTTTTGTCTGTCAACAGACAGTAAAAACATCTCAAGAAAAAGAAAGAGAAAATGAAAGATGAAGCTTTTCCCAGTGTCATTGCTTATGCCAGAGGGAGAGAGTTTAACCAATAGAAACTTAATAGTGTATTTTTTCAAGCAATAAAAGTATAATTTCTTTCTCCACTTCCCTCACACCAACTAAATATTTGTAAACACACATGCACAAAATCTACCCATTCTTAATAGAATAAATAAACACTCACATGGCAAAATCTTCTACTACTTTTTTTTTTTTTTTTGAATACCTAGTGTAACATAACTGTCTCAAAAAATCAATTAGGAATTATTTGTTTTCAGTAATAACCTCTACATGTTTTACCAGATGAAAGGTAAGATTTTTTTTCAATGTTAATAAGACAAAAACATTCTTGTTATATTGAATCTTAGAGGTACAAGAAAGAAAAAAATCAGTGAATAGGTAATGCAGGGGTTATGCAGCTACAGGCTGAACTAAACAGCGAAGATTCCCTCAGGAAATATAAAGAGGCTTTAAAAATTTCAGTATGTAAATGGCTTTTCTATCACATTTTTCAACCTTAAAAAAAAGTTATTTAGCAAAAATTAAGCAGACACATACAGAAAAACTACTTTCTGTCCACAGAGGAGTAAAGTAAGAAAGCCTAATTCTATAAAAACCTCTAAGATAACCTGTTCTATGCTTAATTTCCAAAGGTCATCTGGGTGACCGAGAAAAATCAGACTTTTTCAGTGACTGTTGAATCATTTTTCTGAGAATGAAAATCTGTCTCATAATGTAAATGACACCAAGAGTCTTTTTTTTTTTTTTTTTAAGCATGTTGACCAGTCAGAAATGGAATAATATTACAAAATAGATAGCATATAAATCACATTATTATAATCAGAGAGTAATGGCGGTTAATGCATACCAACCAGCAGGGGTTTTACCCTCTTGCACTAAGCCTGAAATGTTCTTTAAATTCTTGTCCTTCCCCTGGGACTCTATTCTTTTACAATTTTCCAATGACAGTGTCAAAAATGAAAGCTAGCATATTATTAAGGTTAATCTTTCTCTGTACCCTTATGTAAATATAGCAAAGTAGATGTGAAAAAATGTGTATTCATATTTTAGGGCATGTCAATTCAAGTGTTCATCTAATGCAAGAAGTATTTGGAAACAAAATTAAGTGTGACTGGTAAACTCCTTCAGTTTTGGGGTTTTTCCAGGCATATTTCAACTGAAGCATGTTCCCATCTAAAACTTCAGGAGGAAGACAGAGTCACCAGTAGCAGTTATTCCAAAGCTCATACAAGCCAGTAAACGAAAGAAAGGTCAAGAAAGTCAATGCTGGAGACAAAATGTTTAGTTGACATCACCTCATTCACTTAGAAATTTGTCACCTTAATGACATGTTGGCATGTTAGTATTCTTTTGCTTTACTAAATCCATTTAGGTTTTTATCTATCTTCAGTGACCACTAGTACAGTTGTAAGCCAGAAACCTCATCTTTTTCTCATCATAGATTCTGTGCTCCTAAATTGCAAAGCAACTTAAGACGTTCCCTGAGTTCTTGGATGCAAATGACCTCTGGAAATACTGCATATCCTAAACTTCCATACTAACACTTATGATTTTTGGCATACTGCATGCAACACCTTTCAGATCAAATTTTACAAAGGAATACTGCCTACAGAATCAAAAAATAATGAGAATGTTACTAGATGAGATCTGTCCAGAAGAAAGTACTTTATCTCTCTAGAAGAAAAAATGTGCAGTTTTGCACTGATACTAAGAAATAAGTTCTTTGGTGCCAGTTTCCTCTGAATCCTCTCCTGAATTGTGTTTAATTCTCTAAAACTGCAGTGATCACACTAAGGAGCACACAAGTCTGCTAGAGTCCATGGCAGAAGTCACAGGATCTTCCACAGATCCTGGCAACCATATTTTTATTATTTTAAGCTGCACTGTCATTAGTACTCCCACTGATCTTACTGGAGTCTGATTTTGGCCCTTTGTCTTTAAATTCTCTGAGAATGTGTATGACAAATATTTACTTTATTTCTAATGAACATAAATATAAGAAATAAAACAACAGTCTTGGTCTAACATTTTTACCTGTGCTGCATAAAGACAAGAATTCTGTTCTTAAGAGACTTCTTTAGGAAATGTTATAGTGTTATGTCAAAAGTATGTTGGGTTGGTCTCTATTCACCAAGAGAAGAGGATGCATTGAGGATGTGCTATGCCAAGAAGCTTAACCATCTTTTCTTCAATCACCTTTGCCAAGTTAAATTCCAACACACTGCTGGCAGAGTAATAAGAGGAGATTCTGAGCAAAAGACAGAATGCCCAAAAGCAAGAATATGTCAGATGAGCAAGGATTATTTGGGCTCAGAGGCAATCACATTAGCAACTGCCAGGATAGATATACTATTCTGAGTGAAATGATCTGGGGTACTGGAAAGCTGTGCTTTAATTCGGGAAATGCATACCAGAGTCACAAGACAGATCTTCTCCACCGGCATGTCTGTCTCCTCTCTTATCTCATTCAGTTGTGAAATTGGAGAAAACCATTGGCCAGGATAGCTATTAAGTCATCCAGCTTTTCAAAATGAGTCTGACTTTATCTATGTTCAAGTGGTTTAACCTTAAACCACTTTTTAACTAAACAGGTAGAAAACATACATTCAGACAGTCTCATTCCATATCAAGCACATCATACTCTGATGACTTTAAAGACTTTCTGAAATGTTCTAAGATAAATTGAAGAGGATTTTTTTTTTTTAAATAAACTGCAAATATCTGCTTGATCCAGGCACAGATTTACTGTGGGATTGAAAGATTATGAGGAGGTTGCATTAGGGTAACTTAGTCTCTGTATTGATATTGCTGGTGACTGACAGTCACACAATAAAACCACTCACAATACTGTGCAGTTTGGGCATTAACATTAAGGCTATATTCAGTTCTGCACAGGATTTCTGTTCAATGTGCTTGCAGCCTGTGTTCCTAATGGAGACATGTCAGAAGGCACAATATTCCTGCCTCTCTGCTCCCCATCCATTATTCCCCTGTACTTTTAAAAGATAGGCATTCATGTCTTAACTTTTTCAGAAGTGAATTGCCTACTCAAAATCTCTCCCTGCAGGAACATGGCAGGTTCAGTTTCTTCCTTCTTTAAAGTGAATGGCTCCCACACAATTCCCAGTTTGTTCTGAATTCAGCAGGAGCTGTAAAAGCTCAGGAAGGCAGTGATACAATTCAAAACTCAGCAGGAGTCTTGGATGCTCATAGAGTCAAATAGCGACTTCAAAGTGCAGACCTTCCTGGTTTCAGCTCCTGCTGAGTGCTGTTAAAGCCCACCTTTTGCAGAGCTGGAAGCCATTACCCCATCTCTTTGTTATCTCAAGCTCGGCTCAGAGGTATTTCAATAGTTACCTTTACTGCCGCCACAGCACATTTCTTCTGGATAGATGTCTCTGGATGGGAATATGAACAAGGCTTGCAAAATACTGCAGGCATTTGTCTTTGCACTCATGCTTAAAAATAACTTTCCAAATTATACAGTTCTAAAGCCAGTAACTGACCCAAGTATGAAGATAGTATAATTACATCTAAAATGGAAAGGAAAAAAAACAAAAGTAAAAAAAACCAAAAAAACCCCCAACTAACAACCCTCCCCCCCACCAAAATAACAAAAACACACAAACAAAANTCTTTGCACTCATGCTTAAAAATAACTTTCCAAATTATACAGTTCTAAAGCCAGTAACTGACCCAAGTATGAAGATAGTATAATTACATCTAAAATGGAAAGGAAAAAAAACAAAAGTAAAAAAACCCAAAAAAACCCCCCAACTAACAACCCTCCCCCCCACCAAAATAACAAAAACACACAAACAAAACAAAAACCCTCATAAACAAACCAAAAACCAAACAAACCTTAATGTACATCTGTCATTCACAGCACAATTTGTCTCTTGTTATTTATATGTTCCAGTTATAGTTTGAAAGAAATAGTGGTATGTGTTTTGGTGCTGGACCTGAAATAATATTCTAATCTCAACAAAAAATCAGTTTTTGAGAAAAGACCAAATCTCTTTGGAGACAGAAGAAGACGATTTCAAAGCAATTTTATTCTTATGTTAACACTGTTGAGAGAAATTGTGTGGCACCACAGCAGCAGTTACTCACAGTCCTTTATTAACATGTGTCTAGCCTCAATAGGAAATGCTCGACTACTCAGTTGAAGGACAAGAACGTTTTATAATATCATGTTGAAGGAACGAATAACAGGATGGATTCACTTTTTCTAAAAGGCTGAGATACTTTAAATTGGTGTGAAAGAATCCTGACTTTCTCATGAACTGAATGCAAATTCACAAGCAAATTCATTTACATGAATAATCCATCTCCTGCTGATGTCACTTTGACAGCATTAGTAGATAGTATTTTCACCGAAGTGTATCATATGTAGTGTTCAATGAGATCAGAGACACTGAAATGCTAAATATGATTTTTTAATTAATTCCAGATGATATGATGGCATAATACAAATGGGTTTTTTCTATACTGAAACTCTATCACATCTTCTACAGTCCATCTGGCATAAAGACAATTGTTTGATAATCAAACCTTATACCTTTTAGATCAGACTAATCTCCAAGTGTTTCACAAGAACCCATTTCACTGTTTCCAGAGGTCTGTGGAATTTTTACATCAACAGGTGGCTTGTGGTGAAACACTGGAAAATATGGTCTATCTGATTCTTAAAGACCTCTGTAATCGCCAGGAATACATCTGTGAGAAATAGGGTCATTGATACAGAAACAGAATTAGGATCCCAATCAAGCATTAGGTTGCCTTCCAAGGACACTTCCGTTCTCCAGTTCTTTCCTTTCACATAAGTGACTTCTTACACCAACAGTGACTGATGTAATTGGACCTCCATGTGTGGTTTAAAACAGCTGTGCAAAGTATTTTCTGCCAAGTAAAAGCAAGTCTTGCTTATTGTGTGTATGAGACAAGGACATACAACAACACTTTATAGTGACAGAAGTTAATAAACCCAAATTCATTACTGATTTTTTTTTTCTATACCTTAAGAAACCTCTTTCCCAAGAATTTCACTTTCCAAGAGCTTCTGTACTTTCCTTTCTTCAGCTACAGAAACCCAGGACACTTCAACAGAAGCTTATGTTACCTATGAACAGTTTCCAGTACCTGGATGTGAGAAAACCCCTCTTGTTTCTGCTGGTCGGCCTTGGTTTTCTTTCAAGTTCTTAATCTTCTTTGGCAAATCCATTGAAATATTTTCTCAGTATGATTCTAGAGTACATAAAAAATTGTGCATTAGAAAGTTGTAAAATGGGGCATTTTTCTTGCAAGATTCTATAGCATCAGAAAATTGAAAACATGTATCTCAGTAATTACCTAAAGGAGATTTCCAGACTTTATCAGTAGGAATATCCCCTGCCAAGAACAGAGGTAAATTTTTTTTTATACTTCTATTACATATCTTCTGCCAGAAACATCAAGGAAAATATAAAAATATAAAAAATTTCCACACAAATTCATACTCAAACCATGGCATAACAAACCTGTCAGTTTTCCTCTTAAGTACAGAGATCGCACAAGCCCTTAAATATAGAAATATATATATATAAAATCACATTGGAATTCAGATCTGTTTGACAGATCTCATAGCACCACTTGGATACAGATAAAAGTCGAGTTCATGCTCATCTATTTCAATATGTGATACTTAAAAAGAAATCAGTGTTAGGCATTTAGGACTATAACTTAAAATTAAATTTTATTAATATAATAAATTAGAAGTTATTAATTGATCATAAACCCATAAAACTAGATAAGAAATGTAAAGAAGGAAAAGTATTCAAAGTTCTAGGAAAACACAGGGCCAGAATTATTTCTGAGAATAATAACAACATTGGCAACCTGTCTTTTCACCAGTAACACTTCCTTTGTTATTTTCACTGAGATAGCAGGTACCACAAACCCTGACCCCACTGCACTCCATGCTTTCCCTTCCATGAAAAGACTCCTGATGTCCCAAAGAGCTTACAGACTGAGGCAGTGTGTGAACACGGAGGCAAGAGGGAAGTGGAGGAGTGGGAAAGGGCAGCGTAATAACAAGCTGAGACTGGTTGTCAGACACTGTCCCTGACACACTTAATCACTAATGGGATTGCTGAGAATCAGATTGTGTAGCCTTTGCCTGCACATTAATTAGAAGACTTAACCCCAAGTGAGTTATTTTTTAACCCTGCACTCCAAATGTTAGAAAGCATAAGTAAGCATATAGGAGACATTGTAGCTGTTGATTATCCTATAGTACGTTTGCAAAGACCCCAGAGCACTCGGCATGCTCGTCTGAATGTTGTCTTCACATAAGGTACCAGCGTGTTTACTGAAAGGTACTGAATCTTTTTATTGGAACAGGAAGATGAAAACCTTTTTGGGGGATGTAGAAACTGCAAAACAAATCAAAGTCATTGGCTTCTCTTTTTTCCCCCAGTTTCTTCACATGTGCCATTTATCTGCCTGCAAAGAAAATGCAACTCAGAAACACAAAAAGAATTCTTATGTTCCCACAGAGAGTTTCAAAAGAAAACTTGCTTTTAAAATGGAAATCAACCACTTTGTTAATAGGGAGAGAAAAACAGGTAGAGGGAGGCAAACACCAAAGAGAAAATATATGAGATTAAAATAAAATAAAATTAAATTAAATATCTCTTATTATTAGCTAAAGTAGAATGCAAAGAGATCAGTAGATATGCAAATACGTAGTATACAGATTCTTCAGCAGACTTGGGTCCTCTGATGAATAGAAAAATATGCCTAGTGTTTCTGAAAAGAGTGTGAATAAATCAGACATCCCAAGTTATATAAAACAATTTCTGAATCTGGGAACCTGTCGATTGATGCACAAATAATGTATGCAGTAAAATAATCCATCTATTATTTATGGCTGTAATTGAGGACAGAAACAGGGAAGAAAAGTTTATTCCGACCACAACACAAAGCAGTTCTGGGTAATGAACCTTAAAAGTACATATGGTTGTGATTTTCAGAAATTGCTGCAATAAAGGAACAATTACCATTAATTTCAAGGTGTACTGAATGTTTTAATGACCCATGACAGCTTTTAAAATAACATATTTCTTTTTTTCTCTCTTATCTGATGACGCAAAATAAGGCCACGGAGGTAACTTTAAGAGTTTGCAACTAAGAAAGTCTCAATGAAATTTTCTTCTTTCTTTTTTTTTTTTCTCCAGCTTTTTAAAGACATCAGTGAGACAAGTTGTTTCATGATTTTAGGATTTTGGAAAAACTCACCTGTATAACAGCAAGAGTAGCAGTGCCACAAAGGCAGTGAGGATGTCTGAAAAGAACAAGTGAGCAGATGCTGCCTGCAGCAGCAACAGAAACTTTGACAAATGGCTGATATCAAGTAGACAGCACAAATATAAATGCCTTCAAAACCATGTCCAGATCAAGCCTTGTTCCTAACATTGAGAAAAAGATATCTGAACACTCAGAATTCCCACAGAAAAGATGAAAGTTATCCCAGCGCTACTTGGGCTAGAGCCACACTTCACATGAGTTAGCAGAGCTCCACAAAACCAAACAGAGCTACCCCAGCGTACGCAGACAAAACAGCATCCGTACAAAAATGATGGCCAATGGCTACAAAAGCCATGGTATCCACGGGAACAAATAAAAAACCCGTGCTGGTAGCACAGTGCACATAGTTTAGAAAGCAGCCCACATGCTCTCTTAAGGAGCATTCACTGCCTGTCTTTTGCCATCCAAGCTTTGTGCCCAGGGTGAGTCTCCCTCTGTGGTCATCAGAGAGCCATGAGCTCCTCAAGGAGGAAATTCAGGTAGCATGAGAGGTCTTCTGCCCTAACGTGAACTCTGGAAGTACATCCTTCTCCTCTGTGGCTGCACACAGACGTTACTGTAAACCACCCTCCTGCTGTGGATTCCCACAGTTAGATTCTGTGACTCCCTGCCTTTCTCTGAAGACCACCCGTGTTATCCAGAGAAACAGTTGCCCAGCACAATGCCCTTAGACTGGCCAGCTATTCACCCTAATCCTTCAGAGCACTAATGTACAGTACTGAGCTGAGAAAATTCTACAGAGCCAGCAATTTCCTTTTGTCCCTTCTCACACAGATTTCAAGCCATATTAACAGATCTTTCCTATTTTTTTAATACCATAGAAAAAGCCAAAGAAGACTAAATTCACTGAAGGTTTCTTGAAGAAGGATGTAAGTTTTACATTTGAAATGAAAAATAAAATAAACTAAACTTGGAGAACAGAAAATGGAAGGCATGTGAATGAAAAAGAAGAGGAAAGACTATTAAAAGGTTTTCAGAAGTCTGAACGATTATGTGAATGTACTGAGGCTAATTCAAACAGAACTGTTTGAAGTTTGTCCCAGTGCAGCTGGGATGGGATGTGGTGGTTGTCAGAAAACTCGTTATTAAAATGTTACAAACTTCTTCAAATTACAGAGACAAGAGGAAGAGGACAATGACATAATCCAAAATGTAGGATGAGATAAACCATGTTGACTGAAGCCAAAAATAAAATAAATGGAAAACAAAAAAAATATAAAAAACTTTCAGTTACTCCTATTAAAACTTCTTCAGGTAAAAAAAATCTGTTTATTTTTCTCAAATATGAGAGATTCTGATGTTTCCAAAGAGTCACTATCGACAGTAAACAGGACTTAATTTATTAATTCGTTGTGCAGCAAGAGGAATGTGGTAGTCCTTTTAAAATGACAAGATTTTGGAGGATCAAAGCTTATTAAGTATAGATGTTTTAAAAACGGTTTATTTCTTTTCCTTTTTCTTTTTATTTTCCTTTCTCTTTTTCTTTTAGATTAGTGCCACTGTCACAGTTCCCACTAAAATAACCATACTCTTAAAAATTATGCTCTCTCCTTAATTGTGCAGGAAAAAGGCAATTATTGGCTAAAAAAATACCCCTGAACAGTCATACTTTATATAATGAATTGATTTGCTAATGAGATATTTTGCCAACACCCACGCTTTTCTTTTTTTTTTTTTTTT